>CP139506.1:357022179-357341466 GCA_021014915.2 Artemisia tridentata subsp. tridentata
TATAAATGTTAGTTTTCTTTTGTTAAATAAGACAATTGCGGTCCAGTCATGACCAAGCTTATTAGAGTCGGCCCCAAAACTAAAATTGTCGGTATAATTTTCACTTAGACATTTCAACAAACATTTGGTGTGCAACCAATTTCTTTTACAAAAACATCAAATTACATAAAGCTCTAAACTTTTTCAATACCCTTTATCAACAATCATATACATGTGTAATTTCACCCATACCCATTTTCAAAGACACTATTTACCTGTGTGTAGTTAAGAAAATGGTGTTTGGCAGTAATATTTAGTTAACAAAATGGTGTATAGCACCCTTCATGAATCACATTAAGCTATTAAAAATTAAAAAGAAATACACCTCTTTTCAAAGGCAACATTTAAAGAAAATATGCGCTTTACAATAAACTACTCAAGATTTAAATAAAATATCCCTTTTACCTTCAAAGTGGGAAGCCACCGTTGTCATATCTCTACGACTACAACCAACGTTTTCTTTTACCATTGTAAGATGATTGATACATCTTCTTCAGTGATTGTGCCTGATTTGATGGATCATTCATTTGTGTTTGCTAGTTAACCGAACCAATTTATGATAATAATGGAGTGAATTGATTATTAGGTTTGTGTTTTGTAGTGGTTTGGGAATTTTGGTATTTTTAAAATTTTGATCGTGATGCAAGAATGTGAATTGATTAATATGTGTGTCTCTGTGTGTGTTTTTCTGATGGGGAAGGAAGGTTGGAGAAGTTTGTGGATAATGTATAGATTTGTACTACTCCCTCCGTCTCTTTATTTGTCTTATTTTCAAATTAATTGTCCACTTTCTTTATTTAGTAAAAACTAGAGAATCTAGTGGAGGAATATTCCATTTTAGTGGTTGAAAATTAAAGTGGCCCCACTTTTATTAAACTTTGTGTTTTCTCTCTCCAGACAAATAAATTGAGACGGAGGGAGTAATATTTTGTTAATCCCTTTTTCACAGTTGATGAATAGTGGAAAACAGTATCATGAACAGTAGTAACGCATGTAAAACATCAGCCTCAACCACATATTGATGCACTAATAACCCTCTTAATTACTTTTGCAGATTTTTTTTTGGCAGTGGCAATACCCACTATTAAATAGATAGTATATATAATATAGTATATCCGTCACTATAAATGTCCCACTTGAATTTTCAAAGTCTTTGTTTTTCCAACTTGACTGTAAAATTTTTGTTTGGTTATATGAAATTGATGAAAGTTATATGATATTGATTTAGTTTTGATGTGTTTTCATTGGGTAAATACTTTTCATCAAGTATTATTATAACAAAAAAATATATATTTAAGGTCAAAATTTAAAACAAAAGACTTTGAAAATTCAAAACAAGACACTTTGACTGGGACGGAGGGAGTACCCACTATTAAATAGATAGTATATATAATATAATTCCCGAGGTTGCTATTCTCAAGTCAAAGCGTTACATGCTATTTTCCAAACCACCCTCTGGGCTATTCGAAAGTGGAGGAACAAGCTCATAAATGACTCCTTGGATATGCATGCGAAATCAAAGCTGAGGATACTTTTCCAAGCATACATCGTATGTCCAAGCTTTGGATGTCTACTCGATAAAAAACTCATTATGTATAACATACTTGCACTTTTAATTCATTATGCGCAATATTTACTTATGAATAATGAATATTTTATGAAAAATATACATATGCGTAATGAATCAACAAGGAAATTTTCTTTTCTTTTTTAACACCGTATAATACGGGCATACGGCTAGTATAAAAATATAATCAATAAATTGTAACTTCTTGATAACGGTTCAAATGAGACTTTAAATGAAAGGGTTTGTATGGGCCAAAAGTAGGCTAACGGGTTATGGCTATACAAATGTTTGAGTTTCTAAATTATTAGTCCTTACGTGCCATAAAAAGCATCTTATTATTTATGTCTGTCCAAAAATAAATATCTTGTTTTTATATATGGACAGTAATTATGACCATTTTTTCTATTTTAGCCTTCTAATCAAAATTTGTATTAATTATTCATTTCTAATTTTTATATTAACTATGAGGGTAAAAATTTCTTTTTATTGACTTGTTTTTTGTTTGTGGACATTTTTTTTTTTGGGTACATAGGGAATAATTTTCTTTCTTTACATAAAGCAAGTGATTGTTTTAGTAATATATGCTAAAACTATGAATTAAAAGCAGAAACATATTCGTCTACACTCTTTTGTTCAAGATCTCATTTTGTTACATCTCTCTTTGTACATAAGGAAAAGAACAAGAAAGAAGCCAATGTATTCTACTATTTGGAGTTTCATTTTCTGAATCCAAATAAACCTCTGAAGCTTTCAACATTTCCATAGGTATGTTTAAAAATTCTTAAACATTTTCGTAATTTAATTCGATCAAAATGCTGTTATTATTTCATTGAAACCCTCTAACATATTAAACCTAATTCTTAGAAAAGCATTCTTCACCATAACCTATTTCAGTTGTCATTATTTTCCTTTATTTTGATCTATTTAATTCAGTAACCATGTTTTTATTTTTTAAGTTTTAGCTTCTAACAATTAAATCCACTTATGAAGCTTATTTCATCAATTAATATTCCATTTATTGCATTCTTTGACACTTTTTTACGTTGGTAATATATACATGCATGGTATATTAATGAATTGTTTGGTCATTTCAGAAAAATGTATTTAGTATTTGTAGTAATGATCTGTTATGTAACGTAATAAATCACATGAATACTTTATAGGAACAATTAAAGTTGATGCAATTAATATCACTTTTCATAGAAAGGAAAAATGGGGTTTGATGATCTCACTATGGAAACACTACGTGATCGAGCCGCTACAATGAAGGATTGTCTTGCACGGAGTCAAGTGATCACGGACAGCATGACGTCTATTCTAGGGTCATTTGATCTTCGTTTATCCGCCCTTGAAACTGCCATGCGCCCAACACAGGTAGCGTTAGTTAGATTTACCAATGCCTTTAACTTAGTACTTTTGTTTCTTGAAATTAATTTCTTTGAAATTTATGAGTGTAGATTAAAACGCATTCGATGAGGAGGGCGCATGAGAACATCGACAAGACATTGAAGTTTGCCGATGCGGTTTTGGTCCAGTTTGATCTTGTGAAACAGGTTGCCTTTTACTCTTTTGTATTGACTGCGTATGCTTATTATTTGAGGTAGTGCTAGGGGGTGTATACATTGAGGTATGAAAGTGATTATGTGATCTGGAAGAATCATTGATCAGATTGGCAGCTCTAAAATATGGGCTATATGGAGATAAGTAATTTTTGTATGTGATTATGATATTTGACGTTGTGATGTTCAGATTATCTAAGTTGTCATGACTACTCTTGAACTGATAATCCAAAACTCCTTATTTCGGCCGCAAAAAATACTCCAATTTTACTCTCCTTATCCCAGACTTGAAAACAAATAATCGGATACACTTACAAAACACATTGCCTAACAGTCATATACCCAATTAACTCTGTTAAATCCTCGCCCGCGCACTTATTTGTGTTTTTCTGTTGCTTAATAGAATAGTTACAAATAGTTCCATAAGCAGTAAAACAGGTCTCACTTTTTGATCATCACCATTCACCACCATATCTTTAATGCTTCATTTCCTAAACTTTAACTCACGAAAAGGTTCTTACACTGAAACTTATGCTTACAAATCGTAAAATGTGTAGGCAGAGACTGTAATCATGAGAGGTCCACATGAAGATTTGGAAAGTTACCTAGAAGCAGTTAACCAACTGAAAAACATTGTTCGGTTTTTTAGCACAAATAAAAACCTTAAGAGCAGCGTTGGGGTCATTACTCAAGCTACAACTTTGCTTCAAAGGTCTTCATTCATGCTTGAGGAAGAGTTTCGACAACTATTATACGCCTGCAGGTGTTACATCTATGTCTTGCTATCAAACATTCAATACTTAGTTCATGTTGTTTATGTCCTTGTTTTAATGTTTAAATGTAATAAAAAGATCAAATGTGTCTGTAAACTGAGTAAAAGTTATCCATTCTTTGTATTTCAGTAAACCAATGGAACCTGATCGCCTTTTTGATTGTCTACCTGCTTCTCTACGACCCTCAACTAATCAGGGTGAAGGTGCGAAGAAACACCCTGCAGACCATAATAAGAGCTCAGAAAACGCTGTTTACAGTCCTCCAACTCTCATACCGGCTAAACTTGTACCGTTGCTGCATGATCTAGCTCAGCAAATGTTTCAAACAGGGCAGCAACAACAAGTATTTATTATATACAAGTGAGAATTTTTGCTATATTATTGGGGTTTAACGATCTTACCAATAAACATTTTCAGTTGTCCCATGTTAGTTATTGTACCTTTTATGTACATATGAGTCATTACAAGATGGTTTTGTGACTCGTTTGAGTCATTTTGTAGCCATCTTTGGTTAACCGAACGGGACACAGAACCATATTTTAAAACAAGAGAATTGAAAAATACTTAAGAGTCGTATGTAAATAATTTTAGATTCTTCATTATCATGAGTATTATATTTTAAGTCATAGGCATAATCATATAAATTCTGCATCGAGTGTTGATAATTTGATTGTTTATATATTTAGGGAACAACGTTCTTTATGTATAGAGGGCAGTCTTAAAAAACTTGGAGTAGAAAGGCTTGGTAAAGATGATGTCCAAAAGATGCAGTGGGAAATTTTGGAGGCTAAAATAGGGAATTGGATATATTTCGTGCGAATTGCTGTAAAACTATTATTTGCTGCAGAAAGGAAAGTATCTGATCAAGTTTTTGAAGGAATGGAATCTTTTATGGATCAATGTTTTGTAGAAGCAACTGCAAGCAGTGTGTCTCTACTTCTTAGCTTCGGGGAAGCTATTGCCAAAAGCAAGAGATCACCCGAAAAATTATTTGTCCTTCTTGACATGTATGAGATAATGAAAGAAGTTGAACCTGAGGTACTAACTTTTTTTTTAACGCAACCGAGGTTGTAACTAAAACTGATTATTGCTACGTACATACCTTTTCTATGTCTTCATTTCTAACTTTATTTTATATGTGACAGTTCAATACGATTTACTCAAGTATATCTGGTGCTGAAATGCGAGAATCTGTTTCTGCTTTGACAAAACGTTTAGCCGAGACAGCTCAAGAAACATTCGTGGATTTTGAAGAAGCTGTTGAAAAGGATGCCACAAAAACTGCTGTTCTTGATGGAACTGTCCATCCTTTGACTAGTTACGTTATCAATTATGTCAAGTTCTTATTTGAGTAAGTTCTTTTATCACTCCTGACAACAAAAATATTTATTATATTAGTTAAAAATTTAAAATTCAATTGCTTGTAACTTGTAAGCTTTGTTTACAATGCAGTTACCAGTCAACATTGAAGCAACTTTTTCAAGAGTTTCACGAAAGTCATCCGGATGCTCAACTGGCAAAAGTAACCACACGAATAATGCAAGCTTTGCAAAACAATTTAGATGGAAAATCAAAACAGTACAAAGATCAAGCTTTAACTCAATTATTTATGATGAACAATATTCACTACATTGTTAGATCAGTGCGAAGGTAATCCTTATGATTCAACTTTTTTCTTATTATCTATATTCAGGTTCTTAGGTGAATAAGATAGTTTCTTGTTATAGGTCCGAAGCAAAGGATATGTTAGGTGATGACTGGGTCCAAATTCACCGTAGGGTTGTGCAGCAGCATGCAAATCAGTATAAAAGAATCTCCTGGTCTAAGGTTCGATACAAGAAAAGTTTCTTGTTGATTTTGATGAATTATAGAGCTACATATGAGATTCAGAAGTTCGAATTTTTTTAGTTTAGAAGAAGGCTTCACCTTTAATGCGTATATGGAGCAAAAAGGAAAATTTGATGGTGTTACTTATATAAAAGTACTATGCTTAAAAAAAAAGAGAATTGTAGGTAGAAATTCAGCTTATTTGATTTAGTGTGGGGCGTCTTGGATTATTTTTAGTCTTTAACGTATCAAAATGGGTGAAAAAAACTCAAAAAATGAAACGGGTCATAATGGGTTGAAAGTGATCCAAAGTGTTATTCAAATGCTTTCCACATTAAGTAGTTTTAATAAAAACTGGGAGAAGGTTGTTCTGACTCAACCCAGCCGGCCCGTTCTGACCTGCCAATGGGTCAAGAAATCAGATATTATTTTGATATATCAGTTTTCGTAATCATCATTATAAATAAACTATGTACGACATAAAAAGTGGGAAATGATGTTGCAGGTCAACCTGGATCATTTTGACACGCTTAGAAATTACCCCTTTCAACAGAGGCCATTTTGACCCATTATCCAACCCACCCAGTTTGCTACTCTAAATAAATCACACAAAATAATAAAATAAATAAATAAATAATAAAAATTCATCGATTATTTAGCATTTTATGAAAATTGTTACTTTTGATTGTGCAGATATTACAGTGCCTCACAGTTCACGTTGCTGGTGGTGACGGAACCAGCACGGCTGGAGTATCTCGGGCAACAGTTAAGGAAAGATTCAAGACATTTAATACTCAGTTTGAGGAATTACATCAGCGCCAATCTCAATGGAGCGTTCCCGACAGTGAGCTGCGTGAGTCCTTGAGGCTTGCTGTTGCCGAAGTCCTTTTACCTGCCTATAGATCTTATAAAAAACGTTTTGGGTATGTTTTCACTTTTCATTCTTCTATCTTGTGAGTTCTAGAGAGTCAGGTCTTCTTGTTAGATCTTTGATTTTCGACCCTTTTGCTTAAAAATGAATCTGCTAAAAAACCATTTAAATGGGTTAAACGGGTCAAAGATAACTACTTATTTAATAGACAAAGAGCCTTAATAAACGAATTAAAAGGACCCAAGTTATATAATAATGCATTAAAACGCTTAAATTGTTCTTACAAAAGGTAGGTTGTTATTGAAATAGTATGACTTTTGTAATCAAGTTTGACATACTAATATACAGCTCGACAAAGTGTTTCATGTCAAACTGGCCGGTTTGAACCATTTCCTGACCCGCGCGTTTGTTATTTCTGCTTTTTGTTTCCCTGTAATAAGCTGATCATGTGTTGTAAATTGTAATTGTGCAGACCTATGATTGAGGGTGGTAAAAATCCCTCAAAATACATCAGATTCCAACCAGAGGACCTTGAGCGAATGCTGGCAGAGTTTTTCGAAGGAAAAACAGCTTACGACCAAAAGCGGTAGGACTTGAATGATTATCGAATAACATTACATTAGTTTGTTTATTCTTTAAGTTACCAGAAGATATGAATAAGATGGTGGATGGTGAAATACTGTCCCATTTAAATCTTGTAAATTTCTCAATAAAATTTGATCATGATCAATTTAATCAAAAAGTAATTTGCTGTATGATGAACTCTTATCCTAGACATTGTAAATGCTTCTATATTTTCATATTCTTAGCTCTTAAGGACACACCAAAACAAACACATATATAAAGTCATTTTTAATATATATCAGTAGATACCCTTCTTTCCTTTTACTTGACTTGTTTTTTCTAACAACTTTATTGATTTTGTATCTTTGCTACCATGGTGAGAGTTTTCTACTTTTTATCTTTTTAAATTGGTCACTTTTCACCAAACATGAGCATGAAGCACAAACACAAACTTAATATTGGAAAGAATGGAAAACGTGTACAAACGAAAAGTCTATCGCTATTTAGGTGGCTAAGACCCTTTCAATCCTAAACAATAGTTCACTCTATTATTGTATCAATTAGAAAAGCATAAGAGCCTAGTGCTTCTTTCCATCAGAAAACCATAAAACTTATCTATGCATCATAGTTTAAATCTTTTTTATATCTTAAAGTCATACTCGCGCTATATCCATTATAACTATACTTGTCTCAGGCGAGACTTGAACATTTCACTGATTCACATGAGTACCGCTAGGTTGCGAGCCCTTTGGTCAAATCACATATTACACTTCGGTCATTCAGTTTGTTGGTAGGTTGTAGTTGTTATGCTCTTGATAAAGAGTGGCATATTTCAAATTCTTGTGTCTAAGAGAGAAAAAAAATCAACAATTATACTCGGCATAAGAAAGTTGAGATTCCAAAGATGATTTGTTACATAGGTCACATAGGTCATAGGACACTTTTAGAAAAGATTACAACACTAAAGTGTATATGAGTCATGAGCATTATCTAGTTTTCACCTGACTCAATTTGTTTCTGTTTTACTTTTGTAGATAAAAGTTGTATTAAGATAAAACTTTAGTTACTTGAGATGGTTAATTGTCATTAAAAAAAAATTGCCCGAGAAATGTTATCTCTTCAAGATACCACTATATCTTCTTCACAAAAAAGAGCCATGGATGCAAAACCACAATGATACTAATTCAAATATAATATTTCACATGGACATATATAATCTTGTGTTACCAAAAGTTTTGATTAAAACATGTGAGATGATTTGTGATGTGTATATTGTGAGATTGTTAGTTGTCATTCTTAAAAAAAAAAAAAAAAAAAAAAATCTTTACAATGTTCTTAGATGCTCTTGAGTTTGAATACAACCTCCAAAATATATCTATACAGAAATACTTCGATAAAAAATTGATATGTTTCATATGATACACAATTTATCCGTATCTAAGCAATTTTTGGTATGATCTACACACAATGTTGATTGCTTATCTAAATAAACTAGCCGTTTGAAACGGCTTAGTTGGAAAACTAAGGTACGATGTCCCTTTATAATTAAGTAGAAACTTTAAAACGAAATGTTTATTAAACATCGTTGTCATATATTTTATGTAATTGTGGTAGTTGACGACTTGATGTGATGTCATATTTGTGATTGTTGATAGTAAAACAACACGTCAAATGTTAACTATAATTATTGAGCTCGTACCGTTAAGCCGAACAACTTTAATATAGGGCATTCTTATATACTCTTACAGTTTGTTCACGCTCATCCTCCTACCCATATAAAAACATATTGTAACATGTGTATTCTACTCATTAATTCTCTTCATTTAAACTGTCAGTTCATTCACATGTCAGAATCCTGTAAGTAAAATGATAAGTAAGGACGTTTAATAGAAAGAAATATAATTTCTCTCTAATATAATGTACATTTATATAACTAGTACTTATTATTTAGAGCATAAAAGTTTGTAGCTTTATTTTTTTAGCAAGTTCACATGGGGTTTGGTAATATGAATATATATCGAAGAAAAATGATTCATCCACATTGGACACTTGACTAGGGGATGATCATATGGACTTGGACGGCCACTTGTCTCACCTATCTGTCTCTCTTATTTCTAAGGATTTCTATTGGAATATACACAAATTGTCCTATTGTTTCTTTAATGAATTACAAATCATTACGACTAATGATTACCAAATAAAATAGGGTTTGTGTATATAACTTTGAAAAATGATGAAACCTAGAGCTGATTACAAAATAAAATATGTTCAGGAATCAGGCTAAGCAAATAACATATAGGTCGAGGAGGGAGAGACCGAGAGAGACAATTGTCATCGTTGGTAACCTAAAAAGGGAGGGCGTGCATGGGTGAGGCCTAAGGGTCGAGATGATAAGAGAGGCTGCTTGTTTTTCTTTGTGCCAAACGGTTATTTATTGAAAAATTTGGTTGATTATCGGATTTTAATAAATACGAATTTATACAAAGTTACTGGCGTTACGTGGGAACAACATATATAAATATACTAACTACTAAGTCGTTGACACTACACGAAAACATCGTTTTCATATATTGTTCTTTGACATTGTGTGTGACCTAGTCAATATTGCCGAATGTCAACCTTTTCGTGAACAATATATATGTTCCAATAATTACTGTTTTTTTTTTTTTTTTTTTTTTTTTTTTTTTTTTTTTTTTTTTTTTTTTTTTTTAATAGAAAGCTAAGACACATGCACTAGTATTCATTTTACATTTTAACTTAACTACCAAAGACCCCAAAAAATATAAAGCTTGAGACATCCTTACATGTTTTATACGAGAAATCATTTTGTCCGTTTAAAACTTTTATAAACTATCCGATGGCCTTCTTGTTGTACTTTGACGACAGATGGACTTTAACTAAAATAACATTTTAGTCTAAATACTTATTGTTTATATCTCTTTCTTTTTTTTTTTTTTTTTTTTTTTTTTTTTTTTTTTGACCGGCCAAACATACAACCCGTTCCTGTGTAGTCCCAAGAGTATCAATGTGCCACTTGGACCACCCCAGGATTTGAACCCGTGACCTTCCCCAAAGATGGGTTCCACAACTTGCATTGTGTACTCCCACCTTACCAACTGAGCTAGGCTCCGTTGGCTAAATACTTATTGTTTATATCTCAATCAAGTATAAATACGTTGGGTATTAATCATTCAATTTGACCCTACGGTCAAACTAAAGTGTCGGCCATAGTATTTAAATATTTAAGTATGTCAAAACATAGAGGGGTGAATACGTTACCGTTTTAAAATCTTTATACTTGTATCAAATATCCGATTAAGCTTGTTGTAATATGAAAAATGTCAATTGTAGTCTATGACTAGCATATACTAAAACAAGTTGTCACACGAGTATAACCATCAAGTCACACCACAAGCAATAATATAATGCAAGCAGTAAGTAAAAGAAAGTGCAAACCGGACACGAGGATTTATAGTGGTTCGGTCACGGATCTCCTCTCCGCCCTACTCCACTCCCCGAGTACCCAACTCGAGAGTTACTTCACTAGATCAACAAGCTCCCTTCTCGGCGGAGAAAACCTTACAAACGTCGCTTACACTTTTTCCGGTACAAAACTAAATACCGGGTTCTGGTTCGAGGTAGAACCAACCTAACGTCGCCTATACAATATTTCCGACACTAAGCTAGATGTCGAGTTCTTTTACAAGGGTACAACCACTCCCGCTATGTTTTATGGCCCAACATAAAAACCTTGTGTTTTATGGCACAAACACATAAACCATCTAATCTAGTTTGGCGAATATGTTGTGATGGTACCAATGTTACAAAAATCGTGAATCGGTAGTCGGGCGGTCGACCACCCTGCAGCGATTAATCGATAAAGGCTGGATTAATCGGATTGGCATTTTTTGCAAGTTTTATGAATTTCTGTAGACCAAACTAAATATCTTAACTGATTCCAAGCCTACAATGTTTCCAAACCTCCTTAGAATGCTCCAATTCTGATTATGGGGCCCATTGTGCGTTATAAGTGAAATAAACGATCCCCAAATTAAGTAGAATCCCTAAATTATTTTTTTTAAGTTGACCGATTAGGCCGATTCGGCCGATTTTTTTACCAATTCCGTCGATTTTTGACCGATTCGGCCGATTTTTAACTCATTAATGGCCGAATTTTGCCTAGGCCGAGTTTTTCCACCGATTTTGAAAAATCAACAAGGTATAAGGCCGATTACCTATTAATCGCCGATTAATCGGCCAATTTGGTCGATTTTTGCAACATTGGATGGTACAATGATGTTTACAATGATGATCCATGACACAAATGTCTAATGGATATGAATGACTAATCTAAATGAACTTTCATTGATTGGAAGCCTTCAATGGATGAAGATCACAAGTTCCTTAAGCTTGTTGTGATAGATCTTCATATATGTATGCTTGTGGTGGATGATGACTTAAGATCTCTGAACTTGCTTCACAGGATCATTTCGGGAGTATGCTTACAACATAATGAAATTTAGAAACATTATGATCATGATAATGTGGGTGATTAATGTATGTTACTACAGATCTAAATGTATGAAAACATAGTAGAGAGAATGTGTGTTCAAGTGGTATTTAAATGAGTAAACAATGGGCTGCTATTTATAGCCAACAAGCTCAGCAACCCACGGATCAGACGGAACCAAAACAAGGGTTCCGTCCGTGTATGCATTTGGTTACGTGGGGACCTGACAGAAAATCTTCAAAATATTTTATCAAATCTAACCAAAATATACACCATATCTTTCAAGGATTCTAGAGTGACAATCTAAACAAAATACTCACCATATCTTCCAAAGATCCTAAAGAGATATGCAATCTTAGATTATCTAGAATAGGATGTTGCATGCCATGAGGTAAAAATACAATTCCATTTAGATTAAAATATTTATGAAAGTAAACTTGTAAAATGTATATACTAGCTAGCTAATATATGTTTACCAAGTTGTACCATGTTAGTTTATGTGTTACTAAAAATGTTAAACTACTTATGCTATTATAGGACTTAAGTTATTATGTCATTAACATCATTTTTATAAGTATGTAAACACATTTGTCTTAGTTTGACATATAAAGTGCACTTATCCTATTTTGACACCTAAAGTGCACTTTTACACCTAATGTGGCACTTATTCTATATGCAAAATGTAAAATGAGGTTCGAAATAGAATGGTTAACCTTTTAAAATACTTAATGACTCTAAACGTATTTTAAACATTCTAAATGATTTGTTAAGGGGTTTGATCATAATGCCACATAACAAACATGTACGAACCTGTGTTGTAGCATACGAGGACTTGAGACGTCGAGAGGTGTTAAATGTATGTTGAGACAAAATATGATTACGTGTAACTTGTACATTTTACGTTATGTATCAAGTTACATGTTTGTCATCAATCAAAACAAACGAGACTGTATAGATTAAATATCGTAATACTTGCACTAAAAAAGTCCAATGAATCACTACAAGAAAAAAGGGTTTTTAGGACGCCGGTTAGTGTCTTATAAAATATTGTTATGGGACCTTTAACCTAATAGGACCATTATAAAAGTGTTCTCTAGGTAGGGGTTCTAATATATATTTAGGACACTTATGGGGGTCTCAATAAACACAAACATTATGAAACTAATTATTTAGTCCCATAACATATTTTATACGATCAAAATCATGTCCAAGTAGATCATATAATAGGATGTTTTACAGTGTTTCAATGTTTGCTTACCCTTCTATCATAATTCATTAATTTGGGACACAATCATGGGTCCTACAAGGTATTTTAACAGGACAAAGCCATGGTGCATAAACTCTTATTTGAGTACAACCACAATATGCACCACTTCCAATTGAAAAACAAATTGCTGTCATTTAAAAATGGGGTCCTAAAAAAAATTTGTGTTGTTAGGACTTAATTTTGTGCCGTAAAATGAGTTCATGCATAGTAACTTTAGTTTCAAAAACTTGTTTAATTAATATCACTAGTGTCCTATTAAGTAACATCATATAACACTTCATTTGTACGTAACAAATTTAGCACTATTTAAAACCAAAATAAAAGTGTATACAATTAACCAAGCTAAACTTTGTAAAAAAAGGAATATAATTCAGTAAGCAAGAAAATACTTAATTTCCACAAAAGAAGTTTCCAACCAAATTCTAAAGCATTTAGGATTCTTGCTTAATTCAACAACATGAAAGAAAAGTAATAGCACATTGTCTCGAATTGTAACAAATAATCCATTTTCCCTCACCAAACATTCAGATCTTTTTTTTACAGCTACTTGAATATTTACCCCCACACCAATTTGGCCCAATCTCTTCACTTCCATCTACCTCATCCGGATCCAAACTCCTGATTCGTTCTTTTGCTACAATCGCAGAGTTTGAAATGCTTTAAAGGTAAACATGAAGTCTGACCTACAATTATGTTTTGTACCAAAGGTGTCATAGTTGGCCTAGTTGTTGGTTTTATGGCCAAATATTAATGTGTATGTCTAGAATCGAACTCGGGACCACGGGATTGCATATATTACGTATGAAGAATTAATGTTATAATAATTAATATATAAACCATTATATATTTTATTATTAGAACACAAAATAATGACTAACGGACGTTAAGTAATTAACGGGAATTGACTAACCCCCGTTAGGGAATAAAAAAAGGACTATAGATGAAAGTAGAGGATCAAGAAGGTTCCGGAATCCCTTGGGGAGTTCCAAACTGATCGGCCATAGGGTTTACAAAGCCCAACCCAAGCCAAACTTGTCCTACAAGATTTCTCATCTATATATACAAGGCTAGGGTTATTCAATCTTCACTTCTTTTGCACTAGCTATAACCCTAAAACCTTTTCCTTCTTCTCTTGGTTTTGGTCGATCGACATATACTGTTGGGAATTAAATGTTCTGAAGATTAAGTATCAAGAATTACAAGTGTTGAAGGTTAGTACTACTGAGAAGAATACTCTAAACAGTTCCAACTACTAGTGTATACTTAGGACTGTTCAAGTTATACCTAACCGTACTAACTGAAGTTAGTGCTGGTAGTATAAAGAAGGTACTGCTAGTCGATACTGCTGAGTGATACCACTGTTGATTGGATAAGTATTGAAAAAATATTTATGTACTAAAGTCAAGTATATACGGTAGATAATATCTTTGGACAAAATGATCAGTAACAAGTTGTGTACACAGATACATGTTGTATCTTACGTACTGACACACTCAAGATAAGTTAGCAAGTAGTTTGATAAGACTTAACAATATTGTAAAGATCTTTTCTTGACATATAAAAGAAAGATCTTAGTCTAGAAATATGTGTGAAAAAGAGTGAATTATTAAGTGCTTAGAAAATAACTCTTAAGAACATAGAACAAACACATATATCACAAGTCATAGAAAACATAAGATTCAAGGTTTTGTAATCCTAGTGATAGAAAAGATCACTCGTATTATCTTGAATAATATTGAATCGTTTGGTGATAACATTGCATGTTCTTTGTTCAATATACACAAGCATAACTGTTCCATTTACATAACACAAATAACCTTCTAAGTGTGATTAAGTAAATTCCGCGTACTTGATCATATTAACTCAACTTATCACATACACAAAGCATCAAAGGTTTAACCACCTTACCAGTGTATCGATCAACCTCTCAATTGGTATCAGAGCATCAGGCTGATATAGTTGATTTAGAAGAAGAAGAAGAAGAAATGGACGTTGAATCTATTCAAACCAATGTTGCTGCAAAAATACCCATGCTCAAACAGAATGAGTTTGAGATGTGGAGGATGAGGATAGAGCAATATTTCCAAGTGCAAGACTATGCACTTTGGGAAATTATTGAAGATGGAAACTCTTACCAGCCTACAACCATTTCATCAACAATGGACGGCAAAGTGGTGACATCTCTGCAGACAAAGCCAACATCTGCAGAAGATAGAATAAAGAAGAAAAATGACTTAAAGGTAAGAAGCATGCTGATGATGACCATTCCCAATGATCAACTTCTAAACTTCAGCAAGTTCAAAGATGCCAAGTCATTATTTGAAGCTATTATTGCCAAATATGGTGGAAATGAAGCCACCAAGAAAACCCACAAGACACTGCTCAAGCAGCAGTTTGAAAACTTCTCCTCTACATACAATGAATCTCTTGACCATATGTTTAATAGGCTTCAGAATATTGTGAGCCAACTTGCTATTCTTGGGGTTGAAATACCTCAAGAAGATTTGAACTCAAAATTTCTGAGAAGCTTACCAGAAGAGTGGGCTATGCATGTTGTTGTCTGGAAGAATAAGCCAGACCTTGATACAATGGAGCTGATAGATTTGTATAGCAACTTTAAGATTGTGGAGCAAGATTTGAAGAAGAATGGAGGTACTAGTTCTGATACTGGGAACATGGCATTTATGTCAACTCCTAGTACCTCAAAATCTAGTGAAGATGTGAAAGTTGTTGATGGTGTTGGTACTGCTAGTTCATCAAGCAGTACCATGGGTATTTTGGATGAAAAGACTTGTTGTGCATTTCTTACAAGTCAAAATAATGGGTCCATGCTCACCTATGAAGACCTCCAAGAGATCAATGATGATGATCTGGAGGAAATGGACCTAAAATGGCAAATTTCTCTTCTTAGCATGAGAGCCAAGAAGTTCTATCAAAGGACGGGGAAGAAGCTCTTAATCAGCAACACTGATACTGCTGGTTTTGACAAGTCAAAGATAGAGTGCTATAACTGCCACATGATGGGTCACTTCTCAAGAGAATGTAGAAGGCCAAGGCAGCAGGATAGCAAGAACAAAGGTTTTGGAAGCACATCCAAAACAAGGAAGGTTTCTGAGCCAAACTCAAAAGCTATGGTAGCTATTGATGGGCTAGGTTTTGATTGGAGTTTCATGGCTGATGAAGAAGAAGATTCTTCACAGATGGCACTCATGGCTTTTTCTACTACTGAGGTACAATCTCATAAAGCTTGTTCAAATGCTTGTACTGCTCTTAAAGAATTACAAACTTTAATCAAACATTATGATGAACAAAAGAAAGAGCTAAGCAAAACTCATCAAAACTACATTAATTATAAGTGTGGTTTAGAATCAACAGAAAAGCAGATCTTATACTACAAAGAAAATGAACTTGCTTTTTCTGATGACAAAGCTCTTCTAAGACAAGACACATTCTTTAAAGATGCTGAAATTAAGCTTTTAAGAGAGGCTTTTGATAGGGTCAAAAAGGAAAATGGAAACATTCACTTGACTACACAGACACTAGAACATGCTTCTAGAGGTGTGACCAACATGATAGAATGTCAAGTGATTAATAGAGCCAAGTCAGGAGTAGGATATAAGAGTGTCCCACCTCCATACAGAGGTATCCCTAAACCCCCAGGGATTGACCTAGAAAATTCAGGTGTCCCTGAATTTCAACAACCTGAGCTACAATATGGTGTACAGCCCAAAACTAAGCTAGTTGTTGATGCACCTAAGAAAGTAAGTGAAAGTTTAAGTAAAACTTCACTTCCTGAGGACAAGGTGTCCTCTGATAGAAAATCAGATAGATTAGTCATTGAAGACTGGATATCTGATGATGATGAAGATGAACGGGTTATGTCTATACCTGAAGTAGTTAAGAAAGCAGGAACAAGGGTTCCTAAAGTGATCAAAAAGGATACTGTTAAGCCTAGAACAAACATTAAACATGTTAGGCAACCAGTTAAATATTGTGAACAATATAGATCCACTAGCAAGCCCAGAGGTAACCAAAGAAATTGGAATGGCCTCAAGTCTAATCAATTAGGTGATGACTTTTTCTTTTATAATAAAGCTTGTTACACATGTGGTAGTTTTGATCATCTTGCAGCTTTCTGTAACAAATGGGTATTTGGGTATGAAAACAATAGGGTGAATTTCAAAAGGCAAACTCCTCACACTCATTTTCACTCTAGTTCTAATTTTAATAAAATAAAACCCAGAGCAGTTTCGAAAGGAGTTTCTACTGCTAGGCAAGCAGTTTCAACTGCTAGACCATTCATGACTGTTAACCCAAGACCAACAGTTAAAAATGCAAAAACAACTTTCAAAAATGCATCAAAAACTGTTACAAGGCCCATTCAATCAAAAGCAGTGGTCCAAAAACAAGTTTGGAAACCAAAGGGTAAAACTGCAAAGCCAGCAGTTAATACTGCTAGGAAAGTAGTTAATACTGCTGCTTGGAAAAACAGGGCAAATGCTGTTAAGGCCTCAGCATGTTGGATTCTTAAATCCAATGTTGCATCAACTGTTCTTAAAAGATTAAATTTCATTGATGCAAGAGACAGATCTAAGTCAGTAATGGCTTGGGTCCCCAAAAGAAACTAATACTTCTCATTTCTGTGCAGGAACATTCAATTGATAAACAAGAGGATCAAGGATACTCAGATAGTGGATGTTCAAGGCACATGACAGGCAACAAGTCCTATCTTTCTGATTTTCAAACATTAGATGGTGGCTATGTTACCTTTGGAGGAGGTGTTGGTGGCAAAATTTCCGGTAAAGGTACAATCAAAACTGGAAATTTAGATTTTGAAGATGTGTACTATGTACAAGAGTTAAATTATAATCTTTTTAGTGTCTCACAAATGTGTGACAAAAAGAACATAGTTCTTTTCTATGACACTGAATGTCTTGTACTTTCTCCTGATTTTAAGATGCCTGATGAAAGTCAAGTACTTCTTAAAATTCCTAGAAAGGGCAATATGTACAATGTAGACATGAAGAACATTGTTCCTAAAAAGGCTTTAACTTGTCTTATTGCAAAGGCCACATTGGATGAATCAATGTTATGGCATAGGAGGCTTGGTCATATTAATTTCAAAACCATAAATCAGATTGTTAAGAATGGTTTGGTAAGAGGTCTACCTCAAAAACGATTTGAAAATGATCAAACATGCATTGCTTGTCTTAAAGGCAAACAACACAAAGCCACTTGTAAGCCCAAAATTTTTAACTCTATCAATCAATCATTGTTTATGCTTCATATGGACTTATTTGGTCCTACAAATGTTAGAAGTATGCAACATAAGAGATATTGTCTAGTTATTACTGATGACTATAGTAGATTTACATGGGTTTTCTTTTTAGCTACTAAGGATGAGACACCTAGCATCCTTAAGACTTTCATTACAGAGATAGAAAACCTAGTAGACAAGAAAGTAAAAGTCATTAGATGTGATAATGGGACAGAGTTCAAAAATAGAGTTATGGATGAATTCTGCAAAGAAAAAGGTATTAGAAGAGAATTTAGTGTTGCTAGAACTCCACAACAAAATGGAGTTGCTGAAAGGAAAAATAGAACACTAATAGAAGCTGCTAGAACTATGTTAGCTGATTCTAAGCTACCTATAACTTTTTGGTCTGAAGCAGTCAACACTGCTTGCTATGTCCAGAATAGAGTTTTAGTTGTTAAGCCTCACAATAAGACATCATATGAACTTTTTAGAGGTAGAACTCCTGCAATAGGATTTCTTAGACCTTTTGGATGTCATGTGACAATTTTCAATACCTTAGACCATTTAGGAAAATTTGATGGTAAAGCAGATGAAGGATTCTTTGTTGGATATTCTCTCAATAGCAAAGCTTTTAGAGTATACAACTTAAGAACCAAGAAAGTAGAGGAAAACCTACATGTGGAATTTTTAGAGCATAAATCCAATGTAGTAGGTGAAGGTCCTAATTGGCTATTTGATCTTGAGTCATTAACCCATTCTATGAATTATGTGCCTGTTGTTGTAGAAACTAATAATTTTTCAGGTCCACAAACAACAAATGAGGCAGGGTTAGACAAGGAGACAAATCAAGATCATGTATGGATGCCAATAAGTACAAGTGTGGCTTCAACTTCAACCAATGATGAATCTTCTTCTGGTAAGTCAAAAGAAGGTGTTGATGATGAAATCAAGGAAGATGGAACTGAGAAACAAGACAGTCAAGTTAGCAGTACAAAAGAAGTTTCTACTGCTGAGACAGAGCATTCTACTGCTACGCTTAATTTTTCTGTTGCTAGGCCAAATGATTTTACTGCTGGCCCTTCAGACTCAAATGAAGCAGATTTCTCAGATAATGAGGTGGATTTGAGAAATATCACACCTAACTATCAAGTTCCTTCAACCCCACACACAAGGATTCACAAAGTCCACTCCTTAGAAAATGTGATTGGAGATGTACAATCAGGGGTAAAGACAAGGCAACAACTGATGTCTTCAGACCAACAAGGGCTTCTTGATGCCCTTTATGCTTCAAAACAGCATGAGTTTTCAAACTCTTGCTTGTTTGTATGTTTTCTCTCACAAGATGAACCAAAGAACATTCTGAAAGCCTTAGATGATTCAAGCTGGGTAGAGGCTATGCAAGAGGAGCTTCTTCAGTTCAAGATTCAGAAGGTATGGGTGCTAGTTGATTTACCAAAGGATGCAAAGGTAATTGGCACTAGATGGGTTTTCAAGAATAAAAGGGATGAAAGGGGCATAGTGATTAGGAATAAGGCTAAATTAGTAGCCCAAGGGTACACACAACAAGAAGGTATAGACTATGATGAGGTCTTTGCTCCAGTAGCAAGACTTGAGGCAATTAGGCTTTTCTTAGCTTATGTTTCATTTTTAGGCCTCACAGTTTATCAAATGGATGTCAAAAGTGCATTTTTATATGGTACTATTGAAGAAGAGGTTTATGTCTCACAACCTCCAGGTTTCATTGATCCTGACAATCCAGACAAATTGTACAAAGTTGTAAAAGCTCTATATGGCCTACATCAGGCACCAAGAGCTTGGTATGAAACACTGGCTTCCTATTTAAAAGAGAATGGATTTCAAAGAGGAAAGATTGAACAGACACTTTTCATCAAACAGCACAAGAAGGATCTTCTGTTAGTGCAGGTGTATGTGGATGACATTATCTTTGGGTCTACAAGGAAGGAGATGTGTTTGGAGTTTGAGAAGCTTATGCATGATAAGTTTCAGATGAGTTCCATGGGAGAACTTACATTCTTTTTGGGTTTGCAAGTTAAACAGTCATATGAAGGCATATTTATTAGTCAAGATAAATATGTTGCTGAGATTCTAAGGAAGTTCAACTTTGCTGATTCAAAAATGGCAATCACACCAATTGATTCTGAGAAGCCTCTTCATAAAGACTTAGTTGGAGAAAATGTGGATGTACACACATACAGATCTATGATAGGATCTTTGATGTATCTTACATCATCAAGACCTGACATCATGTTCTCTGTTTGTGCTTGTGCAAGATTTCAAGTAACTCCAAAGGTTTCTCATTTAACAGCAGTCAAGAGGATTTTTAGATATCTCAAGGGTCAACCTAGGTTGGGTCTATGGTATTCAAGGGAGTCACCTTTAGACTTAGTAGCATTCTCAGATAGTGATTATGCTGGTGCTAGCTTGGACAGAAAGTCAACAACTGGAGGATGTCAATTCCTTGGGTGTAGACTTATCTCATGGTAGTGTAAGAAGCAAACTATTGTGGCTACTTCAACAACTGAAGCTGAATATGTAGCTGCTGCAAGTTGCTGTGCTCAAGTTCTATGGCTTCAAAACCAACTTCTTGACTATGGGTACAATTTTATGAACACTGTCATTCATATTGATAATAGTAGTACAATTTGCATCATTAAAAAATCCAGTACAACATTCTAAAACAAAACACATTGAAATTAGACATCACTTTATAAGAGACTGCAATGAGAAAAGATTAATTCAAGTTCTTAAAATTGCTTCAGAATACAACTTTGCAGATCTGCTAACAAAAGCTTTTGATGTTGGAAGGTTTCAATACTTGGTAGCAAGTATTGGCATGCTTAATCCTTAAGATTTATAATCTGTGTGGTTTTTTATTTATATCTTACGTTTGTACTGATATTTTTGTAAATTGATACTGTTAATAGAACAGTTTATACTGCTAGTTCATATTTTGTTTAAACAGTTCATACTGTTGGTCATATTTTAACTACTGCTATAAGACAAATGCTATGCATTCTGTTTCTTGGTTTTGGACTAACAATTTCAGGTATGAACTTTGAGCAAAAAGGAAATTTCAAGTGAAATGGAAGCAGCAGAATGATGATATCAGTTGCTGACATAATAGGTTTATGATGGACTGAGTTTGGGAATTCTTAACAAAGATTAACATCTAAGTTAACTAATTCTTTAAAACTGCTTTCTTGAAACCTAGTTATCATATTTCACATTGAATTGATGACTTAGTTGATCAGATAGTAACTGATACAACTCACTTTCTATCATTTTATACTTTTAAGTATAATGAGCAAGTCTAAGGACATCTGATAGAAAGAACAGCTAGTAAAAGTGAATCTAACACTTGTGTTAGAGGTAACAATTGCTATGAGCTGAAAACCCTGTCAAGAAAGCCTTTTGAATAGGTTTATCTTTACACAGGCAGTTATTTATAACTGAAAACATTGGTTCTCACACAACCAGAGGTTGCTTTAAACCGAAATTTTGATTAAGTGTCTGTTATACACTTAATCCCTTCAAAATGGTTGAAAGCAGTATGGTTTTTCATAATAAAATCATGTACATACTGCTAATGGCAAAAGTTTCTTAAAAAGGATTTTAAAAGAGACTCACAAAAACCATCAAATGATGGACCATGAGTCAAATGCCCCATGAATCACCTCTCATAAGAGTTAACACACCTAGAAGTGATGAGGGCATCAAATTAAACTCTTAAGGAATTGATGGCTTCATGTACAACATTGTCTGAAAAACAAGCTCACATTGGTAGATCAGATAATGATGGGATGATGGTGAGAGATCTTCTAAACAGGGGAGGATAAAATGTTATTTGCATCTCAGGGAAGGAAATGTCTCAAGGGAGGAAATAAATCCAAAGAAGGAAGATTAACCAATGAAAGGGAGGAAAAGACAAGAGCATACAAGATGAAGACATAGAGGTTGAAAATGACAAGAACAGAGCTGATTCTGGAGTATTATATATATTCAGAAGGGATGAAGCATTCCAAAGGAGAAAGTTCTATCTAGGTCAAACGAAGAAAAGTTTCAATTTCAGTTCACCACATTTGTTCATCACTTGCAAAGGCATGCTGATAGATGATTTCACTTATTGAAACAAGCATCCAAGATACACAGCACCATTGCCTCTTATAATTCCTCCATCCAAGGAAATTGCACCATCTTTTAGGTCATGTTTGAAGCCTGAAGATGTGTATTAATATTGTTAAAGTCAAAGTAAATGACAGATGAGCTACTGAGAAAGATATTCAATCTCACAGAACAGAAGAAAGTTCAGTCCAAAGGTCTGACTATGAAGTATTTGCAAGATCCTCACAATCATGATTTAATTTAGAAGAAACATGATGATTAGAGAATTCGCATGTTTAGGGGAGGATCCACAGTTGTTTTCTAAATAAAATTGTTTTGGTTTATTTGTGTTCAATTACTAGCATAATCTTTAATTCGGTTATAGTACGTGTGTACAAGATTGTGGTATAAACTCATTATAGTTTATATATCTTGGATTGAGATACAAAAAGGTAACGGGTATCTCGTTAATCCGTTTGTTAAAGATTTGAAGAAGAATTGAAGTTTTGATTCTTGTTCTTGCTAGAATCAAAGGTACGTTACTTTAATGTTCGGTTAATCTTTTATATGTTAAAATAGATCCTACGCTTCCGCAACGTGTTTGATTGTTATTAGAATAAATATGAACTTGTCATGATTGTTAAATTCTAACAGTGGCATCACGAGCCGTTTTAACATGTAATTGAATTACCGAAACACATAAAAATCGAATCTTGGATTGGGATTACATGTTAGTCGATTTTTGTTTTTGGGATTATAACTTAAAAAAATCGAAACCCTAATTTTAAGAGGGGGGGGGGGACGATGCCCTCTTAATTAAAAATTAGTTTTGGAACCCTAAAATTGGTAACATGTTTATGTGGTTAAAGGTTACGTATCTTGTGACTTGTAATTAATCTATGATGAAACATGCATGTTTATCATGGATTAGGGTTTAAATTAATTGTTAAATTAATTAATCTATTTATGTGCTATTTGGTATATATTTGCTAAGACTAACGCAATCGATTCGTCGATGCATGTGGCTCACCTACCATTGTAGGGGATAGTCTTAGTTAAATATATGCATATTAAAACATAGATAGATTATTAATAGGGTTTTATCAACAAGTTTGCATGTGGCTACATGATTTAATTGTTAAGATTATGTGTACTTATTTGGTTATTTATTTTTATTAATTACTTGATTTTTTGTTTAAATTGTTTGACAAGATTGTAAGCAAAAAAGGGTAATTTTTCGAATAGAAAATAAATTGACCTAATAACTATGAAACTTGATGTGATAAATTATATATATTGCAAAGTCTTATGTGCCGACAGTGGTTCGCTTCGCACGGTAATTTGCTCCCAGGCGAGACTAGCAATATTATAGTTTATAACATATTTTTTAAGACTTATAATCATAAACTTTTAATTGAGTGATGAGTTTTGTACCAATAGTGTGAACGGCTCACCCAGTTTTGACAAACTATAAGAGGGGTATAAGGAGGATTGACATTAAATTGTCAAACCGAAAGAGACGCGTTTTTAATGGGCATTTAGTGCTGACGTTTGTCTCTCCGCTCCTTTGTGCGTCTAATTGGAGCTACCAAGTAAGCTATTTTATGTACAAAATCATCTTAAGGGTGAATTGACCTCAATTCCACGCGCCACTTTGTGGTAATTATCCGAATAACTTGGGTCTTTTGACTCATGCAGTAGTAGGATATAGTGGGCGATAATTGTAGGTAATTCTTTGATTGGTGAACCCAATACCTCAATTAAAACTTTGTTGATTTAAATCTTAGCTTAAAATTGGTTAATAAAATCGTTTTGAAAACTTATGATACGAAGATGTGTGCATGCTTCTTCGTACATATTTTGATTGACACATCAAAATTAGTACCCTAAAATTTAAGTTCATGTCATCTAATTATAAAAAACACTTGAAGTTGTAATTTAGCTTAAGTGAGACCTTGACTAAATTACAATGACAAGGTAAATTTTCGTTAATGCGTGAGACCATATATGGAGAATTTGCAGTTTCTAAATTAGATGACTTAATTAAGTTGTTAGTGAGACCTAGAAACTTAAGGCATGAGATGAGATGAAACATGCTTACTTTGCAAATTATATTTGGCAAATGTAAATCCCATAATGATCTAGGAGTCGGAAATTGTTTGCCGATTATTGTTCGACAGATTACCATATTTTGTACTTTCATTACTAGCAGATCAACTGATGTAGTGAAACTATAAAAATTTGGATCCTAGTTTTCAAGAAAATTCAATGGTTATATGAATATTTCCTTGGGTATTTTATTTTCTTGAAAAGATTGTATTATCGAAAATACTAAAATTAAATTTTGTAAATTCTTTTAAATGTATTAATGCAACATTAAACCGTAAACGTGGGACATTCTTTATTGGTAAATTGATCTACACCCGTAGGGGTTTTTTGCTAGAGTCAACTTTACTAAAAGAATAAACCTAGTCTCCTTTCTATGAGAGAAGAGTGAGACTTAATCCTATTTTTTCATGAATGAGAAATGTATGATAGGAAAATTAGAATTGTCTAAATTCTAAGAAATAACTCATAACAAACTTTAATAGTTAAGAAAATTGCACATTTTCTGAGTTATTAAATTAGAAGCTAGACCAATTACCGCAAAATTGGTAAAAGGCAAACTAGCATAATTTATCTAGTTGTTGTGCTTAGACCACTTAAAGATGCTACATACCATTGTGGGGATGGTAGACATATTAAGGAAAAATTGCATGCCCAATTTTCAAGTTAATTGCATTGATGGATAGTCCATCATCTACATAGTAGAATACACTCTTTTTAGTACCTAAGTAATTGTTACGAATGAGTCTTCTCAAAGGTGTAGGAAAGTTAATAGCACACTATTTGCTTTGACTGGTTATGAAACACTTACAATGTTGTCAAATCCAGTGGGAGCATTGTGTTGTAATTACTGAATAGTGAATTATTGTAATGATCTGTAATTCAGTGGGAGCTACAAGCTTTGTCATCTTGGTAGTAACCCAAATTATCTCTAAAATGTCTTGAGATAATTACTTTTCAATTGTAGACACTTGTGGTTTTAAGTACAGTCTTGGCTGTCACATGTTAAGAAAATTATAAGAAATGTATTCTTAAAAAGCAAATAATTTACATAACTAAGCAAACGTATGATTATTTACCACTGAAAAAGGACATGCATAATACGGTTGACCATAACTAGTGTCTCTACGGGATGTCCATTCTATAATCAATCCCCTCCGACAGTGACATAAGAAATGATTATTTTGTTCCACCTGGCCAAAGAATTAATTTAAATAATACAAACAGTTATTTACAACATAAATCAGTAATGTATTGTTAATTTAAATAATACAAACAGTTATTTACAACATAAATCAGTAATCATTCACAATTTTTTGTCGGTATAATTATTTACAACATAAATCAGTAATCATTTACAATGTTTTGTCTGTATAATTATTTACAACATAAATCAGTAATCATTTACTATGTTTGTCTTTGTCTAATCTCAGTATACAGGTGTAGTCGATCGTAATATAAAGTTGCCCATTCGGATGCATCGGCAACTCTGAACGCCCTCCGTTGTGGGTGAATATCCTGAACTGGTGAATTTTCGTCTAACGTCAGATAAATGAAGTGACCACATTCCTCATCCCCCACACGGGCAATCACAAGGGGGCCAGTTCCTTGTGATAGATTTGGACCGAAAAAAAGCGGAAAACACGTATGACTTTGTCGCTCGGATATAAATACAACAGGCCGATTAGTCACTGAAGCAATAACCAACCCCGTGTTTGGCATACTCATCCAGTAGTCTCGCGGTGCAAATCCATTATGTAACCAGTCTACTGATCTCCGAAGATGGTCATAGTCATTTTGCCACCACATACTTATGTAAAAGTCACGATTAATGTCTAACTCTTGCAATAACCACATTCGAACATCGCGCCACCTTTCTTGGGATTGACCAATACCGTGGGCAACGCACCGAAACCCACAATTTCCATCACCTCGCACATTATAAATACTTATGATGTATCGACGGAAAAGCTGTGGAATCTGCTCAATCAAATAGTCGCTACCCGCATCTCCAACGTATAACCTGTGTCTTATACTCTGTTCAACTCTAGGACCCATGTAAGAACTATGTCTCGCAGGTTGTTTGTTCAAGTCCGGGACTTTTGTAGATCTTGAATTTGTGCTTCTTCGGTAATCTACGGTTGGTACTTTATTCAAGTCTGGGACTTTTGTAGCCTGGGACTTTTTATCCTTTGCGCTCGGACGTCCACGAGTACTTTTGTGAACAGCAGGTTGACGTATATCAACAGATTCGGGATCGTATATCCCTCTCACCTTCTTTAACATATTTTTCTTGACAAACGATGACATTTTGTCAAAAACACTCTTGAATTGTTGTATGTCATCTTCACAAGAAGGATCATCGTCAGGTTCACAAGAAGGACCATCTTCAGTATTGATACTAGGCCACGGAACAGATAGGGTTCTCCAAAAAATATCAACTGTATCCAGTGGAATGGCCATTTCTGCATTCATTAAAAGTGACTTATATAAATTACTGATATTAATGGGGAAAATAACTTGATAGTCATAAATTTAATATACTTACTATGAATCCGATAGTAAAGCAGTTCGTGAAAGCATGATATATTACATTTATTGATTCTCTCGTTTTTGCTTCTATTAAAAGTTTCCTTTATCGCAGTTTCTTGCGCAACGAGAATCTTATCGATCGAACTCAACAACGTGTCTAAGTTGGACTGTGTGCTGCCCAAGTATAATTTCAACAACGAGTGTTGACTCTCAACTCTGCATGTTGTTGACTGGCCGAAGCTGCGATATTGATCGGTAATAAACGCGAGAAACATGTCTGAATAACCTTGCAGCCAGTTATTCAGATACGAATAAATATCTGAAAAAAACAATGAATTAATAAAAAGTCATTCGGGTACTTATTTATTAAATAATAAAAACAATGAATTAATAATTAAGTACCTGCATGTTCGACCAATAACTGTTGTAGGTGTTGATAATAATGCGTGAATATGCCGCGTGTCGGAGCTTTAACCATCCAATCCCATGTTCCTTTAATGGACTCATACTCCTTTAGCGAATTGCATCTATTTCTGCAATACTGAAGCACATTTTGTGAAATGTGCCACTGACAGAGTAATATGTTTGCGTTCGGGAATTCTTCTCTGCATGCCCCAACCAACGTGGTATTGTATGTTGAGTCCATTAGCATGATTTCAGGGAATGTACACCATAGAGCATATGACGTGGGGTGAACAAAAAATAGTTCCTCAAGCTCATTATGCTCATTTACCCTCTCGTAATATGTATACCCTGAATGCATCAAATGTGAGTAAAGGACTTGGATTGGAGTTCTATGACCTATTAGGGCTCCACGGATCTTATTTTGTGCGTTATATATAGTTCTAATGCTAGACACGTTATCCGGATTACGCTCCTTTACTGACGAAAGTATATGACGTGGTGGTACGTGATACTCTGTCAATTGTTGCACAAAGCTGAACTCATCATCCTTTAGTCTCATTGCATATGGGAAACCATGCAACGACTCTGCAAAATCATGATTATGCCTATCACACTTCACCCTCAACCTCTAAAAATCTTGTGTTTTTGAATATTTAGCCACTAATCTGAATGGACAATCGGTTTTAGAGGTACTGGTTTGCCGTTTAATTTCATCTTCTAAACCTTCACGTTCATAATTCCCACCCTTTGAACACCCATACTGGATTGCTGATGAAGCGAAAAGTGTACCGCTTTTAAGGGGTCATTTAAGCCCTAAATCGTATTTATTTGATCAAATATTGCCCTAAATCGTTCCTTTTGTCATTTTAGGTACTTTTGAGGAGAAATCTGGAAAAGGAGGCATTTTGGACGTTTTTGGAGCATAAAAGTGAAGAAAACGACAAAGTCTCAAAAATCGGCTAAAAGTTACCTATGACGGCGTCACAATTAACCCCAGACGGCGTCATGCCTTGGCAAGAAAAAGTGGACGTGAAATTTACTCATGATAAGCCAGTGAAAATAGCATGTGAATTCTGACGGCGTCACGCTTTAACTTGATCAAGGGCGTCACGGCTTAAATCAAAAGGGGACGGCGTCACGTTCAAGGTTCGACGGCGTCAAGCCTTGATAAGCCAGAATGGATTTTTGAAGAGCTAAAGAGGGACGGCGTCAAGAAGGTCATCCGGGAACCCTAGAAGCGGCGAGGTGACGGCGTCACACTCCATAACGTGACGCCGTCAGATCCAAAAATCTATATATAGTTTTCTAATTTTTTGTCATTAGGGAGAGCTTAGTGTGTGGAATTTTGGGAGAAAACCCTAAGACGAATTTAGCTTCTTTTTCAAGGCTTTTTGCCTTGAGATCTTCCATGTTACATTGAAGATAAGTTATCAATTAATCATTTAATATGTCTATGTGTTGTTTGATTTTATCTTATTCTTGTCTTTTGATTAAGATGTTAGGCTAAATTTATCTTGTGTTTGCTTAGATCTAATGAAACCTAGCTATTGATTATTGGTTATTAGTGTGTTGTTAGTTGTATTGGATGATTGTTTATCTATGTTAGGCTTAAGAAAACTGGCTAACTTCCTATTCGGTAACTTGCTTGAACGTCTTAAGAAACATGAACCAAATGCGTACTAAAGGTTTTTATGGTTGTATTTAATGCACAAGCGAATTCTAGTGATCCCATGTTAGGAGCTTCCTAGCCGGCTCGACATAGGAGTGAAGTAGGAGCTTGTAGAGTTGGGGAAGTACGTACGCCACCCCACGAATGGTATTAAGGAATACACCCGTCATCCACGCGACTAATACACACTAATTAACCGGTAAAAGATAGTTAGGGAGTAAGGAAATCTAAGTAAACACATTTCTCTACACATAAGTTTCTCACCACATTTTCATTTTTGTTATTTTATTTTATTTGCATCCGTAGTAAATTTGGGTTAGTTGACTAGCAACTAATTCCGCCCACTCTTTCAAACCCGAGATTTTACTTGCTTTCATAAAAAATTATAAAAACATAAAAAGAATCTTCCTCAACCCTTAGACCTAATTAGAGTAGTCTTTCACACCTAACGAACACTATTCCCTGTGGAGAACGATCAATCCCCCGTACTTACCACTACACTATACTACATCGGTCAGGTACACTGCCTGGTGGGGTTGTAAGCCTCTTGAGATCCCTCGAGAGGTAAAACCTGTTGTAAGATTACAAAACCACGCATCAATTGCGTACAAATACCCCTTATCTGTTTTGGTTCTTTTTTTAACAATAACAAAACCGATCCCTCGAGCTATATTTTGCACCCAATCAGTTAGTTGCTCGGGAGAACTGAACACCTGAAAATACATTACAACGTTTACAACTTTTTTTTTTTTTTACAAATTACTTTATTTCTTTTATAACTTTTACAACTTTTCTATTTTTTACAAATTTTTTTTACAATTTTTTTTTTCTTAAAAAAAGAAGAAGTTAAAACCGCCTATACCACTCACACCACCCACAGACTTCCCATATCCTATCCCACCCCCATCCTATCCTTCAATACTATCTCTGACTCTCTCTTTTCTCTCACTCAATCACCCCTGCTATACTCTCTCTTTTCTCTCACTCAAAAACTGCGTTCTTGGTGGTTTTGATCTAAAAACTGCTTTTTGATGGTGGTTTTCTTTGTAGATCATGGTGTTATATCTTTTTAGATCTAAAAAGTTTGATGGTGAGACAGAGACAGGTATAGAAGGATGGGATGGGGGTGGGATAAGGGTAAGTCTGTGGGTGTGAGTGGTATACTCGGGAGTGGTATACGCGGTTTTAACTTTTTTTTTAGATCTTTTTAGATCTAAAAAAAGATCTGGTTGGTTGGTTTCTTGTGTGATTTCTGGTTGGTTTCTTGGTTTTTAAAACTGCTTAAAACTGCTTATACGCGGTTTTAACTTCTTTTTTTTAGATCTTTTTAGATCTAAAAAAGATCTGGTTGGTTGGTTTCTTGTGTGGTTTCTGGTTGGTTTCTTGGTTTTTAAAACTGCTTATACGCGGTTTTAACTTTTTTTTTAGATCTAAAAAAGATCTGGTTGGTTGGTTTCTTGTGTGGTTTCTGGATGGTTTCTTGGTTTTTAAAACTGCTTATACGCGGTTTTACCATATTCATGGATCTTATGTGGTTTCTGGTTGGTTTCTTGGTTTTTAAAACTGCTTATATTTTTAGATTGTGTTCTGATGGTGGTTAGATCTTTTTAGGTCTAAACAAATTGGTAGTTCTGATGGTGGTTAGATCTTTTTAGATCTAAAACTCGACCCTTTTTAGATCTAAAACCGATAATGCTTGGTTCTGATGGTGGTTAGATCTAAAAAAAGGGTCGAGTTATTTTAACCCCCCCTATATGTTGGTGGTTTCAAATAAGCAGTTTCACATAATTGTTGGTTCTGATTGATGGTTTAAGCATTTTTTATGTAGGTTCTTGGTTTTTAATGATGGTTCTGATGTGAAAGTGCATATGTTGGTTCTTGGTTCTGATTGATGGTTCTGATGTGAAAGGGCTTATGTTGGTTCTGATGGTGGTTTAAGCATTTTTATGTGAAACTGCTTATGTGAAAATACTTATGTGAAAGTGCTTATGTTGGTTCTGATGGTGGTTTAAGCATTTTTATGTTGGTGGTTCTTGGTTCTGATTGATGGTTCTGATGGTGGTTTATTGGTTCTCATGGTGGTTTCTTTTATGTGAAACTGCTTATGTGAAAGTGCTTATGGGAAAACTTGTGAATGTAACTTTGCTAAGATCCATATTTTTATGTGAAACTGCTTATGTTTAACTGCTTATGTGAAACTGCTTACGTTTAACTGCTTATGTGAAACTTTAAGCAGTTTTTGATCTTTTTGAAACATTTAAGCAGTTTATGATCTAATAGCAGTTTGATGGCGATGGCAATGATTTTGCAACCTTCAAATTTGCAGCCATATGTGTAAAAAAAATAATCTGAGCCATCTTTTGAACTGCTTATGTGAAACTGCTTATTTGAAACTGCTTATGTTTGAAACTCATTTTGTTTATACTTTATTAATTAGTTATTTCAAACACATTTCATAGGTTAATTATTGTCTGAGATTTTAAGTCATATAATTTTATTTTTTCTTTCAATTTATCATTGAATTCCTTAAAATTCTTTATATCATTTGACTTTTACTACATTGTATAGATTTATAATTTTATACTAATAGACAACATTTTGTATATATGTTTCAACTCATCATGTAACCTTATAATATATTTATTCTATAATAAATATATACAAAAAATATAATTTTGAAAAAAAAAAACTTTAAAAACCGTAAAAACCGCATAAACCAAACCGCAAAACCACGAACCCGCCAAAAACCGAAACCGAAAAACCGCGGTTGCGGATTCTCATTTTATTAAAACAGCAATTGCAAATGCGGTTTTGTTTTTACTAAAAATCACATCAACCCGCAACATGCTCACCCCTACTGCAGGTCGAGATGATAAGAGAGGCTGCTTGTTTTTCTTTGTGCCTAACGGTTATTTAGTGCAAAATTTGGTTGATTATCGGATTTTAATAAATACAAAGTTACTGGCGTTACGTGGGAACAACATATATAAATATACTAACTACTAAGTCATTGACACTCACGAAAACATCGTTTTCAACTTTTCATATATTGTTCTTTGACATTGTATGTGAGCTAGTCAATATTGCCGATTTTCAACCTTTTCGTGAACAATATATATGTTCCAATAATTACTGTATTTTTTTTATAGAAAGCTAAGACACATGCACTAGTATTCATTATACGTTTTAACTTAACTACCAAAGACCCCTAAAAATATAAAGCTTGAGACATCCTTACATGTTTTATACGAGTAATCATTTTGTCCGTTTAAAACTTTTATGAACTATCCGATGGCCTTCTTGTTGTACTTTGACGACAGATGGACTTTAACTAAAATAACATTTTAGTCTAAGGGCTGTTTCTTTTTTTTCCTGTTTCTAGTTAGGTCCTGTGTGGATATATGTGTACTGTTTCTAGTTAGGTCCTGTGTGGATATATGTTGTTTCTTTTTTATGCTTAATTGACCATCTTAATACGAGTTTTTTCCCGAACTAGTGTAGGTGGAAAAAATTTATAAAACTTCGAAAAATTTATGAAAATTCGAAAAAATTTATAAAAATTTTAAAAAAATTCGAAAATTTTTAAAAATTCAAAAAATTTATAAAAATTCAAAAAATTCGAAAATTTTATAAAAAATTATAAAAATTCGAAAAAACTTATTAAAATTTTTAAAAAATTCAAAAAATTTATAAAAATTTATAATTTTTTTAAAATTCAAAAAATTTGTAAAAATTTATAATTTTTTAAAAATTCTAAAAAATTCTAAAAATTCGAAAATTTTATAAAAAATTATAAAAAATTTTAAAAAATTCAAAAAATTTATAAAAATTTATAATTTTTTTAAAATTCAAAAAATTTGTAAAAATTTATAATTTTTTAAAAATTCAAAAAAAATTATAAAAATTCGAAAAAAAATTTAATAAATTCAAATTTTTTATAAATTTTTTGAATTTTTATAAATTTTTATAAAATTTTCGAATTTTTTGAATTTTTATAAATTTTTTATAAAATTTTCAAATTTTTTGATTTTTTATCAATTTTTCGAATTTTTATAAATTTTTTTGAATTTTTATACATTTTTTGAATTTTTATAAATTTTTTCAATTTTTATAAATTTTTTGAATTTTTATAGATTTTTTATAAAATTTTCGAATTTTTTTGATTTTTTATCAATTTTTCGAATTTTTATAAATTTTTATAAATTTTTTGAATTTTTATAAATTTTTTCAATTTTTATAAATTTTTTGAATTTTTATAAATTTTTTATAAAATTTTCGAATTTTTTGATTTTTTATCAATTTTTTGAATTTTTATAAATTTTTTTGAATTTTTATAAATTTTTTGAATTTTTATAAATTTTTTCAATTTTTATAAATTTTTTGTATTTTTAAAATTTTTTGAATTTTTTTAAAATTTTTATAAATTTTTTCGAATTTTCATAAATTTTTTGAATTTTTATAAATTTTTCGAATTTTTAAATTTTTTTTGAATTTTTATAAATTTTTTCGAAGTTTTCTAAATTTTTCGAATTTATTTTTTCCACCTACACTAGTTCGGGAAAAAAATCGTATTAAGACGTCCTGAATAGAAACAGTATGCTTAATTGCCCCCTTCCACATTAAGGATTCTCTTTTGCAATAAGTTAAAAAGAAACACCAAAGTTTCCTGTTTCCAGCCAGTTTTGTTACCAAACAGGACATTAAGTTGAAAGTAAACGGCCCCTTAGTCTAAATACTTATTGTTTATATCTCAATCAAATATAAATACGTTGGGCATTAATCATTCAATTTGACCCTACGGTCAAACTAAAGTGTCGGCCATAGTATTTAAGTCCAATGAATTGTGTTTTTTATAGTCTAATAATTATATTTATTTATAGTATGATGGTATTTATAAAGACAAAGGGCGTGTTTGTTCATTAACATTTCTTAGGTCTGAATCTGACTATCACATCTTACCAGTAAGAGATAGTTAGAAAGTCTAAATCTGAACAGAAAATTTTAATAATAAAAGAAACGAACCATTAAATAAAAATAATAAAATATGAGTTCATCATAATTGAGAAATGAATTAATGAGCACAGAAAGTGAGGAGAATTTTCCGTGTTTCTAACTTTTTCTCTACAATTTCTACCCTTAACGCTTTCTTAAGATTCCACGGTCTCAAAAGAAAAACCCATGTTTTTATTGACTTCACACGTACGTTCCATAGTCCAAAATACACATGACTTAAAACTGCATGCGTATTGTACTATTGTTTGCTCGTTTCAAAATGTATGTATCTTTAATGTAGTACATGAACCACTGACAAGATCGTTAAGTTTAGTGGTTTGACACTTTAATATACTCACAAGAAGTCTCAGATTCAAACTTTACGAGGTAGACATTAAGGTGGCCATGAAATGAGTCGGAAATGATCACAAGTATACCGTATACCTTGATAGAGTTACGTGCTATACATTTGAGTCAAAACCTCATTCGTTGCCGTTTAATGTTACTAAAAATCATTAATCATTAACCATTAACTTACTTTGGGTCTACTAAAACTATTAGGGACAAATAGGTTTGGGAGAATATCATAATTAACATATTCTAAATTGATTGATGCATCATTTATCATTAATTATCTCAACTCATTAATGTGACAATAGATTTATATTCTGTAAAATTTAAATCATGTTAGTGTGTTTTTAATTAGGAAACCAGATCTGTACACACAATTCGAACAACCTGGGATCTCAATATTACACTCAATCCAATCAAAACTAATCTTTTAATTGTATTTCATAACATTTCGAAGTTTATTATTCCAAAGAAAATTTAATCACCACCGACGTTGATCTGGTTTCTGAAAATTATTGAAACTAAGTAAAAAAAATCTATGAGGTGACATTTATGTTCGACCCTATAAACTAAATTGAGTGCCCACTTTTAGTTTATTTTATACACTTTAATTTCAAAATGTTTTTTTTTATGCAGATCTATTTTCTTCAATAATAGCTTAATACGCGTTGTTCTTGTTCTTATTGTTATGGCTATTTTATTCCTGAATTTAATCAATCAGAAATATGACAGTAATTTATTTAACTTCAGGCTAACATAAAAAAACCGTTTGTTAGTATATTTTGACAATTGATATAAATGTGGTATTCAAAAAAAACAATTGATATTTGAAAAAAATAAAAAATAAAAAATTAAAAAATAAAAATAGAAGAAGAAGAAGAAGAATCAAAATACTCTTAAAGAGTTCGTTGAAGTTGTTTTCAGATTTCGTTGTCCAAACTACCATATTGATTTCTTCTATATGGAAGTATAGAAACCACACCTGCATCGGTTTAAAATCGCTTAGACAAAATATCTTAGGCGAAGAAATCAATACACTTTCATGTTCTTTCATAATCCGACTCTTATTGAATGAAATTCTTATAATCTTCCTTGCTAGCTAGCTCTTTGCTAGTTTTCAATACAAGAAATGAAATCATTTCAACATATGAAACACAATTTATACTTCTTAATACATTTATTCTGATATAATAGACGGATAATCGCGCAAAGCAACGGTGTATGGTATCAAATAATTATACTTGTGAAATCGTGATTCAGGTTCGACCCTTGATAGAAAGTGTGTATAGTTTGTGTTTTTGAAAAGTTGACAATTAATTTAGAATTGATTAAGTTTAAGGTGTATTAAAGAGTACATAGGGGTAATTTAAACAAACTGCATTAATTTAGGTTTTATGGTTAAAGATTCAAGATTTAAAAAATGCACATATACTTTTTATAAGTAGTAGAGATAACTGAGCCATGTTTACATTTTGTAGTTTACATGTATATGTTAATTATGGTTGACTATATATGTACCTGTGCCTAATCTTAGTAATTTTATAATGAAAAGCCCATTCAGAATTTCATGGCATATTTCGGATCTACGCGTTTATTTTACGTTCCAATGATAAAAAGGTGTTTATTTTACGCGTTTATTTTATAATGAAAAGCCCATTCAGTAGTTAATTATACAATAAATAAAGAAAAGAAAAGTTGGCAAAAAGAAATTTGGGAAAAACTTGTTATGATGGTTACTTACTCTTGAAACATCGAAAAAGACACGATGGTTCCTTTTTTTATTAATTTAGATCAAAAGAAGTCTTTTAACAAATATGTAATCATGTAATAGTAAAAATGGGCCATTGATAGACAGCTATTTGGATCATATAGGCTATGTTTGTCAAAAGTAGCTGTGAGCAGTAACAGTTAATTGTGAGCAGTAGATGTGAGCTGTAGCCACAACTCACTACTCACCGCTCACAGCTTCTTAAAGAAGCATTGAAAAAATGAGCTTTCCTAAAAAATAGCAAAGATCACCGCTCTTATGCCAAACGAACATTAAAAATCAGAAAACTGATCGCTCACTGCCTCAAAAAGCTCCAAATAATTCTGCGCCAAACATAGCCATAATTTAAATAAGTAAGTTGTCATATAAAAATAGCTTATCTTTTAAGAGAGCATGATTACTAGGCAAATTTCTAACATATTCTTTATAATCATATATATATTTTAAAAGAGAATGTGATTACTAGCCAAATTTCTAAATTCTTTATATATATACTAATGTAATATTAACCAAAATTGTTAATTTATTTATGATTATAAGTCATTGTCATGTTTGGAGTTGGTTAAAATAAAAGTACATAGGCATTTAAACATCATTAATGTTACATGTTACTCCTTCACATACATTACTCTTTAAATTATATCAAAATTTAATTGAAATATTTTATTCTTTCATGAAAATTAAACAAACTTATAAGGGACAATCCTAGCTACAAGTTCCACAAAATTAAAAGGTCCCCTCATTTTCACACTTCTTCCTACTTCTCTTCCACTTCTTAATCAAAACCCATTCTACCACCACTAGCCACCACTAACCACCATGTCGATCAAGCAGTGCGGCCATCACCACAGCGGTAAATCCAAACTAATCAAAAAAATCCTAATAGGGTTTGGTATCTTTTGCGCCATAGTCCTCCTAGTCTTTTTCATAACATGGGCCATCCTCCAACCAAAAAAACCAAGATTTGTCCTCCAAGATGCCACAATATACGGCTTCAACGTATCCGCACCAATCTTGCTATCCTCAAATTTCCAAGTCACAATATCAGCTAGAAACCCTAATAGCAAAATAGGCATATACTACGATAAACTCGACGTATATGCCACCTATCATAGCCAACAAATAACATATTTCACAGTTATACAACCCGTGTACCAAGGACATAAAGATGTCAACATTTGGTCACCTTTTGTATATGGGACTAATGTCCCCGTTGCTCCGTATAATGGAGCAGCGTTAGCTCAAGATCAGTCCAATGGTGCGTTAGGACTCGTAATCAAGATGAATGGACGTGTTAGATGGAGAGTTGGTAGCTTTATTTCGGGTCGATATCATTTGCATGTTACATGCCAAGCTTATATACCATTTGGTAATAAGAATTCAGGGATTGCTGGAGTCGTTATTGGCGTTAAGTATCAATTAGCACAAAAATGCAAAGTTAGCGTTTGATGAAGAAATGATGCATGATCACGTTAAATTCAAGTTAGTCAATAACGGTGCTGCTAAGTTTTACCTTTCTCATTTTATTTTACTTTTATATTAGAGAAATGATTGGGAGGCCGGTAATTAAAGACGCGACTAATTTTAGTTCTAAAGATGCATGTCATTATTTTGTTGGTTATAGTTACATGGTACACTGTTTCATAAACCAATAATTCATTGACATATATGTTTAGTCATAAAATTAGGTGCGTTTTAAGTCTACCGATCGTTTCTTTTATTTTTATATTTTATGATGCATGCATACGTGTATCAATTTGTAACTTTTGCTGGAGATGAATTGAACGAAGAAAGCAAAGCATGAAGTTAAGAAAATAATTGCAAGATTACAAAAGTGGACATGTTGTTTATGGAATTAATGATTTATAAGTAAATGTTTATACATATATGTAAAGTTTGTTATTTTATCTGTCCGTTGCACCAAATGATTTTGGAAGATTCTGTTGTTTTGTTTTTTTACGTCAAATATATTTATTATTATATTTTGAATATAAGAGTATAGAACAAAAAGTCAAGTATGCATGTGAGTGGAAGACGTGGTGTCATTTTCATCTTACGTTATTTGCATTTGGTTATTGCTTATATAATTTGCTATTATAATGATCTTGGTGACCCATTTGTGGGATCTATTCAGTTTCATACATTGCTTCTAGTGTACTCGTATATTTTAATGATGAATTTAATTTCATGAAAAGTGGTGTATATAAATTATATGTTTGGTCCAAGGTAAAGTGAACATGGCATGTGTATGGGGACAAAGGGACGTGCAAGTTGGAGTAATTTTATATACCAGAAAATGTCAGCAATTGTGAGCAGCTTAGAAAAGTAATTTTTATATCTTTAAACTTGTTTATTCGGATTGTAATAATAATGCATTATTTCTATAATTAACTACCCTCTAAGACTAAGAGTAGTGGTGAGGGAGTGAGTTGTGGCAAATGTCGACAAGTGAGAGTGAGAGAAAGTTGAGCGTTGAAGCTAAAATGAGGGTAATGGTTTAACGCCCGTTTTATATATTTGCAATCATTACATAATTATTTTTTTTCCTAAACAATTTTATTAAATAATAACAAATTATTCTAAATTTAGAAATAACACAACATAAACCTAAAATAATTCAATCGTCGCTATAGTCCGCATCGTCGTAGTCGTCACTCGCATAATAATCTTCCTCGTCGTCACCCAACTCTACAACTGTCTCGTCACCCAAGTCTTCAACCTCTTCATCGGATATTTCTTCATCCTCAACTTGACCATTGCGTACCCTACGTTGCTTTCGTGCCCAAGCCGTAGGACATCTTCGTCTATCCCTTTTGATCACCCCGAGTGTGTTGGCCACGCCAAGCCGTAGGACATCTTTCCCACTGCCAATGCATACAATCTATGCTACCGATCATACCGGGTAGATCATGCATGTCTTCGTGCACCTCGTATATTTTCTGTAGGTCGAACCAAGTCGGTTTTCTAAGGTATCGACGACCGTATATCTCACCAATAGCTACAATATTAAAAACATATGCTTAAATGTAAAAGATAAATAATTATAAACGATAAATAATATTTTCTACTAGTAAAAATAAAATATAATACCGATTGCGAACTCCTTAAGTGTGTCTCTAATAGTTTTAGCCGCCATGTGCAAGTACTCGTCGTTTATGTCGGATGTTTGTGCGAACGCCAAAATCCGTATGGCGGCGGTCAACTTTTGCATTGTGGTGAATCCAAGCTTCCCTCGTGCGTCAGATTTTTGTTTAAAGTACACGACTTCCCTTTCCAAATCGTCACGCAAACGTAAGAACAACCTTTTAGACATTCGGAAACGTTGTTTGAAAACTCTTGGTTGCGGCCAACGGGGATTCTCATTAAAATAATCTCGCATCAAACGGTTATAAGCTTCTTCACGATCGCGCATGATAACTTGTCTCGTTTGAAACGGTCGACGTGGACGAATGCTTCGGTGAATAAACGTGGCCATAAGGTTTAACGCACTCGAACAAACGGCTACCATTTCGGCTTCAAATTCGTCGGAACTTGAATCGCTACTCGAATACGAGGCAATGAATGGCCGGCGAATCATTTTTTGTTAAAAAACGATCGTTATTTTTGTTGGAGAGTGGATGAATGTAGAGAGAAAGTTGGTGAATTGTGTGTTGAAATGAGAAGATTTGTTAGATTAAATAGGAAAGTTGAAATTATATATATATATATATATATATATATATATATATATATATATATATATATATATATATATATATATATATATATATATATATATATATATATAATAGGCAAATATAGCCGTTCAACGGCTACATTTGACTAAACTATAGCTTCAACGGTCGTTGTTCAATCAACGGGCGTTGTTTTTTTTTGCTTTTCAACGGGCTTCAACGCTGCAAGGGGCCGGTTCAACAGGCGTGGAATGGGCAACGAACCCCCATTCAACGCCCACTACTCTTGGTCAAAAGATTAGCGTAAGAGTAACGCACACATTGATTGGTTTCAATCGAGGTTTTCTGTCTTCCATGTTGAGGTTACAAGGAGAGGTCAATTCTTTAACTTACATATATACACAAATCAACACTACAACAATAAGTAGGACGGGCGACAAACCTTTTGGCGGGGACGCTTGTCCCCGCCAAAAGTCGCTAAACGACGAAAACCTTGCTGACCTGGCACACCAAATGGTTGACCGTTTAGGAAAAATTCAACGCAACCTTTTGCCGGGGACATGTTCCCGCCAAAAGGTTGCCAAAGTTTGCACAAATTTTCTTATTCTCCCTCGCTGGCTAATTGTTCCCGCGTTTTTTTCCCTCCAACCCTTTTGAATAGATTTCGACCTTTTAGCGGGGACACGTCCCTGCCGAAAGTGGGATATTTGAAAAAAAATATATTTTATTTATAAATGATTTAATTAAGTTAAAAATCGTTTAAATTATTTTTTTTAAAAAAAAATAAATTAAAAATAATTTAAACTAATTAAAAATGATTTGAAAATGATTTAAATTAAAAATAAATGATTTAAATTACTTTTTGTAATAGACAACGAAACTGAAGACATGTCCCCGCCTAAAGTGCGATATTTAAAAAAATTATTTTATTTATAAATGAGTTAAATAAGTTAAAAATCATTAAAATTTATTAAAAATTACTTAAATTAATTAAAAATGATTTAAACTAATTATTAATGATTTTAATACGTACGAATTACAAATCGATAAATGTTCAAACATTAAAGCGTACGAATTATGTCATTACAAATTAATCGATAAAAGTTTAGACATTAATTAAAGCATACGGAATTACATTACAAATCGATAAACGTCCAACATTAAAGCGTACGAATTACATTACAGATCGATAAAAGTTCAAATATTAAAGCGTACGAATTACATTATGTATAACCATATCATCTCGACTCATTCGTTTAACATCTCATGTATAACGATATCATCTCGACTCATTCGTTTAACATCTCATGTATAATCATATCATCTCGACTCATTCGTTTAACATCTCATGTATAACCATATCATCTCGACTAATTCGTTTAACATGTTATGTATAACAATATCATCTCGACTCATTAGTTTAACATCTTATGTATAACCATATCATCTCGACTCATTCATTTAACATCTCATGTATAACCATATCATCCCGACTCATCCGTTTAACATCTCATGTATAACGATATCATCCCGACTCATTTGTTTAACATCTCTTGTATAACCATATCATCTCGACTCATTCGTTTAACATCTCATGTATAACCATATCATCTCGACTCATTCGTTTAACATCTCATGTATAACCATATCATCTCGACTCATTCGTTTAATATCTCATGTATAACCATATCATCTCGACTCATTCGTTTAACATCTCATGTATAACCATATCATCTTGACTCATTCGTTTAACATGTTATGTATAACAATATCATCTCGACTCATTCATTTAACATCTCATGTATAACCATATCATCTCGACTCATTCGTTTAACATGTTATGTATAACGATATCATCTCGACTCATTCGTTTAATATCTCATGTATAAACATATCATCTCGACTCATCTGTTTAATATGTTGTGTATAACCATATCATCTCGTCTCATTCGTTTAACATCTCATGTATAACCATATCATCTCGACTCATTCGTTTAACATGTTATGTATAACGATATCATCTCGACTCATTTGTTTAATATCTCATGTATAACAATATCATCTCAACTCATCCGTTTAACATGTTATGTATAACCATATCATCTCGACTCATTCGTTTAACATCTCATGTATAACCATATCATCTCGACTCATTCGTTTAACATCTCATGTATAACCATATCATCTCAACTCATTGGTTTAACATCTCATGTATAACCATATCATCTTGACTCATTCGTTTAACATGTTATGTATAACAATATCATCTCGACTCATTCGTTTAACATCTCATGTATAACCATATCATCTCGACTCATTCGTTTAACATGTAATGTATAACGAGATCATCTTGACTCATTCGTTTAACATCTCATGTATAACCATATCATTTCGACTCATCCGTTTAAGAAGTTATGTATAACCATATCATCTCGACTCATTCGTTTAACATCTCATGTATAACGATATCATCTCGACTAATTCGTTTAACATCTCTTGTATAACCATATCATCTCGACTCATTCGTTTAACATCTCATGTATAACCATATCATCTCAACTCATTGGTTTAACATCTCATATATAACCATATCATCTTGACTCATTCGTTAAACATGTTATGTATAACAATATCATCTCGACTCATTCGTTTAACATCTCATGTAGAACCATATCATCTCGACTCATTCGTTTAACATGTAATGTATAACGAGATCATCTTGACTCATTCGTTTAACATCTCATGTATAACCATATCATTTCGACTCATCCGTTTAAGAAGTTATGTATAACCATATCATCTCGACTCATTCGTTTAACATCTCATGTATAACCATATCATCTCAACTCATTGGTTTAACATCTCATATATAACCATATCATCTTGACTCATTCGTTAAACATGTTATGTATAACAATATCATCTCGACTCATTCGTTTTACATCTCATGTATAACCATATCATCTCGACTCATTCTTTTAACATGTAATGTATAACGAGATCATCTTGACTCATTCGTTTAACATCTCATGTATAACCATATCATTTCGACTCATCCGTTTAAGAAGTTATGTATAACCATATCATCTCGACTCATTCGTTTAACATCTCATGTATAACGATATCATCTCGACTAATTCGTTTAACATCTCTTGTATAACCATATCATCTCGACTCATTCGTTTAACATCTCATGTATAACCATATCATCTCGACTCATTCGTTTAACATCTCATGTATAACGATATCATCTCGACTAATTCGTTTAACATCTCTTGTATAACCATATCATCTCGACTCATTCGTTTAACATCTCATGTATAACCATATCATCTCGACTCATTCGTTTAACATCTCATGTATAACGATATCATCTCGACTAATTCGTTTAACATCTCTTGTATAACCATATCATCTCGACTCATTCGTTTAACATCTCATGTATAACCATATCATCTCGACTCATTCATTTAACATGTTATGTATAACTATATCTTCTCGACTTATTCGTTTAACATCTCATATATAACCATATCACCCTGACTCATTCGTTTAACATCTCATGTATAACTATATCACCCGAATCTATTCGTCTAACATCTCATGTATAACCGTATCATATCGACTCACCCGTTTAACATGTTATGTATATCCATAGTATCTCGACTCATCCGTTTAACATGTTTTGTAGATCCATAGCATCTCGACTTATTCGTTTAACATCTCATGTATAACCATATCACCCTGACTCATTCGTTTAGCATTTATGTATTGTAATATCATCTCTACTAATCCGTTTAACAAAACACGTCCTCGCCAAATGTTTTCACGAAAATTTTAATATTCCCTGATTGTATTTACTTTATCCCGGAAAGATTTCCTCCCCCAATTATCTTCTTACTAACTCAAATCTAGATCTGTGTTCTAAACTTTGTAAAGAAACAAACAAACTTGCACATTTCATCTTCATCCTCATCTTAAATGCCACATCACAGCACTATCACACTTCACCACCGTCTCCACCACACCACCACTATACCACCGCCACCACCACCATGTCCCCCGTACACTCTCACCACTGTGCACTTCTTCCTCTCTTTCTATCTATCTTTCTTCTTCTCTTATACAAAAGCACACTAAGGTTGGTGTTTTTTATTTTTGTTTTTTGTTTTATTTATTTATTTATTTATTTTTTAATTTTAGGTTACGTTTGTGTTTAATTCTGGTTTTTTTTTTTTTTTTTTTTGTGTGTGTGTGTGTGTGTGTGTGTGTGTGTATGTTTGGTTAGCACCATTGCCGAAGCCGGACCACCACCACAGCCGGACGCCCGGACCACAGGTAATGATTTTGGTTTATGTTTGTTGGATTTTATTTGTCTTATTATTTTGGTTTGTCTTGAAATTTGGTTTATGGTTTGTGTTTGTTTTGATATATTAGTTGTTGCCGTTGCCGACCCACCATCAACTGCTGCCGTCGCCGACCCACCACCGATAGGTAAAATGTTTTTTTAGTTTGGTTTGTGTTTGTGTTTGTGTTTTTTTTTTTTTTTTTTTTTTTTTTTTTTTTTTTTTTTTTTTTTTGGTTTATGTAAATAATTATGGTTTTGGTTTGTTAGCTCCTAAGCACCACCACGACACACCGTCGTTGCCGCGCTGCAGCTGTTCACCACCACAACACACCACCGCCGTAGTCGCTACTGTTGGACACCACCACACCGTCGCTTTTATTGTTGCTGTAAGTAATTTATTTTTTTGTTAATTTATTTAGTAGTTATAATTTTGTATAATGTAGTTAGTTTTAAATGTGTGATTATTGAGTTGTCATTGTTTGATTGTCCATTTAAGAGTGCGCGTTGAAAGTGCGTGAAGTGGTAGCATTTATATAATGTATAGTATGCGTAAATGTGTGAATTGGTAGTATGTTGAAGTATTGTGGAAGCATGTGTGAATTGGTCGGATAACGTGATAATTAGATAAGTATTTTCATAATCTTGGTAGTGTATATGATTTTCATATAGGTGTACAGTTAAGGCTGGCAAGGGTACAATATGTTGTTAGTGGGTATTTCCGACAGGATATTGTGTTTCTTGCTAGTGGAAATCGTAGAGGGGGGGGGATGAATACGTTTCCATTTAAAAACTTAAAAACTTTTTGTATCAAACACCCAATCAAGTGTGACGTAATATGAAAAGTGTCAACAATGATCATATAACATCTAGGGATGAATAAATTAAACTTCAACAAAAGCACAATCAAACCATGACACATACATAATCAACATAACATAAGCAACTAGCCACACAAGCATAAACGCAATGCAAATATAAATATAAAGAGATAAAGAATAAAATGAAAGTAAAGAGATAAGTAAGAAGGCGCAAACCGGACACGATGATTTATAGTTGTTCGGTCACGAAGCACCTCTTCGCCCTACTCCACTCCCCGAGTACCCAACTCGAGAGTTACTTCACTAATCAACAAGCTCCCTTCAGGCGGAGAAAACCGTACAACATCGCTTATCCAATTTTCGACACTAAGCTAAATGTTGAGTGCTAATCTTAGCTAGCAACAATCTACCACGATCTACCCGATCTACCCTTGATCCACTTGATCAATACACAAGCCCACAAGTTACAAGAGATCTCCAAGATCTCAACAAGATCACAAGGATCTACTCCCACTTGACTTGATCTACCCGATCTACCCTTGATCCACTTGATCAATCACACAAGCCCAATGGCTTCAAGAGATCTCCAAGATCTTGACAAGATCACATTGATCTACTCCCACTTGACTCGATCTACCCAATCTATCTTGATCTTCTTGATCAATCACACAAGCCCACAAGCTTCAAGAGATCTCCAAGATCTCGACAAGATCACAATGATCAACCCTCACTTGACTCAATCTACCCTTTCTACCTTTGATCAACTTGATCAACACACTAGCTCATAAGCTACAAGAGATATTTAATATCTCTATAAGATCACAATGATCTTCCCTCACAAACTCTCAAAAGAAAGATAGACTTGATGTATACTATGATACAATCAAGTGTGTAACAAATGTTGCAAGTGCTCTACCTACAACTAGAACACTTTGTATCATCTTGGATACCTTGTGTTCTTCTCTTGCACTAGAAGAGGAATGAAGAGGATCTCTTGGTGGGATGAAATGATCACCCTTAAACAAACTAAGACTCTCTAAATGATCAAAGAAAGTGTTCTAAGTGAGGAGGGATTAGGCCAGAGAAATCTGACTGGAAAAATCAAGTTGGAAGTGTAAAATGGTCCACTATTTATAGGCAAATAAAAACTAGCCGTTATGGGGACACGACACCACTAATTGTCACACGGCACCACTAAATTTAGTGGTACCGTCGGTACTTTAGTGGTACTGTGCACGCTCCTCCGTTTGTTTTTAGTGGGGAAGGTTTATTTGGGAATGTTTGGAGCTTTTTAGGGGGGGGGGGGAAATGACTGTTGGGATTTTTTAAACTTATTTTTCAAAATAAAACATTTCTTTTTAATTCAAAAATAATTTGTAAAATATATTTTTGAAAGAAATGTTTTGTCACATTAAAAATGTGAAGTTTAGAGAAAAATATAATCATTTGATCATTTGTCACGTAGTAGATTTGTTTGTCCATACCTTGAGTGATTTACGTCGGGATGGAAATTTATGACTTTGTTGAAGCATACTTGAGACGTCGAGTGGTGTTGATGTAAGTATGCATTGATGATTTGTGTTTACAAGTAACTTGCGTGTTTTGCGATATAAATAATGCCTAAACACGTTATTAATATTTTTCGATATCTCGACGTTTTGATAATCACAAAATGTAAAATCATTAATCGGAAAATTATGACGTAAACAAGTATTTAGTTGTAAATATCTATTTCTACAACTCAAATCACTTAAGGTATGAATGAACTAATGCTTAATGCATTATATGATCAAAGGAACATTTTCTTAATAACTAGATTTTTTATAAAACATCAAAAACATTTTTTATATTTTTGAAAAACATTTTTGGTATTAAATAAAAATGTTTAATTTTTATAAAAATATGAATTCAAATTTTTAACCAAAATGAGTTAAAACGTTCCAGAAAAACCTTCCCCACAAAAGGACAAAATTGGCCAACGTTCAGTAGGGGCGGCCCCCTTAATTTTGCTAGGCGGCCCCCTTAATAATTAAGGGGACCGCCCCCGCTCCAGTAGGCCTCCAGCTGTCCAGTTTTTCTCCTATAAATACCAGCCTTCTCCTGGATTTTTACTCACCTTTTGCACCCCAAAACTTTCTGTTTTAAATCTTGTAAATACTTTCCAAAATCCTTTGATCATATAATCTTAAGCTTTGGTTTCGAAGAGATCCAAGCTTCCTTCTTTCAAGTGCAAAAGAAGAATACTTCTATCAATCAAGATTAGAAGTATTACAACTTAGTATCATCTTGTTACTTAAGTTGTTAATTTAACAAAGTTTGTAAATCATTCATTCATTTGTGTGTAAGGTGTGTATAGTAGATTAGTGTTGTATGTAAGTAGTGAAGAAGTTGTATAAGTAGTTGTGGTATAGAAGTTGTGAAGACATAGTGTAGAAGTTGTGAAGCCGCGGAGTAGAAGTCGTGAACCCGTTGTGTAGAAGTTGTGAAGCCGTAGCTTTGAAGTCGTGAAGTCCTAGTGTTGAAGTTGTGAAGCCGTAGCTTTGAAGTCGTGAAGTCCTAGTGTTGAAGTCGTGAAGCCGTAGCATAGAGGTTGTGTAGCGGTCGTGTTGAAGCCTTGAAGTCCTAGTTGTGAAGTCCTAGTGTTGAAGTCGTGAAGCCGTAGCATAGAGGTTGTGTAGCGGTCGTGTTGAAGTCGTGAAGTATTAGTCGTGAAGACATAGTGTTGAAGTCGTGAAGCCGTAGCATAAAGGTTGTGTAGCGGTCGTGTTGAAGTCGTGAAGAAGTCGTGAAGCAGTCGTGAAGCCGTTGTGAAGTAGTCGTGAATAAGTCGTGAAGAAGTTGTGTTGTGAAGTTGTGAGATTGGTTCTAGCTACGATTAGAACTCGACATTTAGCTTTGTGTCGTTAAGCCGGTGTAAGCCAAAGTCGTGTAATATTTTCTCCGCCATAAGGGAGCTTATTGAAGTTGTGAAGAAAACTCTCGAGCTCGGTGCTCGGGGAGTGGAGTAGGGCAAGGAAGGTGTCCTTGTAGCCGAACCACTATAAATCTCTCGTGTCTCGGTTAGATCTTTCCATACCTTATTTACTTCTTTACTTACATCGTCATTATATTCATACACATAGGATTATATAACTGCTAGTATTTATTAGAGATCGACTTCACATAAAGATCAATTTGAAAATCCATTCAAGAAACCAAAACATTTACAATCAATTTAAAAGAATACATATATAACTAATAATAAGATTTAAGTTTTAACAAACTTGAATCTAAGTTTTTAAAAGTAAACAAAGGTTTTATAATAAATTAAAAAGACGTAAAACTATTCAACCCCCCCCCCCCTTCTAGTTTTCCACAATTGGTATCAGAGCCAGGTTAATCAAGATCTTTAAAATATACTGTATTTTAAAACTTGAAACGATCTATGGAATCCGAAAAATATTTAGAAGGGGAATTGATGCAAACACCACCACTATTTGAAAACCATACTTTTCTTGAATGGAAAAATAAATTTGAAAATTATGTGAAATCAATTGATCTAGATCTTTGGCATGTCATTTCGATTGGTGATTTTCAACCAACAAAAACGATTTTTGAAAGTCAAACAAAAACGGATTTTGAAACTCAAAATGATTATTTAAAAATAAATAATAACAAAAATAATGAAGCTAAAATAATTATTTACAAAACTTTGCCGAAAGTTGAATATGAAAGAATATCTTTCTGTAAAACGGCAAATGATATTTGGAAAAATCTCTTAAACTTTCATCAAGAAAAATGTCAAGCCAAAGATGAGGATTTTGATCTTGTACATGAATTAGTCATTTTAGAAAATTTAATAGATAAACATTTAGATAAAATAGATACATGTGCTACTAGTTCAAATGTTGTTAATGAAGGTATTAACGACGAAGACTACATCAATCAACTCCAAAGTGAACTCAACCCAATATCATGGAGTGACACAGACGAAGGAGAAGATCATCATCCGGTATGTGACGAATGCAAACTAGATAAAGCTCCAAATAAGGTACAATCCAAAACCAAACATTTTTGCTATGATCCATTCATTTTAGAATTTTCAAAACTAGAAAATGAGTTTAAACATTTTTGCAACATAGATCTAAAAACTATTTCTAAACATAAATCATCAAAAACTTTTGAAGGTAATCTTGAAAAAGAAATAATTTTAGAAGATAAAATGTCTAGACTTGAAAGTAATATTGAAATTGATCTAGAATGCAAAATATGTCAAGATTATAAACTTGAAATTAAAAGATTAAATGAAAGAGCAAAAATATTAGCTAAATTTGAAGAAAGCTCCAAATCTCTTAAATTATTACTAAGTTGTCAAAAGCCATTCAATGATAAAACCGGTTTAGGATTTAACTCGGATAACTCTTCAACAAGTAAATCAAAACAAATTATAATTAAAAAACCTAGTAGAGAAATTTAGATATAAGGCTATTTACTGTGATTATAATTTATAAGTCAAGAAATCCATTGTTTGTACATCAAAACAAACTATCAAGGAATTCGTGTACTTCTTGGTGACATTTTCTCCACATGCATATTAATGCAATGGATGTCCCCAACTAACCATCTCGGACCCATGAGAATCTGGGTACCAAGCTGTTTTATTTGATTAGGTAATGAACGCAAAATGGAATGAAACTCAATCTTGCATTAACCTACTCATATTCAAAACACGCGCATGAAGACTTATTAATCTACATTAATGAGGATGGAACGAAGTGGTACTCATCTATAATTCACTACCTCATATCATGAAGAATAACCGGACCTGAGATAAGTCTTCTTTTTAAAATTTCCTGAGTAGTTACTCCTTGCATATAGTTATGATAATCACTGCCTTAAGATATGCTTAGTTTGATAGGTTGCTTTGCTCTCACACTACTAGTTATATTACTTGCTAATAAACTAGAAAACCTTAAGTTAACTCTCCTAGGCATTAAATAAAATGTTCTTTATCGAACATACAATATTTAGTCATCACTATAGTTTAAATCGCATAATTTATTGAAAAGGATAGCATGAGACAATAGCCTTAATCAATCAAGCATGAAATTTTTTTTAACAACTCCTTTTAAAAATGAAAATCTTCATATTTTGGAAAATGATTTTTCAAAAAGATTATGTCACTTTTCTATTAAACATGTTTTTATCAAAACTAAAAAGTGTAACAACTTCTTTTTATTTCCTTATAAAAACACTTTGAAACAAATTCAAATCTACCTTGGTGAAATAATTTTCATACTAAAATAAAACCTACTTTCAAACATTGTTGAATAATGCCCAAAAACACTTACTCAAATCATGCTTGATCCAAGTCTAGAAATCCATGCTATCACAAATTTCCCATCACATAGACACTTATTAGGATTAATTAACTAGCTAATTAATCGTCATAATAATGGTAGTATGAATTACTTGGTAATTATATGTTGTTTTCTTGTTCATATATACATATATGCTTCTTGGTAAATGAGTAGGTTGCATGATAATTAAAATTGCTTAATTGAATGTGCTTAGCATACATAAGTTATTAAACTTTAAATTGCCTCAAAAAGAAGTTGGACTTGCTTGAAGCTAAACTCAAAAACACTACCTCTTCTACAAATTTCTGCCAAAAACCCATTTTCAGAAATCTGGAAGTCAGCAGATGGGCGGCCCCCTTAAATACCTAGGCGGCCCCCTTAATTATTAAGGGGACCGGCCCATATTTAAGGGGACCGGCCATCTGGAGACCCGGTTCACTGTTTCCTTTTTCAATTTCCAACCCATTTTATTCCATACTTCCCAAAATTCACAAACACATTTTGTCATAAACCACCCACCAAAATTTACCTTCCTAAACCACATCATTCCTTCACTATAAATGCACCTCCTCATCATAAATGCCCATTCACATCATCCACTCAAACATGTCATCCTCCAACTACCCAAAATCAAAACCCTCAAGAGTTGCCAAAATCTCGGTGAGACCAATTTGGAGACGAAAACTTGACACATGCCATAACTCCAACTCCACATGTGATGTTGCTCAAAGTCAACCTAATCCTAAACCTCATACTCTCACTCCCACAAATACACCCTTATCACACCCATGTGAAGAACAAGAACAATCCCAAAACAATAACCCAAATCTCATTCACATCACCCCACATCTCCCTCAATCCATCAATGTACAATCATCACCCACTCATAACTACCCAAGCTCATAAGTGTCTCCACCACCAAGAGTGTCACCACCACTCCCTACCATCAACCATACTCCACCATCATCACCCACCAACGAACACTTGAAGTTCCTTGACGAACTCAAAGAAGCCCATGAGCTAAATGCTCTTCTTGCCCTACATCTTGCTCAAAGCAATCTTGACCAACCTTCATCGAGTTCTCCACCATCACCACACAACAAGAGTCACATTGAGAAACATGTCAACAATTGTCCTTGTTGCATCTTTCTCCAACAACAAACCATTGCTCTAAATGAGCACTTCACATGGATTGAGTATCTTCTCACAAGATCTCATCCAACATCCACTCTTGAGCAACATCAAAACCTTCACCCATCATGGTCCGCTCCAAACTCACCACCTCCAAACTCTACACCTCAAATGTCTCCACCATCACCATCTCCAACCTCCACACACCCAAACATATACCTTCACTAATCCCATTTACTCATCCTCTCACTAGTTTTCATTTCAAAAAAAAAAAAAAAAAAAACCACCTCCATCATCAAGCAAGTCAAATGGATTTCTTAGGCAAATTAGAATTCTCTAACAAATGTATGCTTTAAGCACTATGTATGTTGTAACAATGATTATGTTTGTCACATAATCATTTTAAATTAATGAATGTTTCTTTCTTTCTTTCCTATATATGTTTGCTATGAATGTGTTGTTTCTTTTCTTGTTTAATTAAGATATATGCTTATGACATGCTTACAATATGATCTTAGTAGTTTACATATAACCATTACTCTTTTTAATATGTTCTTGTTACTATTTAATCATTCTTAATATACATAATCCAAATGGAACTTGCTGCAAAAACACCCTAAAAATGACCTTTTTCTGGAAATTTTTCAAATTTGGTCGCCTGGGAAATCACCAGATGGGCGGCCCCCTTAATTCCTTAGGCGGTCCCCTTAATTTTAAGGGGGCCGCCCAGCAATTAAGGGGACCGGCCATCTGGACAGTAAATTTTACTGTTTCCTTTTGCATCTTGTGACCACTTTTACCTAGCCCCAGCTACCATTACCCTTAATGCACGAACTGAACTTGGAATATTACCACAAAACCTTCACAATTTGCCTAAATCAACCACATTTTCACAATATAAATACCCTCCTTACAATTACCTTTCACTTCATCAACCATCACCTTCATCAAACACCCATTTTCATCCACCATGTTGTCACCAAAAACCTCCATCTCTAAGACTCCAAGGAAGCAAAGACTTGTCATCATACCACCAAAACAACTCTTCATTGACCTCACCCAAGATGACATCAAAACTCCGTCACCACCACCTCAAAATTCATCCCCAAGTGCACCTAATGCACCATCAAAAACACCCTCTACCCATGGAGCTTCATTTTCCTCCATTCCATCCACTTCATCTATCAATGACTACATCCACACTCACCTAACATCATCACCAAGAACATCATCACCACCATCCACTCAAGAACCTCCATCCACTCAACTTGCCATTTCCTTATCACCCATTACACCACTTGATTATCATTTTTCACCTCCACCAAACCCACAACCATTTTTTCCCATACCTTGGCCACTACTTGAAACCCATGGTGACACTTGTCTTTGTTGCATCCATAACCGGACCATAATCTTTGGTCTTAGAGATGAGATATTCTATAGGTTTTCATCACTTGAAAACATACTTACCAACCAACCTCCACCACCACCACCATCCTCACCCACTACACAACCACCACCTCCATTGTCACCCAAGTAAGCACATGCAATGCTTACTCAATAATAAATTTTTCACCCATTTTGTAAGCAAGCTCCATGGAAGATTATGTTGTCTAGGATGATTATGTAGTTGGAATTATTAGCTAGTGTAGGAATGCTTGTACTCATGTATGGTTGTGTAATTATACACAACATTTATTTTTATGAATGTCTTTATTTTTCATGCATGCTCATTATTTGTGCTATATATATGCTTGTGCTTCTAACATTTTTCTCGCAAGCGTTCCATAGCTCGTTTCCTTGGTGCTCCCAAACGAGGGGGAGTACACACCAAGGGGGAGTTATCGTCCCGACAAATCTCATTTCTTAAACTTGTCGGCATAACCTTTTTGATTCTACAAAAAGGGGGAGAAATAGATGTAAACTCACTAAATACTTGTCTAAAAACTAATTTTTAGATTTAATGAGTTTAGATTTTGTAATCATCAAAAAGGGGGAAATTGTTGATATAAATAATGCCTAAACACGTTATTAATATTTTTCGATATCTCGACGTTTTGATAATCACAAAATATAAAATCATTAATCGGAAAATTATGACGTAAACAAGTATTTAGTTGTAAATATCTAGTTCTACAACTCAAATCACTTAAGGTATGAATGAACTAATGCTTAATGCATTATATGATCAAAGGAACATTTTCTTAATAACTAGATTTTTTATAAAACATCAAAAACATTTTATATATTTTTGAAAAACATTTTTGGTATTAAATAAAAATGTTTAATCTTTTATAAAAATATGAATTCAAATTTTTAACCAAAATCAGTTAAAATGTTCCAGAAAAACCTTCCCCACAAAAGGACAAAATTGGCCAACGTTCAGTAGGGGCGGCCCCCTTAATTTTGCTAGGCGGCCCCCTTAATAATTAAGGGGACCGCCCCCGCTCCAGTAGGCCTCCAGCTGTCCAGTTTTTCTCCTATAAATACCTGCCTTCTCCTCGATTTTTACTCACCTTTTGCACCCCAAAACTTTCTGTTTTAAATCTTGTAAATACTTTCCAAAATCCTTTGATCATATAATCTTAAGCTTTGGTTTCTAAGTGATCCAAGCTTCCTTCTTTCAAGTGCAAAAGAAGAATACTTCTATCAATCAAGATTAGAAGTATTACAACTTAGTATCATCTTGTTACTTAAGTTGTTAATTTAACAAAGTTTGTAAATCATTCATTCATTTGTGTGTAAGGTGTGTATAGTAGATTAGTGTTGTATGTAAGTAGTGAAGAAGTTGTATAAGTAGTTGTGGTATAGAAGTTGTGAAGACATAGTGTAGAAGTTGTGAAGCCGCGGAGTAGAAGTCGTGAACCCGTTGTGTGGAAGTTGTGAAGCCGTAGCTTTGAAGTCGTGAAGTCCTAGTGTTGAAGTTGTGAAGCCGTAGCTTTGAAGTCATGAAGTCCTAGTGTTGAAGTCGTGAAGCCGTAGCATAGAGGTTGTGTAGCGGTCGTGTTGAAGCCTTGAAGTCCTAGTGTTGAAGTCGTGAAGCCGTAGCATAGAGGTTGTGTAGCGGTCGTGTTGAAGTCGTGAAGTCTTAGTCGTGAAGACATAGTGTTGAAGTCGTGAAGCCGTAGCATAGAGGTTGTGTAGCGGTCGTGTTGAAGTCGTGAAGAAGTCGTGAAGCAGTCGTGAAGCCGTTGTGAAGTAGTCATGAATAAGTCGTGAAGAAGTTGTGTTGTGAAGTTGTGAGATTGGTTCTAGCTACAATTAGAACTCGACATTTAGCTTTGTGTCGTTAAGCCGGTGTAAGCCAAAGTCGTGTAATGTTTTCTCCGCCATAAGGGAGCTTATTGAATTTGTGAAGAAAACTCTCGAGCTCGGTGCTCGGGGAGTGGAGTAGGGCAAGGAAGGTGTCCTTGTAGCCGAAGCACTATAAATCTCTCGTGTCTCGGTTAGATCTTTCCATACCTTATTTACTTCTTTACTTACATCGTCATTATATTCATACACATAGGATTATATAACTGCTAGTATTTATTAGAGATCGACTTCACATAAAGATCAATTTGAAAATCCATTCAAGAAACCAAAACATTTACAATCAATTTAAAAGAATACATATATAACTAATAATAAGATTTAATTTTTAACAAACTTGAATCTAAGTTTTTAAAAGTAAACAAATGTTTTATAATAAATTAAAAGACGTAAAACTATTCAACCCCCCACCTTCTAGTTTTCCACATTGCGTATTTTGCGTTATGCATTACAAGTTACATGTTTGTCATTATTAAAACCGAAGAAACCGTTTAGTTTAAATATCGTAATATTTGCACTAACAATCTCCCCCTTTTTGATGATGACAAATATGTAAACCGTAACACATAGTAAAATGTAAAAGTTACCTGTTTACACTCCCTTCTCCCCCTTTTGTCGAAGCAAAAAGGTAGTTGCCTCGAGCTCTCCCTTGAATTCACTCCCTACTCCCCCTTATTGCACTTCTTTCCTTTCTCCCCAGAAAGGCGATCTTGCATCATCCCAGTGAAGTCTTCTATCACCCCTTGTGAAGATGACTCCATGCTATGTATTCAAATACTCCCGAGCTCCCCCTAGCTCAATGCTCCCCTATGGTGACTTAATCCCCTTATTTATTTACCTTAGTATTTAGCGGATCCATGGATCAAATTCTTACAAAGGATTTTCCTACATCAAGGGTTAGCTTCGTGCAACATAATATATAACAGTATAGGAGCAACATTATAGGGATAGAATACACATAGCAAGACATGCAAGGGTTAAACTATTTGAGTGACACAACCTAAAAGTGTGCCAAAAGGGTAAAGACCAAAAAGAAAGCCCAAGAAAGTTGAGCGACACAAAAAGATGAATGCATATTGCAATTCAAAGAAACTTGAGTGTCACAACCCGACCGACAACCTAAGGTGTAATTGTTTAATCAATCACACTAACAAGAATGAGATTCGTTCATTGACTGATACACAAAATGACTTCTTCCAAGTTGTCATTGGGAAGGCAAGTTCTAACAGACCTTTTGAACAACATAATCATCTACCTAAGATGATTGGTGTTAGGATGGTTTAGATTAATATATCGTTTGCACTGACAATGAGATGCATGATATATTTCAAAAGAGAAAAAAAATCTGCATGTGATCCTAACAGGATTGGGGGTGGATATCTCTAACGGGGTTGAGGTAACGAAGTTCTAGATTTCTAGTTTGGATGATCCTAGTTGTGTGTTAGAGATAATTTGGTGCATGAAGGGTTTCGTGTGATTGTGAGGATTGAAGGTTGTTGAACTAACTATCACTTATCCAAAGTGAGGAATAGTTGTAAGGTTTGAGTGTGATGATCGATGGGTTGAAGGTTCTTAGACTAACTAACAGTGAAAATTCGTCAAACATAGGCACGGTACCACTAAATACCACACGGTACTGTTAAATTTAACGGTACCGTGGCCTATTTAACGGTACCGTGACCTGGAAGTCACGAATTTTCCTGTGCAGCCTAGTTCTGGGCAGCTAAAGGGAAGTTTTCTAGGGAATAAGAACCACATTTGTGTGTTCTTGAGAGTGTTTGTTGAAAGACTATATGAGTGTGTTTTCGCTCCCCCTTAATCTATGACCATCCGGACAAGATGTGTGAATAAAAATAAAGAGGAAAACAAACGTTGACGGAAGCGATAGGCTTAGTAACGTCATGACAAGTGGTGGATAACATACAATAAACTTCACCTTTGAAGTCACGTAGCTCTTCTCAATCATTGTGAATATTCATAGAACATTCATATGATGAGGCATATGATCACGTGGAGATATCCTAAGGGTTAAGAAGATAAAATCTTCAGGGTTGTGAGGTTAGTGATAAGGTTCTAGTCGGGTTATCTCAACTTATCCTAGCGGTTCTTCGCTTAAAGTGTGTGGAAGGTGAGTGGGATACGGAAGCATTGGTAGTGTAGAACTAAGGTTGAAAAGTGTAGATAAGTTGGGAAGATAATGGATACGGAAGTAACCATACATATGATGTGTTCAGTACCATGCGGAAGTGAAAGGGGAAAAATCTAAGGAATCAGAAGATAGACAGAATCTATTTTGATAGGAGACGGTTCTGGTTCAAGACTACATCGAGTGGGTTTTGATAGTGTTGGTGAGAATTGAAAACAAGATAAACTGTCTCAGCAGACAACGGTCCGACGGTACCGTTAAATTTAGCGGTATCGTCCCCTATTTAAGGGTACCGTGACCTGCTGAGGTCAGTTTTGACCCAGAATTAGATTTTTGACAGAGAAATTTCACATATGTTGTGATTTTTCTGGACCTTAAATTAAAGGAATTTATACCGAATAAATTCTTTTATGAATAAATCCAACGGGATTCGATGAACGTTAATCGAGAACGAGAAATGACATTTAATTGCATTTCACAAATTAAATATACTTTAAATATTTCAGATGAAATATTTAAGTTGTCATTGGAGTTTAAGAGGGTTTTACGAATAAATCTCGCTGATTTAGTGAGACTTTTCGACACGAGGAGAGAATTTATACCTAATAAATTCTTTGAACGGTACTGGACGAGAAGAGATGACTTTTATATTTCCGAGGAAATACATAGGTAGTCATTAGAGCGATGTGAAGGATGACTTAATATTTCCAGTGAAATATTTAAAAAGTCATGAGACGAGACACAAGATATGACTTGACATTTCCAGTGAAATATCTAAAAGTCATGGGACGAGATAGAGGGAATGACTTGATATTTCCAGTGAAATATTTAAATAGTCATAAGATTTATGGAATATGTTCCATCATTCCTAGACCTAGACGAAGATGGTTAGAGGATTCTCGTTTGAGAGGTTTGGTAGATTTATGGATTTCGATGTGCTTCGCACACGAGTGTTTCACAGGGTTTTGAAAGACGTAACGCAGGGCCTATGGTGCTGATTCACAGCAGGGTTTGGAATCTTAAGAAGTGTATAATCACATGAGGATGAAAGAAAACTACTAATCACTTATATAGTAATTCGTGAGTCCTTTGTCACCCGAGGGTAGATGTTAGCTTTTAGATTTTGGATGAGTGTTTTAACATATGTTGTTAAAAGGCTTGAATATGGTGTTTCGGATATGAGATTTAACAATTGTGATCGCAAGTTAAGCTTACTGGAATATTTCGGATGAAATATTTAAGTTGCCAACCCTACCCCGAGTTCTACTAGGTTTGTATCTAACCTTCCCATGACAAAAGGGTGTATTACTTGGAGGAAGGTGAAGTAATGACCAGGGAATTAGGACAACTTCGCGACCACTTTAACTTATAGGTTTTGACACTAGTGTAAGACTATACGACTTCTAAGGGTTCATAGTGATAGGCATACCTAATTCCTAAAGTGTTACAAGAACATAGTGTGGGTGCAAAATTTACAAGCAAATCATGTAAAATGCACATAAGGAATAAATGCAAACATCATGCAAAACACGATAATCATTTAGCATTTAAGATCATGAAGACATTTAATCATATCTTATGAGAACATGTTATCATTTTGAAACACATATGTGGGATGCAAGCAATCTAGGTTTGCTAAGGAAGATCCTAATTACTGCTTGTTCAAAATGAAATCCTAATGGGAGATAAAGTTCACCGATGTAAACTATCTCTAGTCAAATGTAGGAATGAAAAAGTTTCAAGTTAGAGAATGAGTATGAGACTATCACTAGTGGTGCTCAATTCAGGCTAAACACGACCATTTTTACGGGTTATACCACGAACCCAACTTCTCTCCTGGAAGCAATTCAACCGTTAGGTCAAATTGAATTTCTAGTGCGATAGGTTCTCCAGTAGTCATTCTCATGTTAGAAAAATTCAAATTCCTATATTTGCCTATCGAAGTATAGCAAAGATGATATTAGCTTATTTCGCTAATACATGGCCTAATATGACTCAACTAACCATACTTTGAAAGTCGGTTAAGAAAATGACATGTCTTACACAACTCCTAACAAAGGCAAGCAAAATGTTTTAATATCATGTTTGAGATTTAGAGGTTATTTTGTGGAGATGGTGCGTTTTATGATCTCTTGGATAACACCTTTGTTTGTTGAGTTGTTGCATGTTATTTTAACATGATTTAGTTTCCTAGAACCAAGAGATGCTCTAATGTGCTACAATGTAGAATCTACTACATCGAGAGTGTTTCAAGAATGCTCCTTTGCATATCTTAAGAAAAGAATCTCGTAAAGGTTATTTACCTCAATTGATATTGTGAGTATTATATTTGAAATGAGACATATTGCATATTTCAACAAATATGCTTTTCTAAGAGAAAACTTATCACTCTTACGAATGCTTAGTGAAACAAGTATTTTAGTTTATGACCAATTTTACTTGTTTATGCAATGAGACATGTTGTATTAGGTTATTATTCAACTCTAATATCTTATATTTGTTAACAGGATGCAATGTATTCTCGTGTAACATAACCATTCATGTTACAAAGAAAATAAGATGCATAAGATATAAGTTATCTTTTGTCAATCTTTTGATAAGAGAAATACATTTGATATTCTCGAAGATTGATGACGTATGATTTGATCATTTTATAGTATATTTATTTTTCCAAAAAAAACGCAATGGATGTATTTCCCCGGGTCGTAGTCCCAACGAAGGTTGAATTCGAGTTTTCGTAACGGTGTCAAATTTGTGTAGTGAATGTGAGTGAAAGAGTGATGAATTGGGGTTTTTACACTACGATTAATGAAATAATAAAAGAAGACAACTACTTAAGCTAATGGTACAAGTAAATTAAGCATCTAATTCTAAAAACGAAAACTAAATTTAAAAACGTACGCGACGAATTTTAAAAACGTAATTAAAAAGTGAAATTTCTAAATTCTAAGCCCTAAAAATGTAAAATAATTTTTCTGAAATTCTAAATATAAAAAGAAAATTTTGGGAAAAAGAAAAATATTTTTTTTGACTTTTTATTTATTTTTTATGAATTAAAAACTAATTTAAATGATTTAAAAATATTAAAACAAATGAAAAAAATCTGGAAAATTCTGAGTAAATCTAAAATTAAATTATCTATCTAGGAAAAATAAAATCAGAGCTTAACTAAACCCTAGTAAGCAGTAAAAGCCAATAAGCAGTCGCAAATAAGCACAAAAATAAGCTAATTATCACCAAAATTAACCAAAAGCTCAAATACTGATTAATACTCTACTAGAAGCTTAAAACAACTGAAAAAGTCCAGATAAGCTCAAAGAATAAGCAGATAAGCAGTATGACAGTTGCAAACTTTGGACAGAAACAAGTGGTTTACGGCCAACTTTGAGCTACTATAAAAACTAGACAAAAGCTAATCAAGGGAAACCAAAAGCTAATCCTAGAAGCTAGTACTACTGACTACTTATAAACTTAAAAGCTCCAAGTTTACCAATCAATAGCTCCTTCAAAACTGCTCAAGAAAAAGTGACCAATGAACTAAAAAAATAACTGCAGGTTTGAACAACCTAAGTGGGGCTTTTGCAGACCTTGATTAAGCTATTTAATAAGCTGAAAATTCAAATCCCAGATTATGAACCTAAAGTTTGCTATATGAACTAATTATAAACCAAAAATAAGGTCCTAAGCTTGACTGGTTAAGCTACAAATGCACCTAGATCAGCAGCTAAAAACACAATTCTGCACAAACAATTCTGAAATGGCAGTCTAGGATTTTTGGCGCAAATCATGTGCAAAACTCTACCACAGCAAACCAGATCTTGGGAACTTACTTAAACCCTTAAAAACAACTTAGAAATGCAGAAATGGAGTCTAAATAAGCTCAGCTTATGCTGAGCTTATTGAAGGCAGTTTGAGCTTATGTGGAATATTGGTGCACTAGAAACTTCAAAGCAAGCCAAATCTGATCAATACCCCTTATAAACAGCTTAATAACTATAGATTGAACTTAAATGATCCTAAACTAAATGCAATAGAACAATGATAATTGCTTATACTACTTAAACTGTTCAAAACCAAACAACCCTTTTCAAGCTGATTTTGCAATTTAACTATAAACCAAACTGATCTAGACTAATTGATTTTAAACTATGATATTCTAATGCTACTATGAATGTAAAAAGCAGGAAACAAAAGCAAAATAAGCTGGAAAAATAAGCAGATTCAAAGATAAGCTAATAGATAAGCTACTATTGAAATGATGCTTACAAATTGTTCCTGCTGGAAATACTGAACTCAGAAGCAACACATAACCCAGGCTTATCAATAAGCCATAAAATAATACCCCATAACAGCTGAATCCAACAGCTTATTTTCCTACACTCAGTTGACTTTTTGTTGATTTCTTTTGTGAAATGAAGCTTTTTAGTGTAGATACTAGCTCATTCTAGCTTCCATAGCTACTGTGAGCCTTTGTTTAGCCTATTTAGAAATTTAAACAATATTTTTGGATTTTTTTTATATTTTTCTTATTTTTTTGTGATTTTTGATTAATATAGAAACTGACATGAACTTATGTAAACAACTGATTTAATAAAGAGATTAATAACTGAGAAATGCTCTAAAAGTAAATAACATCAAAAGGAATAAACAACTTTAGGTAAAAATTAAAATTGAAATTTCATTAAACTTGAGAAGTCGAATTACAAGTAAACTTAAACTAAATACATTAAAAATAAAATTGACAGCATAACAATACTAAAAATTACATTACACTACTCCTACTCCTAAAAACCTAACCAACCAAATTCGTGTAAGAAGAGGGCTATTTATAGCCACGGGGTGAAGCTTCTAGCTGTCCACGTCACTGATCCGTGTGAGTTTGTGTTAGTTTGCATCATCATCAGCCCTTAGATCATTTCCCACTCATCCACAGCCGTATGATCAAAATCTCTGAGGTGTTCCAGCCAATAGGGTCGTGCCATGTGTCCATTCGTGTGCTTTCTGCCCTTCCTGACACCCCTGAAAGCTTCTAGAAGACCAATGATTGGACTTCTTTGCCCTTAATTGCTGTGAAAATGCGTACGGTTAATTTAGGGTTCATGGGTAACAGTGAAATTTCTGGGTAGGGGTGAATTTGGGGGGCGGGGTGAGTGAGTTTATTTTTTATATTTATTTGACCTCTTATTAATAATCATTGACCGGGTGTTTAAGTTGGATCGGGTCAAGGTTTGTGGGCTGGGTTTAGCAAGTGAGGTGGGCTGGGTTGATAACTAAGGTGGGTTGGGTAGTGTGTGGTGGGTTTGTTTGTTTAAAATTCGGGTAGAGTAGGTTTAAAGGGCTTTAAGGTGAAAGTTCTAGGGACCATTTATGTAATTTCTGATTTCTCAAAGGACTGATCTTGCCTATTTTTCAAAGTTGATCTAAGGATGATTTCTGACATTTGATGAAACTTTGAGGATTGACTTTGACTTTTTGCTTCCCGGCTTCGGCTTTTGACACCCTTCCAAATCTCGTGCTCGTTCTCCCGGTTTTTGCTTGATTTTTGTCCTTTTCTTCAATATCCGAGCCTGCACATGTAAAAACACAAAAACACAATATATTTGGCATAATTGGTTAGTTTTTGGTCTATTTGGGTCTTAATTTGGTAAATAAATGGTATGTGTTTAAGCACATACCAAATTCCCCCAGACTAAGTCATTGCAATGTCCTCATGCAATGTTATAAAAACACGTTTTTGAAACCAAAAATTTCTAATATCTTTTTACTAACTTTGAGAAGTAGCAAAATTTTCAAAAGAGATTAAGAAATCTCAAGTTTTAAAAACTCCCCGATTTTCCTTTTTATTCTATTTTTGTATTTTCTTATGTGACCATGTGACGGTTTTGTTGACAATCATTATCTTATCAATAACTTTTATGGTCAACGAGTAGGAAACACGACTCAAAGGAAGTGACCATTCGGATAAAATTCATCGTCCCTGATTTTTCACGAGTCCCCAAGCCAAGCTTAAAAACGAAATCATTGTCTATTTATAAGTTAGATGCCAACACTACCCATAGAAGTTAATTGTGTATTACTTCTCGTTCCCATATTCCTATTTTCCTCTATTTATTTTATTTTTGGTGAGAAATGAATTTCATCAAATTCTCATTTCGATAATTTTTAGTCCGATAAAGATACCTAGTTTAGACGCTAAGTAGTTTCCAAATCTTCACTCGAAAACCGTTGCATACAAAAATAAGGTCTACATCAAGGTCTCTGATTTAACATGATTTTGGAGATATCCCTTTTATGTACGACCGAAACAACTCATCTACGAGTCCAGAGACAGAAGCTTTTATTAGGATACCCCCGAAGTCGAAATTTGGCATTTTTAACATTATTAAGCACATATTATTATTCCTCGGCCTTTTAAACAACCTAGACAACGGCAGCGAACCGTCAAGAATCGGGAGTCTTATTTTGACCTTGGATATTTTTCCTCTGCCTTTTTGAAGTCTGAGTCAACGGGAGCGAACCATCAGGAAACAGAAAACTTTTATCGGCTTTGGATTATTATTATTATTATTATTATTCATTATTCATTATATATTTTGCCAAATCCCGAGTCCTACGGCTTTTATAGCAATAGAGACAATAGCACGTACTATCAGGAATTAGTTGCCTATTACACCGTAACACTGACAGTACCTTGATGTGTACCCAACTTTCATAAGCAAGGACTCTCTATGGAAGAAATAAAAACTAATTATCGCCAAAACTAAAATACCTTTAATTATTCCTAGATTACTATTATTGGGTGAAACAAGCTTATGGGAACAAAAAGCCACAAGTAACTTTGATGAGCTCTAAAGAGATCCAACTACTCCACGTTTAGCAATCTAAATTATAAACAACTCTATCATTTCTCGTTCTTCGCAAATTTAAAATCTTAAATAATAAGATCCGCGAATGCTTAGCCTTATAATCAAGCCATGCATATATAAAGTCGATACGGGAACTTGCAAACTCTTAAAAAGAATTCGCATTTTATAGCTCCTTGTGTAAAAGACTAGCACGAGCTTATAGATTATAAAAGGTTAAGGGAACAAGCTAGGGCTCAACACGCCCGATCAAGTCAAAATTTTATTCCTACTCTCACCAGCGGAAAGTCAACAAAATGTCAAAATTTATTATATTTTTGCAAAAAATTTTAAATTTTTTCATTTTTTTTTTGGATTTTTTCAATTTTGGAGGAAAAACGGGGTTGCATGAGTAAACGGCAAAAATGCAAGGCACAAATCAAATCGAAAGATTACCCCCCCAGACTAAAACGAGACATTGTCCTCAATGTCTTAAAGGTAAGGGTTCTCCTACATAAATCTAAGGCCGTTTATTAATTATGCCAAAGATAAACGTAAAACGATAAGATTAAGGATATCAGATGAGCAACGAATGATGAAACTCGAGTGGAGAGAAGCAAACCACGAGCACGAGAGTCTTCATTATTCGGGTAAATCCTGGACACGTCACAGAAAACCACGAAACACAAGAAATCGAAAAGGAAGCCCTCCTCACGTCACTTATTAGAGAGAAAATAGAAAGAAGATAGAAGGATAAGCATGGGGTGCCTCCCACGAAGCGCTTGTTTAGTATCGAGTCGGAAAGCTTAGACTTGCCCCGAATTTAATTGTCCTTGGGGGAGCAATTGGAAGAGATAATCTCAATCGGACTTTCATTCAAGATGTTTGAATAAACATTGAAGCATATGAAAGTTCCACTCCGATGAGATACCCGCGGCTTGGAGATGCCGGGGTCAAAGATGGTATCTTCACTCCCGAAGGAGTGAAACAGAGGAGAAATCACCGGATAGGTGAGAAAAGGAAGAAAGATTTTGATAACAATTGTGAAGAAATCGTCATCCTCACACCCGAAAGAGATAAAAAGGGTGGGTTGGGTGGGTAAATTATCAGGTATACGAACATACTCTTCAGAGATCTCATCCACCACTTTAGAAGTCACAACATCCGTATCGGGCTCGATATCAGAAAGAAGTTCATCATCAGGTGGTTTAGCAGGTGGACGAGTGGGTGATGGATCAACGTGAAATGACTCAGTTTCAGGAAGTGAAAGGGAATCATTATTAAGCAATCTTTCAAGAAAAAGAACTTCCCCTTCTGAGTCATGGGAATCGTCGGGGCGAGGTATTGGTAAAATCGGCTCATCAAATGTAGAGTCCTCGTCCTCAACGTTCTCTAACCCTCCATCGTAAAGAGGATTAACTTTGCAAGAAGTATACTCATCATTAAATTCAAAAAGAGGGTTAGAGAAAATCCCGGAAGTAACCTTAGAAACGTCAAGAGATTCACCATAAAATTGAAAATCACTTTCACTGTCAGATATTTCCTCGGACTCACTTGGGATTGGGACAAGGTTCTCAGCACTAGACTTTATGAATTCGTCCGATTCCTTTTCAGAAATAGTGCTAAGATGCTCGTCCCCCATTTTTAGAGAGTCCTCGAGTTCTTTGGTAGGAAAGACGGGAGTGATTTCTGTTGAATTTTCACAAACTCCCCACATAGAATCCTCATCATCGTCATCGTCGTCGTAAACGAAAGTTTGACGATAATTAGAACTTATTTTAGCTATTTGTCTTTCAGCTAAAAATTCTCCATAAGTTATCTGATGAGGTTCTTCTTGTGGGAGTTGTTTATTAACCAAAGCCTTAAGATCTTTTAATGTATCAAGCATAGCAATAAGAAGTTGTTCTTCATTGAGTATTTCTTGAGGAGGTGGCTGAGGTTGTGGTTGAATCATATGGTGTTGTGGAGGTTGGAAATTGTCAAAACCGGGAGTACTATAGCAAGGATTAGGTTCATAGTAATTTTGATTCCACGGTTGACATTGATAATCATTATGAGGACCTCCATAATTTGCACAAGAAAAAGTCGGTGAATTTTGAAACGATGTATCATTAGAACTTTGATAGTACGCCTCGTGCTCATATGAATCTTGTGGAGGGTGGTTGAAATCATTTTGAGGATAATTGGAAAAGTTCGAGTTATAATCATAAGCAAATGAATTTTCAGTTCCCGAAGCACAAAACGAACAAAATCCATTGATAATGTTTCTTCCACACCTCTCGCAAGTACACAAGTGACAATAAGTCGATGTTGGATCTAACTGATTTCCACACCCATCGCAATAACGTTGATCGAACGAAGATAAATCGGGCTGTGGAGGATAGTCAGAAAAATTTGGCGGTTCATTGAAAGAATTTGGATTAGAATCATAAGCGAATGAATTTTCAGCTTTCGAAGAGTAACATATACAAAGTCCACGACTCAATCCACATTCGTTGCAAAAACATCGGTCACAAAGTGAATTATTTCCCAACGGTTCTCCACAATTGAAGCAATTTTGCTGATTGAATGAAGATAGCTGGGGTTGTGGAGGGTGTTCGGAAAAACTTTAAGAATTATCAATGGAATTAAGCTCTTTTTCGAGGGCTACTTCACACCAATAACAAGATCCTCTTGGGTTGTGATTTCCACACCGCTCACACTTACACTTTGAACAATGAAGACTGTCGATCAACGGGCTTTTACAATCAAAACAATGATAGCCAAGTGACGACATTAGAATTAAACGGATAGAGGGATAAAGAGATAGAATTAAATGGTTAAGAGGATAAGAAGATAAGAATTAAACGGTATGAGAGGGTAAAGAGATAAGAATTAAATATATAAGAGGAGACGAAGATTATTTTTGGGTTTTGCAATTTAGAAAACTTTAAAGGGAAAATAAATTTGAAAAGAAAATCTTTTTGGATTTTTATATATAAGGAAAAATTATTATCTTTTTGGTGATCGTTGATCAACCGTACTCGTTTCTTTCAAAACTACGCGCAGCGTGGCGGGAGAGAAGAATGGATTTCTCTTCGGTCTGCAATTTAATGTCAAGACCTCCTTAAACCCCGTGTATAGGTTGTAGTAAAGAAATAATCCGAGAAACGTTTAACTTTACGATCTTTTTTGTTGTTTATTCGGAATGGTTTACAACGCCCTCTCGAGAGCGAGGATATATTATTTTTGGTGAAAACACTTTAGGAAAAGTGTTTTTTTATTATTTTCTTTTTGTATTTTTTTTTATTTTTTCAAAAACAAATAACTTCCGAGGAAGGGTCTTCAAAACACGATTCTACGTCGAAACTCCAACTCTTTTCAAGCCTTCCCCGGCAGCGGCGCCATTTTTTTTATTTGATCGTTTTATAGTATATTTATTTTTCCAAAAAAAAACGCAATGGATGTATTTCCCCGGGTCGTAGTCCCAACGAAGGTTGAATTCGAGTTTTCGTAACGGTGTCGAATTTGTGTAGTGAATGTGAGTGAAAGAGTGATGAATTGGGGTTTTTACACTACGATTAATGAAATAATAAAAGAAGACAACTACTTAAGCTAATGGTACAAGTAAATTAAGCATCTAATTCTAAAAACGAAAACTAAATTTAAAAACGCACGCGACGAATTTTAAAAACGTAATTAAAAAGTGAAATTTCTAAATTGTAAGCCCTAAAAATGTAAAATAATTTTTCTGAAATTCTAAATATAAAAAGAAAATTTTGGGAAAAAGATAAATATTTTTTTTGAATTTTTATTTATTTTTTATGCATTAAAAACTAATTTAAATGATTTAAAAATATTAAAACAAATGAAAAAAATCTGGAAAATTCTGAGTAAATCTAAAATTAAATTATCTATTTAGGAAAAATAAAATCAGAGCTTAACTAAACCCTAGTAAGCAGTAAAAGCCAATAAGCAGTCGCAAATAAGCACAAAAATAAGCTAATTATCACCAAAATTAACCAAAAGCTCAAATACTGATTAATACTCTACTAGAAGCTTAAAACAATTGAAAAAGTCCAGATAAGCTCAAAGAATAAGCAGATAAGCAGTATGACAGTTGCGAACTTTGGACAGAAACAAGTGGTTTACGGCCAACTTTGAGCTACTATAAAAACTAGACAAAAGCTAATCAAGGGAAACCAAAAGCTAATCCTAGAAGCTAGTAATACTAACTACTTATAAACTTAAAAGCTCCAAGTTTACCAATCAATAGCTCCTTCAAAACTGCTCAAGAAAAAGTGACCAATGAACTAAAAAATAACTGCAGGTTTGAACAGCCTAAGTGGGGCTTTTGCAGACCTTGATTAAGCTATTTAATAAGCTGAAAATTCAAATCCCAGATTATGAACCTAAAGTTTGCTATATGAACTAATTATAAACCAAAAATAAGGTCCTAAGCTTGTTGGGAATTATGATGCATATCAAGAACAGACTACTTAAGTCTGGTAGTTTACTACTTAGGTCTGGTCGTTTACTGAGTTAGGTCTGTTTATGTTTTAGGTCTGGTTATGTAATGATTAAGTCTGGTAGTTATATGTTAAGTCTGGTTGACTTATTAAGTCTGGTCTGGTCGTGAAGATAGGAAAGTTTGTTAGAGTTATATTAGGAAAAGATACATTGCGTGTATGTATCTTTATAGAAGATTTGTGTATATCTTCTGTGTCGTCTAGGGTTTCCTTGTGATATAAAAGGATCCCTAAAGGTTGTTAGTAAGTGTGTGTGAGTTGTACGAATTGATAATAGTAAATATCAATATACGAAGTTAGTGATATCCCTGCTTGTGTTCTAAATTGTTCTTGTTAAGATTCCGCATTAACATTAACAATCTCTTAGGGTTTCTCACTTAGATTGGTTCGGATTTATCCTAACCATCTACTAGGTATTCAAAACTACTTAGTGATCCATATACAATTTGTGGACCAACAAGTGGTATCAGAGCAAGGAAGAGACTCTGAATTCGTAGAACACTAAAACCTAATTCTCACTCAAATCACCCTTCAAAATGTCTGAACTCGATAAGCCTGAAACTTTCTCAATCCATAACAGTGAGGATGAGCAATCAAACCATGAAGATGAAGGAAAAACCGAAACCAGTAACTCCCAAACACAACAACAACCCATCCCTTCCACAACCACAATCTCAAACATAAAACTTCCACTACTGAAGAGAGAAGAATATGATATATGGGCCATGGAGATGGAACATTATCTGGAATACATTGATAGTGATGTATGGAAAGTGATCCAGAAGGGAAATTCTAAGAAGAGAATTTCACAAGGGAATGATGGGCAGCTCAGAATAATGCCACCAGTATCTGCTGAGGAGATTAGGGCTGTGGAGAAGGAAAAGAAGGCCAGAACCTTGCTTCTTATGGCTATTCCTAAGGAGCATCTACAAAGGTTTCATGGCATTCTTGATGCTAAGGAGATGTGGGAAGCTATCAAGAAACGATTTGGAGGTAATGCTAACTCCAAGAAGATGCAAAAGGCTGTTCTTAAACAGCAATTTGAAACATTTAGTGTTTCAAAGACTGAAGGTTTGGAGAAGGGCTATGACAGATTTCAACATCTGTTAACACAATTGGAAGTTCATGGTGCAGCAGTCTCGAATGAGGATGCAAATCACAAATTCCTTAGATCTTTACCATCAGAATGGGGCAATGTATCTGTGGCAATGAGGATTAAGGAGGAAGTAGACTCTATGACACCTGATGACCTTTACAATAATCTCAGGATGTTTGAAAGGGACATCAGTAACAACTCTCAGGGTTCAACCAGTTCCTCAAATGTTGCTTTTGTATCTCAAAACAAAAGCAGTACTTACAAGGTTAGATCTGGTGTTAGGTCTGGTAACTATGAAACTCCTTCAAGTGAAAGGTCTGCTTCAAGTTTCACTGATGAGGTGATACATTCTTTCTTTGCCAATCAAACGGAAGATGAAAGCTTTATTAGTGAAGACCTTGAACAAATTAATGATGCTGAAGTTGAGGAGATGGATATAAAATGGCACATTGCCATGGTTGCTTTAAGGGTCAAACGATTTCAGAAGCAATATGGTAGGACCATCAACTTCAACAACAAATCACCAGTGGGATACACAAAGAGGACTGTTGAATGCTACAACTGTCACAAGCATGGGCATTTTTCAAGAGATTGTCCAGAGAAGAAGTCTGCTGATGAGAAAAGAATTGAAGATGGGAAGATGGAAAAGAATCAGATGAGTCTGCTGACAATGGAAGCTGGAGGAGTCAATTGGGGTGAGCATCCAAGAGTAAATGAGGAGTCTGATCATGCTCTCATGGCCATTGGTAATAAGGTATCATTATGCTCTAAATTATGTACTGACTCATATAATCATGTTAAGGCTTTATGTGATGAGCAGCAAGAACAAATAGGTGATCTAGAAGTAAATTTATTAGCACATAAAAATGCTGTGAAAACTTTAGAGGCACAAAAGGTCACCCTTCAAAACCAACATGCTGCTTTAAATGAAAAACTATACTTTCAAGCTAATAAGATATATGAACAAGATGAGAAGCTTAAAAGGTATAGACAATTAGGGCTTAAAATTCAGAAGGAAAGGGATGAGCTGAGAAAAAGGGTAGATCAATGGAACAATTCAAATAAAAACCTGTTTAAGTGTTGGGATTCTCAAATTAAGTCAAATAAAAAATGTGGCTTAGGATATGAGGAAAATGAGAATAGGGATATATTTAAGAATAGAGAAGAGGACTATGCTGATAAACCTTTGTACAATAGGTTTGTTAAGACTGGTGACTTTAAGGGAGTACCACCACCTTTGAGTGATGACTATACTCCTCTTGAAAAAGAAGAGTTGGATGATTCACTCTTTGTGTATGGTAAGAAAGGTCCTCAAGTGTCTGAATCAACTACCTCAGAGGACAAATCTAGTAGATATTCTTCTTGTCAATCCAATGACTCTGAAGGATCTATTGATAATTCCTCTGATCACTCTAAGTCTGAGTCAAACAATGAGGAAAAAGAGAATCCTGAACCTAAGGTTGTTAAGAAGTGTGAACCTGTTGTTACTAAACCTTTAGTGACTGAACAAAAGGCTGAAACAGTTAAACCTAGTTGTGTCAATCACATAAAAACTCCTAGGGAATCTGTTAAATTGAATGAGTCACCTAGAAGCAATAGTGTTCACAGAGAAAGTAGGAGTAGTTACAATTATGCTCCTAAAAGATGTTTTGTGTGTGGAAGTTTGAGTCATTTAATAAGAGATTGTGACTTCCATGAAAAGAGAATGAAAAGAGAGGCTGAGCAAAAGAGAATGAATGTAAATAAGGTTAATGGTTCAAATAAACCAGTTTGGAACAATGCTAATAGAGTTAATCATGCTAACCAGTTTGTCCCCAGACCAGTTCAACTAAATAACACTACCAGACCTAACTCCTTTGTTAGTTCTGGTAGACCAAATTTTGGGTCTGGCTACAGAAACTTTAATGTGAATAGGCAAAATGTTAATTTTATGAGGCCTAAAGTGAATACTGGTTATGTTAACTCTGTGAGACCTAATGTGAACTCTGGTTTTGTAAGACCCAAGCAACCTTTTCAAAAACCTCAGGTGAATGAAAATTTTCAAAGAAACAATTTTTACAAAGCTCATTCACCTGTAAGGAGACAAACAAATGGGGATTCTACTGACAATTTCTCTGATTGCTGGACTTGGAATCCATTTAAAAATGAATTTACCTATAAGTCCAAACATGGTTTCACTGGAGCAAGTTCATACAAGACCTATAAGTATGTTGCTCCACAGGATGGACACAAGCCCACTCAGGCTTGGGTTGTTAAGAAAAACTGATCTTCTTTCTTAACTTTGTATAGTTTGTATACTTGTTTGTTTCTTATCTTGCTATTCTCCTTGGTTATTCTTATTTTCAGTACTTATTTTGTTCTCTATAGTATATGTGTTTGGTATTTTGTACTTAACTTTGTTTTGCAGTTGTTAGCTCTTTTCTATTTGCAAGTTATTTATATGTGGAAAATTAAGACATCAGAACCAAAGAGCTTTTTATTTAATAACAAGAAATTGCATTCTAGGATGCAAATTACAAAGCTTCTTAAAACAAAAGATTTTTCCCAAACTAGCTAATCATCACCACCTACACCTTCTGCTTCCCTTTACCCATGAAATCAGGAATGGTCTTCTTGGCTCCTCTTCCACCAAATTGATTCCATGCTTTTGGGCATGGAAGTGCAAGAATCACACTGCTTGGTGGAGGACGGGGCACAGAACCACTACTCAGGGAAGGCACAGTCTTCGAAGGATAGGTCTCTTCATCATTCTTGAAGGGGTCTTCTTCCCTGGCACCTTTATCCTCTACATCAGAAGGAGGAGTTGGATTTGACGTCTTTGGTGTTTCATTGTCTGGTTCCTTCTCAGACAGGTCATAAGCAGCTAGCCATTGTCTCAGAGTTGCTTCTCTCAATGTCTTGCTTCTGGTGATTGATGAATACCCTGGTGGGAAGTATCCATCCCATCCTCCTGAGGATGTATCAGAGGATGAATCATTTGGATCCCAGGAATCGGATGAAATCTTTATGGTGTTTAAGTTGGATGGATCCATTATGCTTGTAAGGTTTTCTTCCTGTTTGTGATGGTATTTGTGATAAAACTATGGGTGGTTTTATAGGGAAAATCAAGGTTTAATGTCTTTTAATGCTTGGTTGGTGTATAAGTTAATACTTGCAGGGAAAGAGTTATTAATTGTGTTTTTGGAAAGTTGACCTTTGTGTTTATTTTGGTTAAGTATTTACTAGTGAATAAAAAAAAAAAAAAAAAAAAAAAAAAAAAAAAAAAAAAGGGAATTTACACTTAAGGGGAGGTAATGTACATTTAAGGGGAGGCAAATGTACAAGGTTTAAATGTTTTTAAATCGGGTAACCTTAAGTGTTAAATCTGGTAGCTCTTGTGTCTTGCAAAATTTGGTTTTTGTCTCCTGTTTCTTGTTCTTTCAAATAATTCTTGCAGAGAAGAGTGGAATGAGGTGTTACAAAGCTTTGCATTCGCTATCGTAAGTATGTAAGTTCACTCTCTTGGTTAGGTCTGGTAAGTGTATGATTCGGCCTGGTTGACTTTTTAGGTCGGGTAGTGTTAATTTTATGACCGTTAGATCTGGTCAGAGTAACTAAAGATTTTACTAATATATTACCGTTGCACTTTTTTCGGTAAAACAAGATATTTATGAAGTATATAAGCTTAAAATTTGATATTATTTATCTTCTTTTCTTCTTTATTTGCTTCCAAATTTAAATAATCTTTATTACTCACGACTCTGTTTCTACGCAAACATTTTTTTCAAAACCCTACCTCTCTTGTCAACCAGACCTAACTCATTAACTCATCCATGGCTAATCTCAAGTTTGTGGACAAACATAATCAAGTCGGGTTCTTGAAGAAGCCCGATCAAAGTGCAGGTTTTGAGCAGATTGTGGATTTTCTAAAAGGTTCTTATATTTGTTATTCTTTAACTCATAATCCTACTATTTATCAGTCCCTTGTCAAGCAGTTCTGGAGGTCGGTTACCTCTGAGACTCTTGATGATGGGACACCATGCTTAAAAGTTGTCATAGACAAAAATGGTTTTACCATTTCTGAAGCATCCATTAGGGACAGTCTCAAATTGGATGATGCTTTAGGAGAATTTGATTTGTCTAATGAGGATATTTTTGAGGGTTTGAATAGCATTGGGTATCCCACAGATGGAAGTTTTACCTTTTGGAAAAGTCATTTTTCACCTCAGTGGAGGTTTTTAGTACATCATTTACTTCAGAGTTTAAGTCCCAAAAGTGGTGGATGGGATCAATTTGGAAGCAAAATTGCTTCTGCATTGGTCTGTTTATCATCTGGAAGGAAATTTAACTTTTCAAAATTAATTTTTGAAGGAATGGTGAAAAATGCTAAGAACCCAAAATTTTTAATGTATCCAAGATTTTTGCAAATGATCTTAAATTTTGAAACTAGGGATAAAGTGCCTTACATCAGTGTGGCTTTTACTTCCAAACTTTTTGCAAATCTAAAAAGGAGTTTTCAAGGGACAGACAAACCTTTGCTTGCTGCTATGCTTGGTACTAACAATGCAGGTACTTCTGAAGCTGCACAAGTGAACCCTGATGAAGCTCAAGACCAAGTCTCATCTAGGTCTGCTACACCTAGGTCTTCTCCAATTGCATCACCTCAACCAGGTCCCTCACCATCAGTTGAAAGATCATCTACACCCATCCAACAATCTTCACCTCCACAACCACATGTTCCAAGTCCTGAAAGGGAGGAGGCACAAAATCCCATTACTGTAGAAGATCTCCTTGTCATTGTTCCTCAACTACAAAAGAAGATTGACATTTTGGAAAAGACTAATGAGGCACTAAGGAAAGCTTATGTGACTTTGGTGAAGAAAGTAAAGAAAATGGGAGTAGCAATGAAGAAAAAGGGTGTCTCTTTTGATGATGAGGATGATGAAGCTGAAAATTCTTCCAAACAGGGGAGGAATTTGGAGCATGAACAAGAAAATATTCTTCAAACACCAATTCAAGAATCACTTGTTCAAGATAATGTCACCACTACAATTAGTCCAGAGACACTGGAAGTTGCAGAGACTTTGGCTCAATCAATGGGCAAAATTAAACAAGATAGGAAGAGAAGAAAGTTAATTTTGTCTGCTGAGGAAGAGATAGAAGTTTGGAACTATTTCTGATGAAAAGTCTGGTAATGAACTTAGTTCTGGTAATGAAGAACAAAAATCTGCACTAAGAAAGGGAAAGCAGGTCATGGAAGAAACTTCATTGCCAAAGAAGTCTAAGAGAAAAACAAGAGAAGAACTTGCATCTGAGGCTGAAATTGAGAGGATTAAGGCTCAAGATATTGCTGATGAAGAAAGACAAAAGATGTTAGATGCAGTCTATGCAAGACAGTTGGCTGAAGAATCTGATGATTTTACAAAATTACTCAATGTTGATGATGAAGTGAGAGCAAAGTATGAAGAGTTGCTAACTATTGAAGGCTTAACTGCTGATGAACGAGCCAAACAGTTAGCTGACTTCATTAATGCAAGAAGTAATGATGATACATTGGGTGGATTCTTGGAAAAGTTCAAACTTCAAAAGAAATCTAAGATTCCTAAGAAGATGTCTATGGCAGAAAAGAAGCATGATATGAAGATGTATCTTAAGAATCAAATGCATCTTTCTTTGGATCAGATGAAAAAGAAGTCATATGAAGAAATTCAAGTAGCATATCTCAAGGCATTTGAGAGAGATCAAGGTTACAAAGCTACTGATTATGATGATGTGCAGAAATTTTGCTTTCAAGGTAGAAAGGCTAAAGAGACTGAACTAGTCATTGAACCTGATAAAGTGATTGATCCACAACCTGAAGCTGGTAAGTCAACAGAAGAAGTGCAAGATGAAATGATTAAGCCTATTGTGTTTCAAAGAAGAAAAGGTTTGGAAAGGAAGAGTAAATCCAAGAAAGTAGTTGTTGAAGAAGAATTAGATGAAGAACCTTCATCTGAAGGAGCCACAATGGGGACTATTGAAAGCACTAAGGAACCTACTAAGGTTGTCAAGTATCAACTTATCATGACTGGTGGAAGGGCTGCATATCAAATAATAAGGGAAGATAATTCTGACATTGTTTATATGAATTTTGCTGGCATTTTGATTGATGTGAATAGGAAGGATCTTCAAGAACTGTATCAGTTGGTTAACATTAAACATGGAGATCAACCACCTGAAGATGAGTTTGAAAGAGTCTTTTGGGGAAATTTGAAGGTGATGTTTGAGCCACCAACTGAGTCTGATATAGTGTGGAAACTTCCTGAAGAACAGAACATTGTCAGCTGGAGATACTTTCATACCTGCAAGGTACATTGTGTGTCATTAAAGAATGCTGATATTTATATGCTTGCAGAGGTGGAATATCCTTTATCATCAAGTGTCTGCAAGGAAATGATGAACAAAAAGTTGTATGCTAGTAAAAAGGATGAAGGATATGAGATGTTATTGGATTTAATTAAGAAGCAGTCTTTGAAGGATGTAGCCTAAGAGTGTTTGAAAGAATTTTCACAAGTTGTTGAGTGAGACTATTGGAACTTCTCACTTGGTGGAGGTGCTTTGCACTAACACATCAAAAGGTTATCAGTCCACCTTGTCTTATCAACACAAGGACTGGATAATCCTGAGCAAACGGCTAACAGGTAAAGATTGCTCAAATCCGTTTATGGCTGACAATTTGCCAAAAATTGTATGGTATTCAACTCACCATATCTAAGATAAGTGAAGAGTTGGCTAGCCCACAAGGTTATGGCTTGTGGTAAAGGCTGTGGAAAACCATAAATGGTAATCAATTCACCATGATGAGGTGCTTTTCCATCAAAGAATTGACTAGTCCAGAAGCAAACGGCTCTTGGTAAAGACTTAACAAATCCGTTGATAAGCTGATGATTTGCTTAAAATCATATGGTTATCAGTGTACCATGGTCTTACACACCAAAACATTTGGCTACTCCAGTAGTAATGGCTATTGGTAAAGAGACATCAAATCCATTAAATTTCAATGATTCACCTCTCACAGGTGTTAACACACCTGGAAGTGATGAGAATAGCTATGAAACTTAATATGAATTGATGTACATATAGTCATTGTTGCTGTCAAGTCCATATCAGAAGAGCTTATCAAGATTCAAGCTGCTAGAAAGGAACAAGACCTAAATACATTTCAAAGTGTTCAAGATTCAATCCTCAGAAGGCTAAATCAGAAGAACTTGAAGTTCATGAAGCATGAAGATCAAGTTAGGGGAGGATTGTTGGGAATTATGATGCATATCAAGAACAGACTACTTAAGTCTGGTAGTTTACTACTTAGGTCTGGTCGTTTACTGAGTTAGGTCTGTTTATGTTTTAGGTCTGGTTATGTAATGATTAAGTCTGGTAGTTATATGTTAAGTCTGGTTGACTTATTAAGTCTGGTCTGGTCGTGAAGATAGGAAAGTTTGTTAGAGTTATATTAGGAAAAGATACATTGCGTGTATGTATCTTTATAGAAGATTTGTGTATATCTTCTGTGTCGTCTAGGGTTTCCTTGTGATATAAAAGGATCCCTAAAGGTTGTTAGTAAGTGTGTGTGAGTTGTACGAATTGATAATAGTAAATATCAATATACGAAGTTAGTGATATCCCTGCTTGTGTTCTAAATTGTTCTTGTTAAGATTCCGCATTAACATTAACAATCTCTTAGGGTTTCTCACTTAGATTGGTTCGGATTTATCCTAACCATCTACTAGGTATTCAAAACTACTTAGTGATCCATATATAATTTGTGGACCAACAAAGCTTGACTGGTTAAGCTACAAATGCACCTAGATCAGCAGCTAAAAACACAATTCTGCATAAACAATTCTGAAATGGCAGTCTAGGATTTTTGGCGCAAATCATGTGCAAAACTCTACCACAACCAACCAGATCTTGGGAACTTACTTAAACCCTTAAAAACAACTTAGAAATGCAGAAATGGAGTCTAAATAAGCTCAGCTTATGCTGAGCTTATTGAAGGCAGTTTGAGCTTATGTGGAATATTGGTGCACTAGAAACTTCAAAGCAAGCCAAATCTGATCAATACCCCTTATAAACAGCTTAATAACTATAGATTGAACTTAAATGATCCTAAACTAAATGCAATAGAACAGTGATAATTGCTTATACTACTTAAACTGTTCAAAACCAAACAACCCTTTTCAAGCTGATTTTGCAATTTAACTATAAACCAAACTGATCTAGACTAATTGATTTTAAACTATGATATTCTAATGCTACTATGAATGTAAAAAGCAGGAAACAAAAGCAAAATAAGCTGGAAAAATAAGCAGATTCAAAGATAAGCTAATAGATAAGCTACTATTGAAATGATGCTTACAAATTGTTCCTGCTGGAAATACTGAACTCAGAAGCAACACATAACCCAGGCTTATCAATAAGCCATAAAATAATACCCCATAACAGCTTAATACACCAACTGAATCCAACAGCTTATTTTCCTCCACTCAGTTGACTTTTTGTTGACTTCTTTTGTGAAATGAAGCTAAAAACTAAGCTAGGCTAAACAAAGGCTCACAGTAGCTATGGAAGCTAGAATGAGCTAGTATCTACACTAAAAAGTTTGATTGCAAGCTGGATTTAGAAATTTAAACAATATTTTTGGATTTTTTTTTATATTTTTCTTATTTTTTTGTGATATTTGATTAATATAGAAACTGACATGAACTTATGTAAACAACTGATTTAATAAAGAGATTAATAACTGAGAAATGCTCTAAAAGTAAATAACATCAAAAGGAATAAACAACTTTAGGTAAAAATTAAAATTGAAATTTCATTAAACTTGAGAAGTCGAATTACAAGTAAACTTAAACTAAATACATTAAAAATAAAATTGACAGCATAACAATACTAAAAATTACATTACATTACTCCTACTCCTAAAAACCTAACCAACCAAATTCGTGTAAGAAGAGGGCTATTTATAGCCACGGGGTGAAGCTTCTAGCTGTCCACGTCACTGATCCGTGTGAGTTTGTGTTAGTTTGCATCATCATCAGCCCTTAGATCATTTCCCACTCATCCACAGCCGTATGATCAAAATCTCTGAGGTGTTCCAGCCAATAGGGTCGTGCCATGTGTCCATTCGTGTGCTTTCTGCCCTTCCTGACACCCTGAAAGCTTCTAGAAGACCAATGATTGGACTTCTTTGCCCTTAATTGCTGTGAAAATGCGTACGGTTAATTTAGGGTTCATGGGTAACAGTGAAATTTCTGGGTAGGGGTGAATTTGGGGGGCGGGGTGAGTGAGTTTATTTTTTATATTTATTTGACCTCTTATTAATAATCATTGACCGGGTGTTTAAGTTGGATCGGGTCAAGGTTTGTGGGCTGGGTTTAGCAAGTGAGGTGGGCTGGGTTGATAACTAAGGTGGGTTGGGTAGTGTGTGGTGGGTTTGTTTGTTTAAAATTCGGGTAGAGTAGGTTTAAAGGGCTTTAAGGTGAAAGTTCTAGGGACCATTTATGTAATTTCTGATTTCTCAAAGGACTGATCTTGCCTATTTTTCAAAGTTGATCTAAGGATGATTTCTGACATTTGATGAAACTTTGAGGATTGACTTTGACTTTTTGCTTCCCGGCTTCGGCTTTTGACACCCTTCCAAATCTCGTGCTCGTTCTCCCGGTTTTTGCTTGATTTTTGTCCTTTTCTTCAATATCCGAGCCTGCACATGTAAAAACACAAAAACACAATATATTTGGCATAATTGGTTAGTTTTTGGTCTATTTGGGTCTTAATTTGGTAAATAAATGGTATGTGTTTAAGCACATACCAAATTCCCCCAGACTAAGTCATTGCAATGTCCTCATGCAATGTTATAAAAACACGTTTTTGAAACCAAAAATTTCTAATCTCTTTTTACTAACTTTGAGAAGTAGCAAAATTTTCAAAAGAGATTAAGAAATCTCAAGTTTTAAAAACTCCCCGATTTTCCTTTTTATTCTATTTTTGTATTTTCTTATGTGACCATGTGACGGTTTTGTTGACAATCATTATCTTATCAATAACTTTTATGGTCAACGAGTAGGAAACACGACTCAAAGGAAGTGACCATTCGGATAAAATTCATCGTCCCTGATTTTTCACGAGTCCCCAAGCCAAGCTTAAAAACGAAATCATTGTCTATTTATAAGTTAGATGCCAACACTACCCATAGAAGTTAATTGTGTATTACTTCTCGTTCCCATATTCCTATTTTCCTCTATTTATTTTATTTTTGGTGAGAAATGAATTTCTTCAAATTCTCATTTCGATAATTTTTAGTCCGATAAAGATACCTAGTTTAGACGCTAAGTAGTTTCCAAATCTTCACTCGAAAACCGTTGCATACAAAAATAAGGTCTACATCAAGGTCTCTGATTTAACATGATTTTGGAGATATCCCTTTTATGTACGACCGAAACAACTCATCTACGAGTCCAGAGACAGAAGCTTTTATTAGGATACCCCGAAGTCGAAATTTGGCATTTTTAACATTATTAAGCACATATTATTATTCCTCGGCCTTTTAAACAACCTAGACAACGGCAGCGAACCGTCAAGAATCGGGAGTCTTATTTTGACCTTGGATATTTTTCCTCTGCCTTTTTGAAGTCTGAGTCAACGGGAGCGAACCATCAGGAAACAGAAAACTTTTATCGGCTTTGGATTATTATTATTATTATTATTATTCATTATTCATTATATATTTTGCCAAATCCCGAGTCCTACGGCTTTTATAGCAATAGAGACAATAGCACGTACTATCAGGAATTAGTTGCCTATTACACCGTAACACTGACAGTACCTTGATGTGTACCCAACTTTCATAAGCAAGGACTCTCTATGGAAGAAATAAAAACTAATTATCGCCAAAACTAAAATACCTTTAATTATTCCTAGATTACTATTATTGGGTGAAACAAGCTTATGGGAACAAAAAGCCACAAGTAACTTTGATGAGCTCTAAAGAGATCCAACTACTCCACGTTTAGCAATCTAAATTATAAACAACTCTATCATTTCTCGTTCTTCGCAAATTTAAAATCTTAAATAATAAGATCCGCGAATGCTTAGCCTTATAATCAAGCCATGCATATATAAAGTCGATACGGGAACTTGCAAACTCTTAAAAAGAATTCGCATTTTATAGCTCCTTGTGTAAAAGACTAGCACGAGCTTATAGATTATAAAAGGTTAAGGGAACAAGCTAGGGCTCAACACGCCCGATCAAGTCAAAATTTTATTCCTACTCTCACCAGCGGAAAGTCAACAAAATGTCAAAATTTATTATATTTTTGCAAAAAATTTTAAATTTTTTCATTTTTTTTTTGGATTTTTTCAATTTTGGAGGAAAAACGGGGTTGCATGAGTAAACGGCAAAAATGCAAGGCACAAATCAAATCGAAAGATTACCCCCCAGACTAAAACGAGACATTGTCCTCAATGTCTTAAAGGTAAGGGTTCTCCTACATAAATCTAAGGCCGTTTATTAATTATGCCAAAGATAAACGTAAAACGATAAGATTAAGGATATCGGATGAGCAACGAATGATGAAACTCGAGTGGAGAGAAGCAAACCACGAGCACGAGAGTCTTCATTATTCGGGTAAATCCTGGACACGTCACAGAAAACCACGAAACACAAGAAATCGAAGAGGAAGCCCTCCTCACGTCACTTATTAGAGAGAAAATAGAAAGAAGATAGAAGGATAAGCATGGGGTGCCTCCCACGAAGCGCTTGTTTAGTATCGAGTCGGAAAGCTTAGACTTGCCTCGAATTTAATTGTCCTTGGGGGAGCAATTGGAAGAGATAATCTCAATCGGACTTTCATTCAAGATGTTTGAATAAACATTGAAGCATATGAAAGTTCCACTCCGATGAGATACCCGCGGCTTGGAGATGCCGGGGTCAAAGATGGTATCTTCACTCCCGAAGGAGTGAAACAGAGGAGAAATCACCGGATAGGTGAGAAAAGGAAGAAAGATTTTGATAACAATTGTGAAGAAATCGTCATCCTCACACCCGGAAGAGATAAAAAGGGTGGGTTGGGTGGGTAAATTATCAGGTATACGAACATACTCTTCAGAGATCTCATCCACCACTTTAGAAGTCACAACATCCGTATCGGGCTCGATATCAGAAAGAAGTTCATCATCAGGTGGTTTAGCAGGTGGACGAGTGGGTGATGGATCAACGTGAAATGACTCAGTTTCAGGAAGTGAAAGGGAATCATTATTAAGCAATCTTTCAAGAAAAAGAACTTCCCCTTCTGAGTCATGGGAATCGTCGGGGCGAGGTATTGGTAAAATCGGCTCATCAAATGTAGAGTCCTCGTCCTCAACGTTCTCTAACCCTCCATCGTAAAGAGGATTAACTTTGCAAGAAGTATACTCATCATTAAATTCAAAAAGAGGGTTAGAGAAAATCCCGGAAGTAACCTTAGAAACGTCAAGAGATTCACCATAAAATTGAAAATCACTTTCACTGTCAGATATTTCCTCGGACTCACTTGGGATTGGGACAAGGTTCTCAGCACTAGACTTTATGAATTCGTCCGATTCCTTTTCAGAAATAGTGCTAAGATGCTCGTCCCCCATTTTTAGAGAGTCCTCGAGTTCTTTGGTAGGAAAGACGGGAGTGATTTCTGTTGAATTTTCACAAACTCCCCACATAGAATCCTCATCATCGTCATCGTCGTCGTAAACGAAAGTTTGACGATAATTAGAACTTATTTTAGCTATTTGTCTTTCAGCTAAAAATTCTCCATAAGTTATCTGATGAGGTTCTTCTTGTGGGAGTTGTTTATTAACCAAAGCCTTAAGATCTTTTAATGTATCAAGCATAGCAATAAGAAGTTGTTCTTCATTGAGTATTTCTTGAGGAGGTGGCTGAGGTTGTGGTTGAATCATATGGTGTTGTGGAGGTTGGAAATTGTCAAAACCGGGAGTACTATAGCAAGGATTAGGTTCATAGTAATTTTGATTCCACAGTTGACATTGATAATCATTATGAGGACCTCCATAATTTGCACAAGAAAAAGTCGGTGAATTTTGAAACGATGTATCATTAGAACTTTGATAGTACGCCTCGTGCTCATATGAATCTTGTGGAGGGTGGTTGAAATCATTTTGAGGATAATTGGAAAAGTTCGAGTTATAATCATAAGCAAATGAATTTTCAGTTCCCGAAGCACAAAACGAACAAAATCCATTGGTAATGTTTCTTCCACACCTCTCGCAAGTACACAAATGACAATAAGTCGATGTTGGATCTAACTGATTTCCACACCCATCGCAATAACGTTGATCGAACGAAGATAAATCGGGCTGTGGAGGATAGTCAGAAAAATTTGGCGGTTCATTGAAAGAATTTGGATTAGAATCATAAGCGAATGAATTTTCAGCTTTCGAAGAGTAACATATACAAAGTCCACGACTCAATCCACATTCGTTGCAAAAACATCGGTCACAAAGTGAATTATTTCCCAACGGTTCTCCACAATTGAAGCAATTTTGCTGATTGAATGAAGATAGCTGGGGTTGTGGAGGGTGTTCGGAAAAACTTTAAGAATTATCAATGGAATTAAGCTCTTTTTCGAGGGCTACTTCACACCAATAACAAGATCCTCTTGGGTTGTGATTTCCACACCGCTCACACTTACACTTTGAACAACGAAGACTGTCGATCAACGGGCTTTTACAATCAAAACAATGATAGCCAAGTGACGACATTAGAATTAAACGGATAGAGGGATAAAGAGATAGAATTAAATGGTTAAGAGGATAAGAAGATAAGAATTAAACGGTATGAGAGGGTAAAGAGATAAGAATTAAACATATAAGAGGAGACGAAGATTATTTTTGGGTTTTGCAATTTAGAAAACTTTAAAGGGAAAATAAATTTGAAAAGAAAATCTTTTTGGATTTTTATATATAAGGAAAAATTATTATCTTTTTGGTGATCGTTGATCAACCGTACTCGTTTCTTTCAAAACTACGCGCAGCGTGGCGGGAGAGAAGAATGGATCTCTCTTCGGTCTGCAATTTAATGTCAAGACCTCCTTAAACCCCGTGTATAGGTTGTAGTAAAGAAATAATCCGAGAAACGTTTAACTTTACGATCTTTTTTGTTGTTTATTCGGAATGGTTTACAACGCCCTCTCGAGAGCGAGGATATATTATTTTTGGTGAAAACACTTTAGGAAAAGTGTTTTTTTATTATTTTCTTTTTGTATTTTTTTTATTTTTTCAAAAACAAATAACTTCCGAGGAAGGGTCTTCAAAACACGATTCTACGTCGAAACTCCAACTCTTTTCAAGCCTTCCCCGGCAGCGGCGCCATTTTTTTTATTTGATCGTTTTATAGTATATTTATTTTTCCAAAAAAAACGCAATGGATGTATTTCCCCGGGTCGTAGTCCCAACGAAGGTTGAATTCGAGTTTTCGTAACGGTGTCGAATTTGTGTAGTGAATGTGAGTGAAAGAGTGATGAATTGGGGTTTTTACACTACGATTAATGAAATAATAAAAGAAGACAACTACTTAAGCTAATGGTACAAGTAAATTAAGCATCTAATTCTAAAAACGAAAACTAAATTTAAAAACGTACGCGACGAATTTTAAAAACGTAATTAAAAAGTGAAATTTCTAAATTCTAAGCCCTAAAAATGTAAAATAATTTTTCTGAAATTCTAAATATAAAAAGAAAATTTTGGGAAAAAGATAAATATTTTTTTTGAATTTTTATTTATTTTTTATGCATTAAAAACTAATTTAAATGATTTAAAAATATTAAAACAAATGAAAAAAATCTGGAAAATTCTGAGTAAATCTAAAATTAAATTATCTATTTAGGAAAAATAAAATCAGAGCTTAACTAAACCCTAGTAAGCAGTAAAAGCCAATAAGCAGTCGCAAATAAGCACAAAAATAAGCTAATTATCACCAAAATTAACCAAAAGCTCAAATACTGATTAATACTCTACTAGAAGCTTAAAACAATTGAAAAAGTCCAGATAAGCTCAAAGAATAAGCAGATAAGCAGTATGACAGTTGCGAACTTTGGACAGAAACAAGTGGTTTACGGCCAACTTTGAGCTACTATAAAAACTAGACAAAAGCTAATCAAGGGAAACCAAAAGCTAATCCTAGAAGCTAGTAATACTAACTACTTATAAACTTAAAAGCTCCAAGTTTACCAATCAATAGCTCCTTCAAAACTGCTCAAGAAAAAGTGACCAATGAACTAAAAAAATAACTGCAGGTTTGAACAGCCTAAGTGGGGCTTTTGCAGACCTTGATTAAGCTATTTAATAAGCTGAAAATTCAAATCCCAGATTATGAACCTAAAGTTTGCTATATGAACTAATTATAAACCAAAAATAAGGTCCTAAGCTTGACTGGTTAAGCTACAAATGCACCTAGATCAGCAGCTAAAAACACAATTCTGCATAAACAATTCTGAAATGGCAGTCTAGGATTTTTGGCGCAAATCATGTGCAAAACTCTACCACAACCAACCAGATCTTGGGAACTTACTTAAACCCTTAAAAACAACTTAGAAATGCAGAAATGGAGTCTAAATAAGCTCAGCTTATGCTGAGCTTATTGAAGGCAGTTTGAGCTTATGTGGAATATTGGTGCACTAGAAACTTCAAAGCAAGCCAAATCTGATCAATACCCCTTATAAACAGCTTAATAACTATAGATTGAACTTAAATGATCCTAAACTAAATGCAATAGAACAGTGATAATTGCTTATACTACTTAAACTGTTCAAAACCAAACAACCCTTTTCAAGCTGATTTTGCAATTTAACTATAAGCCAAACTGATCTAGACTAATTGATTTTAAACTATGATATTCTAATGCTACTATGAATGTAAAAAGCAGGAAACAAAAGCAAAATAAGCTGGAAAAATAAGCAGATTCAAAGATAAGCTAATAGATAAGCTACTATTGAAATGATGCTTACAAATTGTTCCTGCTGGAAATACTGAACTCAGAAGCAACACATAACCCAGGCTTATCAATAAGCCATAAAATAATACCCCATAACAGCTTAATACACCAACTGAATCCAACAACTTATTTTCCTCCACTCAGTTGACTTTTTGTTGACTTCTTTTGTGAAATGAAGCTAAAAACTAAGCTAGGCTAAACAAAGGCTCACAGTAGCTATGGAAGCTAGAATGAGCTAGTATCTACACTAAAAAGCTTGATTGCAAGCTGGATTTAGAAATTTAAACAATATTTTTGGATTTTTTTTTATATTTTTCTTATTTTTTTGTGATATTTGATTAATATAGAAACTGACATGAACTTATGTAAACAACTGATTTAATAAAGAGATTAATAACTGAGAAATGCTCTAAAAGTAAATAACATCAAAAGGAATAAACAACTTTAGGTAAAAATTAAAATTGAAATTTCATTAAACTTGAGAAGTCGAATTACAAGTAAACTTAAACTAAATACATTAAAAATAAAATTGACAGCATAACAATACTAAAAATTACATTACACTACTCCTACTCCTAAAAACCTAACCAACCAAATTCGTGTAAGAAGAGGGCTATTTATAGCCACGGGGTGAAGCTTCTAGCTGTCCACGTCACTGATCCGTGTAAGTTTGTGTTAGTTTGCATCATCATCAGCCCTTAGATCATTTCCCACTCATCCACAGCCGTATGATCAAAATCTCTGAGGTGTTCCAGCCAATAGGGTCGTGCCATGTGTCCATTCGTGTGCTTTCTGCCCTTCCTGACACCCCTGAAAGCTTCTAGAAGACCAATGATTGGACTACTTTGCCCTTAATTGCTGTGAAAATGCGTACGGTTAATTTAGGGTTCATGGGTAACAGTGAAATTTCTGGGTAGGGGTGAATTTGGGGGGCGGGGTGAGTGAGTTTATTTTTTATATTTATTTGACCTCTTATTAATAATCATTGACCGGGTGTTTAAGTTGGATCGGGTCAAGGTTTGTGGGCTGGGTTTAGCAAGTGAGGTGGGCTGGGTTGATAACTAAGGTGGGTTGGGTAGTGTGTGGTGGGTTTGTTTGTTTAAAATTCGGGTAGAGTAGGTTTAAAGGGCTTTAAGGTGAAAGTTCTAGGGACCATTTATGTAATTTCTGATTTCTCAAAGGACTGATCTTGCCTATTTTTCAAAGTTGATCTAAGGATGATTTCTGACATTTGATGAAACTTTGAGGATTAACTTTGACTTTTTGCTTCCCGGCTTCGGCTTTTGACACCCTTCCAAATCTCGTGCTCGTTCTCCCGGTTTTTGCTTGATTTTTGTCCTTTTCTTCAATATCCGAGCCTGCACATGTAAAAACACAAAAACACAATATATTTGGCATAATTGGTTAGTTTTTGGTCTATTTGGGTCTTAATTTGGTAAATAAAAGGTATGTGTTTAAGCACATACCAAATTCCCCCAGACTAAGTCATTGCAATGTCCTCATGCAATGTTATAAAAACACGTTTTTGAAACCAAAAATTTCTAATCTCTTTTTACTAACTTTGAGAAGTAGCAAAATTTTCAAAAGAGATTAAGAAATCTCAAGTTTTAAAAACTCCCCGATTTTCCTTTTTATTCTATTTTTGTATTTTCTTATGTGACCATGTGACGGTTTTGTTGACAATCATTATCTTATCAATAACTTTTATGGTCAACGAGTAGGAAACACGACTCAAAGGAAGTGACCATTCGGATAAAATTCGTCGTCCCTGATTTTTCACGAGTCCCCAAGCCAAGCTTAAAAACGAAATCATTGTCTATTTATAAGTTAGATGCCAACACTACCCATAGAAGTTAATTGTGTATTACTTCTCGTTCCCATATTCCTATTTTCCTCTATTTATTTTATTTTTGGTGAGAAATGAATTTCTTCAAATTCTCATTTCGATAATTTTTAGTCCGATAAAGATACCTAGTTTAGACGCTAAGTAGTTTCCAAATCTTCACTCGAAAACCGTTGCATACAAAAATAAGGTCTACATCAAGGTCTCTGATTTAACATGATTTTGGAGATATCCCTTTTATGTACGACCGAAACAACTCATTTACGAGTCCAGAGACAGAAGCTTTTATTAGGATACCCCCGAAGTCGAAATTTGGCATTTTTAACATTATTAAGCACATATTATTATTCCTCGGCCTTTTAAACAACCTAGACAACGGCAGCGAACCGTCAAGAATCGGGAGTCTTATTTTGACCTTGGATATTTTTCCTCTGCCTTTTTGAAGTCTGAGTCAACGGGAGCGAACCATCAGGAAACAGAAAACTTTTATCGGCTTTGGATTATTATTATTATTATTATTATTCATTATTCATTATATATTTTGCCAAATCCCGAGTCCTACGGCTTTTATAGCAATAGAGACAATAGCACGTACTATCAGGAATTAGTTGCCTATTACACCGTAACACTGACAGTACCTTGATGTGTACCCAACTTTCATAAGCAAGGACTCTCTAAGGAAGAAATAAAAACTAATTATCGCCAAAACTAAAATACCTTTAATTATTCCTAGATTACTATTATTGGGTGAAACAAGCTTATGGGAACAAAAAGCCACAAGTAACTTTGATGAGCTCTAAAGAGATCCAACTACTCCACGTTTAGCAATCTAAATTATAAACAACTCTATCATTTCTCGTTCTTCGCAAATTTAAAATCTTAAATAATAAGATCCGCGAATGCTTAGCCTTATAATCAAGCCATGCATATATAAAGTCGATACGGGAACTTGCAAACTCTTAAAAAGAATTCGCATTTTATAGCTCCTTGTGTAAAAGACTAGCACGAGCTTATAGATTATAAAAGGTTAAGGGAACAAGCTAGGGCTCAACACGCCCGATCAAGTCAAAATTTTATTCCTACTCTCACCAGCGAAAAGTCAACAAAATGTCAAAATTTATTATATTTTTGCAAAAATTTTTAAATTTTTTCATTTTTTTTTTTTGGATTTTTTCAATTTTGGAGGAAAAACGGGGTTGCATGAGTAAACGGCAAAAATGCAAGGCACAAATCAAATCGAAAGATTACCCCCCCAGACTAAAACGAGACATTGTCCTCAATGTCTTAAAGGTAAGGGTTCTCCTACATAAATCTAAGGCCGTTTATTAATTATGCCAAAGAAAAACGTAAAACGATAAGATTAAGGATATCGGATGAGCAACGAATGATGAAACTCGAGTGGAGAGAAGCAAACCACGAGCACGAGAGTCTTCATTATTCGGGTAAATCCTGGACACGTCACAGAAAACCACGAAACACAAGAAATCGAAGAGGAAGCCCTCCTCACGTCACTTATTAGAGAGAAAATAGAAAGAAGATAGAAGGATAAGCATGGGGTGCCTCCCACGAAGCGCTTGTTTAGTATCGAGTCGGAAAGCTTAGACTTGCCCCGAATTTAATTGTCCTTGGGGGAGCAATTGGAAGAGATAATCTCAATCGGACTTTCATTCAAGATGTTTGAATAAACATTGAAGCATATGAAAGTTCCACTCCGATGAGATACCCGCGGCTTGGAGATGCCGGGGTCAAAGATGGTATCTTCACTCCCGAAGGAGTGAAACAGAGGAGAAATCACCGGATAGGTGAGAAAAGGAAGAAAGATTTTGATAACAATTGTGAAGAAATCGTCATCCTCACACCCGAAAGAGATAAAAAGGGTGGGTTGGGTGGGTAAATTATCAGGTATACGAACATACTCTTCAGAGATCTCATCCACCACTTTAGAAGTCACAACATCCGTATCGGGCTCGATATCAGAAAGAAGTTCATCATCAGGTGGTTTAGCAGGTGGACGAGTGGGTGATGGATCAACGTGAAATGACTCAGTTTCAGGAAGTGAAAGGGAATCATTATTAAGCAATCTTTCAAGAAAAAGAACTTCCCCTTCTGAGTCATGGGAATCGTCGGGGCGAGGTATTGGTAAAATCGGCTCATCAAATGTAGAGTCCTCGTCCTCAACGTTCTCTAACCCTCCATCGTAAAGAGGATTAACTTTGCAAGAAGTATACTCATCATTAAATTCAAAAAGAGGGTTAGAGAAAATCCCGGAAGTAACCTTAGAAACGTCATGAGATTCACCATAAAATTGAAAATCACTTTCACGGTCAGATATTTCCTCGGACTCACTTGGGATTGGGACAAGGTTCTCAGCACTAGACTTTATGAATTCGTCCAATTCCTTTTCAGAAATAGTGCTAAGATGCTCGTTCCCCATTTTTAGAGAGTCCTCGAGTTCTTTGGTAGGAAAGACGGGAGTGATTTCTGTTGAATTTTCACAAACTCCCCACATAGAATCCTCATCATCGTCATCGTCGTCGTAAACGAAAGTTTGACGATAATTAGAACTTATTTTAGCTATTTGTCTTTCAGCTAAAAATTCTCCATAAGTTATCTGATGAGGTTCTTCTTGTGGGAGTTGTTTATTAACCAAAGCCTTAAGATCTTTTAATGTATCAAGCATAGCAATGAGAAGTTGTTCTTCATTGAGTATTTCTTGAGGAGGTGGCTGAGGTTGTGGTTGAATCATATGGTGTTGTGGAGGTTGGAAATTGTCAAAACCGGGAGTACTATAGCAAGGATTAGGTTCATAGTAATTTTGATTCCACAGTTGACATTGATAATCATTATGAGGACCTCCATAATTTGCACAAGAAAAAGTCGGTGAATTTTGAAACGATGTATCATTAGAACTTTGATAGTACGCCTCGTGCTCATATGAATCTTGTGGAGGGTGGTTGAAATCATTTTGAGAATAATTGAAAAAGTTCGAGTTATAATCATAAGCAAATGAATTTTCAGTTCCCGAAGCACAAAACGAACAAAATCCATTGGTAATGTTTCTTCCACACCTCTCGCAAGTACACAAATGACAATAAGTCGATGTTGGATCTAACTGATTTCCACACCCATCGCAATAACGTTGATCGAACGAAGATAAATCGGGCTGTGGAGGATAGTCAGAAAATTTTGGCGGTTCATTGAAAGAATTTGGATTAGAATCATAAGCGAATGAATTTTCAGCTTTCGAAGAGTAACATATACAAAGTCCACGACTCAATCCACATTCGTTGCAAAAACATCGGTCACAAAGTGAATTATTTCCCAACGGTTCTCCACAATTGAAGCAATTTTGCTGATTGAATGAAGATAGCTGGGGTTGTGGAGGGTGTTCGGAAAAACTTTGAGAATTATCAATGGAATTAAGCTCTTTTTCGAGGGCTACTTCACACCAATAACAAGATCCTCTTGGGTTGTGATTTCCACACCGCTCACACTTACACTTTGAACAACGAAGACTGTCGATCAACGGGCTTTTACAATCAAAACAATGATAGCTAAGTGACGACATTAGAATTAAACGGATAGAGGGATAAAGAGATAGAATTAAATGGTTAAGAGGATAAGAAGATAAGAATTAAACGGTATGAGAGGGTAAAGAGATAAGAATTAAACATATAAGAGGAGACGAAGATTATTTTTGGGTTTTGCAATTTAGAAAACTTTAAAGGGAAAATAAATTTGACAAGAAAATCTTTTTGGATTTTTATATATAAGGAAAAATTATTATCTTTTTGGTGATCGTTGATCAACCGTACTCGTTTCTTTCAAAACTACGCGCAGCGTGGCGGGAGAGAAGAATGGATTTCTCTTCGGTCTGCAATTTAATGTCAAGACCTCCTTAAACCCCGTGTATAGGTTGTAGTAAAGAAATAATCCGATAAACGTTTAACTTTACGATCTTTTTTGTTGTTTATTCGGAATGGTTTACAACGCCCTCTCGAGAGCGAGGATATATTATTTTTAGTGAAAACACTTTAGGAAAAGTGTTTTTTTATTATTTTCTTTTTGTATTTTTTTTATTTTTTCAAAAACAAATAACTTCCGAGGAAGGGTCTTCAAAACACGATTCTACGTCGAAACTCCAACTCTTTTCAAGCCTTCCCCGGCAGCGGCGCCATTTTTTTGATTTGATCGTTTTATAGTATATTTATTTTTCCAAAAGAAACGCAATGGATGTATTTCCCCGGGTCGTAGTCCCAACGAAGGTTGAATTCGAGTTTTCGTAACGGTGTCGAATTTGTGTAGTGAATGTGAGTGAAAGAGTGATGAATTGGGGTTTTTACACTACGATTAATGAAATAATAAAAGAAGACAACTACTTAAGCTAATGGTACAAGTAAATTAAGCATCTAATTCTAAAAACGAAAACTAAATTTAAAAACGCACGCGACGAATTTTAAAAACGTAATTAAAAAGTAAAATTTCTAAATTGTAAGCCCTAAAAATGTAAAATAATTTTTCTGAAATTCTAAATATAAAAAGAAAATTTTGGGAAAAAGATAAATATTTTTTTTGAGTTTTTATTTATTTTTTATGCATTAAAAACTAATTTAAATGATTTAAAAATATTAAAACAAATGAAAAAAATCTGGAAAATTCTGAGTAAATCTAAAATTAAATTATCTATTTCGGAAAAATAAAATTAGAGCTTAACTAAATCCTAGTAAGCAGTAAAAGCCAATAAGCAGTCGCAAATAAGCACAAAAATAAGCTAATTATCACCAAAATTAACCAAAAGCTCAAATACTGATTAATACTCTACTAGAAGCTTAAAACAATTGAAAAAGTCCAGATAAGCTCAAAGAATAAGCAGATAAGCAGTATGACAGTTGCGAACTTTGGACAGAAACAAGTGGTTTACGGCCAACTTTGAGCTACTATAAAAACTAGACAAAAGCTAATCAAGGGAAACCAAAAGCTAATCCTAGAAGCTAGTAATACTGACTACTTATAAACTTAAAAGCTCCAAGTTTACCAATCAATAGCTCCTTCAAAACTGCTCAAGAAAAAGTTACCAATGAACTAAAAAATAACTGCAGGTTTGAACAGCCTAAGTGGGGCTTTTGCAGACCTTGATTAAGCTATTTAATAAGCTGAAAATTCAAATCCCAGATTATGAACCTAAAGTTTGCTATATGAACTAATTATAAACCAAAAATAAGGTCCTAAGCTTGACTGGTTAAGCTACAAATGCACCTAGATCAGCAGCTAAAAACACAATTCTGCATAAACAATTCTGAAATGGCAGTCTAGGATTTTTGGCGCAAATCATGTGCAAAACTCTACCACAACAAACCAGATCTTGGGAACTTACTTAAACCCTTAAAAACAACTTAGAAATGCAGAAATGGAGTCTAAATAAGCTCAGCTTATGCTGAGCTTATTGAAGGCAGTTTGAGCTTATGTGGAATATTGGTGCACTAGAAACTTCAAAGCAAGCCAAATCTGATCAATACCCCTTATAAACAGCTTAATAACTATAGATTGAACTTAAATGATCCTAAACTAAATGCAATAGAACAGTGATAATTGCTTATACTACTTAAACTGTTCAAAACCAAACAACCCTTTTCAAGCTGATTTTGCAATTTAACTATAAGCCAAACTGATCTAGACTAATTGATTTTAAACTATGATATTCTAATGCTACTATGAATGTAAAAAGCAGGAAACAAAAGCAAAATAAGCTGGAAAAATAAGCAGATTCAAAGATAAGCTAATAGATAAGCTACTATTGAAATGATGCTTACAAATTGTTCCTGCTGGAAATACTGAACTCAGAAGCAACACATAACCCAGGCTTATCAATAAGCCATAAAATAATACCCCATAACAGCTTAATACACCAGCTGAATCCAACAGCTTATTTTCCTCCACTTAGTTGACTTTTTGTTGACTTCTTTTGTGAAATGAAGCTAAAAACTAAGCTAGGCTAAACAAAGGCTCACAGTAGCTATGGAAGCTAGAATGAGCTAGTATCTACACTAAAAAGCTTGATTGCAAGCTGGATTTAGAAATTTAAACAATATTTTTGGATTTTTTTTTATATTTTTCTTATTTTTTTGTGATATTTGATTAATATAGAAACTGACATGAACTTATGTAAACAACTGATTTAATAAAGAGATTAATAACTGAGAAATGCTCTAAAAGTAAATAACATCAAAAGGAATAAACAACTTTAGGTAAAAATTAAAATTGAAATTTCATTAAACTTGAGAAGTCGAATTACAAGTAAACTTAAACTAAATACATTAAAAATAAAATTGACAGCATAACAATACTAAAAATTACATTACACTACTCCTACTCCTAAAAACCTAACCAACCAAATTCGTGTAAGAAGAGGGCTATTTATAGCCACGGGGTGAAGCTTCTAGCTGTCCACGTCACTGATCCGTGTGAGTTTGTGTTAGTTTGCATCATCATCAGCCCTTAGATCATTTCCCACTCATCCACAGCCGTATGATCAAAATCTCTGAGGTGTTCCAGCCAATAGGGTCGTGCCATGTGTCCATTCGTGTGCTTTCTGCCCTTCCTGACACCCCTGAAAGCTTCTAGAAGACCAATGATTAGACTTCTTTGCCCTTAATTGCTGTGAAAATGCGTACGGTTAATTTAGGGTTCATGGGTAACAGTGAAATTTTTGGGTAGGGGTGAATTTGGGGGGCGGGGTGAGTGAGTTTATTTTTTATATTTATTTGACCTCTTATTAATAATCATTGACCGGGTGTTTAAGTTGGATCGGGTCAAGGTTTGTGGGCTGGGTTTAGCAAGTGAGGTGGGCTGGGTTGATAACTAAGGTGGGTTGGGTAGTGTGTGGTGGGTTTGTTTGTTTAAAATTCGGGTAGAGTAGGTTTAAAGGGCTTTAAGGTGAAAGTTCTAGGGACCATTTATGTAATTTCTGATTTCTCAAAGGACTGATCTTGCCTATTTTTCAAAGTTGATCTAAGGATGATTTCTGACATTTGATGAAACTTTGAGGATTGACTTTGACTTTTTGCTTCCCGGCTTCGGCTTTTGACACCCTTCCAAATCTCGTGCTCGTTCTCCCGGTTTTTGCTTGATTTTTGTCCTTTTCTTCAATATCCGAGCCTGCACATGTAAAAACACAAAAACACAATATATTTGGCATAATTGGTTAGTTTTTGGTCTATTTGGGTCTTAATTTGGTAAATAAAAGGTATGTGTTTAAGCACATACCAAATTCCCCCAGACTAAGTCATTGCAATGTCCTCATGCAATGTTATAAAAACACGTTTTTGAAACCAAAAATTTCTAATCTCTTTTTACTAACTTTGAGAAGTAGCAAAATTTTCAAAAGAGATTAAGAAATCTCAAGTTTTAAAAACTCCCCGATTTTCCTTTTTATTCTATTTTTGTATTTTCTTATGTGACCATGTGACGGTTTTGTTGACAATCATTATCTTATCAATAACTTTTAGGGTCAACGAGTAGGAAACACGACTCAAAGGAAGTGACCATTCGGATAAAATTCGTCGTCCCTGATTTTTCACGAGTCCCCAAGCCAAGCTTAAAAACGAAATCATTGTCTATTTATAAGTTAGATGCCAACACTACCCATAGAAGTTAATTGTGTATTACTTCTCGTTCCCATATTCCTATTTTCCTCTATTTATTTTATTTTTGGTGAGAAATGAATTTCTTCAAATTCTCATTTCGATAATTTTTAGTCCGATAAAGATACCTAGTTTAGACGCTAAGTAGTTTCCAAATCTTCACTCGAAAACCGTTGCATACAAAAATAAGGTCTACATCAAGGTCTCTGATTTAACATGATTTTGGAGATATCCCTTTTATGTACGACCGAAACAACTCATTTACGAGTCCAGAGACAGAAGCTTTTATTAGGATACCCCCGAAGTCGAAATTTGGCATTTTTAACATTATTAAGCACATATTATTATTCCTCGGCCTTTTAAACAACCTAGACAACGGCAGCGAACCGTCAAGAATCGGGAGTCTTATTTTGACCTTGGATATTTTTCCTCTGCCTTTTTGAAGTCTGAGTCAACGGGAGCGAACCATCAGGAAACAGAAAACTTTTATCGGCTTTGGATTATTATTATTATTATTATTCATTATTCATTATATATTTTTCCAAATCCCGAGTCCTACGGCTTTTATAGCAATAGAGACAATAGCACGTACTATCAGGAATTAGTTGCCTATTACACCGTAACACTGACAGTACCTTGATGTGTACCCAACTTTCATAAGCAAGGACTCTCTATGGAAGAAATAAAAACTAATTATCGCCAAAACTAAAATACCTTTAATTATTCCTAGATTACTATTATTGGGTGAAACAAGCTTATGGGAACAAAAAGCCACAAGTAACTTTGATGAGCTCTAAAGAGATCCAACTACTCCACGTTTAGCAATCTAAATTATAAACAACTCTATCATTTCTCGTTCTTCGCAAATTTAAAATCTTAAATAATAAGATCCGCGAATGCTTAGCCTTATAATCAAGCCATGCATATATAAAGTCGATACGGGAACTTGCAAACTCTTAAAAAGAATTCGCATTTTATAGCTCCTTGTGTAAAAGACTAGCACGAGCTTATAGATTATAAAAGGTTAAGGGAACAAGCTAGGGCTCAACACGCCCGATCAAGTCAAAATTTTATTCCTACTCTCACCAGCGGAAAGTCAACAAAATGTCAAAATTTATTATATTTTTGCAAAAAATTTTAAATTTTTTCATTTTTTTTTTTGGATTTTTTCAATTTTGGAGGAAAAACGGGGTTGCATGAGTAAACGGCAAAAATGCAAGGCACAAATCAAATCGAAAGATTACCCCCCCAGACTAAAACGAGACATTGTCCTCAATGTCTTAAAGGTAAGGGTTCTCCTACATAAATCTAAGGCCGTTTATTAATTATGCCAAAGATAAACGTAAAACGATAAGATTAAGGATATCGGATGAGCAACGAATGATGAAACTCGAGTGGAGAGAAGCAAACCACGAGCACGAGAGTCTTCATTATTCGGGTAAATCCTGGACACATCACAGAAAACCACGAAACACAAGAAATCGAAGAGGAAGCCCTCCTCACGTCACTTATTAGAGAGAAAATAGAAAGAAGATAGAAGGATAAGCATGGGGTGCCTCCCACGAAGCGCTTGTTTAGTATCGAGTCGGAAAGCTTAGACTTGCCCCGAATTTAATTGTCCTTGGGGGAGCAAGTGGAAGAGATAATCTCAATCGGACTTTCATTCAAGATGTTTGAATAAACATTGAAGCATATGAAAGTTCCACTCCGATGAGATACCCGCGGCTTGGAGATGCCGGGGTCAAAGATGGTATCTTCACTCCCGAAGGAGTGAAACAGAGGAGAAATCACCGGATAGGTGAGAAAAGGAAGAAAGATTTTGATAACAATTGTGAAGAAATCGTCATCCTCACACCCGAAAGAGATAAAAAGGGTGGGTTGGGTGGGTAAATTATCAGGTATACGAACATACTCTTCAGAGATCTCATCCACCACTTTAGAAGTCACAACATCCGTATCGGGCTCGATATCAGAAAGAAGTTCATCATCAGGTGGTTTAGCAGGTGGACGAGTGGGTGATGGATCAACGTGAAATGACTCAGTTTCAGGAAGTGAAAGGGAATCATTATTAAGCAATCTTTCAAGAAAAAGAACTTCCCCTTCTGAGTCATGGGAATCGTCGGGGCGAGGTATTGGTAAAATCGGCTCATCAAATGTAGAGTCCTCGTCCTCAACGTTCTCTAACCCTCCATCGTAAAGAGGATTAACTTTGCAAGAAGTATACTCATCATTAAATTCAAAAAGAGGGTTAGAGAAAATCCCGGAAGTAACCTTAGAAACGTCAAGAGATTCACCATAAAATTGAAAATCACTTTCACTGTCAGATATTTCCTCGGACTCACTTGGGATTGGGACAAGGTTCTCAGCACTAGACTTTATGAATTCGTCCGATTCCTTTTCAGAAATAGTGCTAAGATGCTCGTCCCCCATTTTTAGAGAGTCCTCGAGTTCTTTGGTAGGAAAGACGGGAGTGATTTCTGTTGAATTTTCACAAACTCCCCACATAGAATCCTCATCATCGTCATCGTCGTCGTAAACGAAAGTTTGACGATAATTAGAACTTATTTTAGCTATTTGTCTTTCAGCTAAAAATTCTCCATAAGTTATCTGATGAGGTTCTTCTTGTGGGAGTTGTTTATTAACCAAAGCCTTAAGATCTTTTAATGTATCAAGCATAGCAATAAGAAGTTGTTCTTCATTGAGTATTTCTTGAGGAGGTGGCTGAGGTTGTGGTTGAATCATATGGTGTTGTGGAGGTTGGAAATTGTCAAAACCGGGAGTACTATAGCAAGGATTAGGTTCATAGTAATTTTGATTCCACGGTTGACATTGATAATCATTATGAGGACCTCCATAATTTGCACAAGAAAAAGTCGGTGAATTTTGAAACGATGTATCATTAGAACTTTGATAGTACGCCTCGTGCTCATATGAATCTTGTGGAGGGTGGTTGAAATCATTTTGAGGATAATTGGAAAAGTTCGAGTTATAATCATAAGCAAATGAATTTTCAGTTCCCGAAGCACAAAACGAACAAAATCCATTGGTAATGTTTCTTCCACACCTCTCGCAAGTACACAAATGACAATAAGTCGATGTTGGATCTAACTGATTTCCACACCCATCGCAATAACGTTGATCGAACGAAGATAAATCGGGCTGTGGAGGATAGTCAGAAAAATTTGGCGGTTCATTGAAAGAATTTGGATTAGAATCATAAGCGAATGAATTTTCAGCTTTCGAAGAGTAACATATACAAAGTCCACGACTCAATCCACATTCGTTGCAAAAACATCGGTCACAAAGTGAATTATTTCCCAACGGTTCTCCACAATTGAAGCAATTTTGCTGATTGAATGAAGATAGCTGGGGTTGTGGAGGGTGTTCGGAAAAACTTTAAGAATTATCAATGGAATTAAGCTCTTTTTCGAGGGCTACTTCACACCAATAACAAGATCCTCTTGGGTTGTGATTTCCACACCGCTCACACTTACACTTTGAACAACGAAGACTGTCGATCAACGGGCTTTTACAATCAAAACAATGATAGCCAAGTGACGACATTAGAATTAAACGGATAGAGGGATAAAGAGATAGAATTAAATGGTTAAGAGGATAAGAAGATAAGAATTAAACGGTATGAGAGGGTAAAGAGATAAGAATTAAATATATAAGAGGAGACGAAGATTATTTTTGGGTTTTGCAATTTAGAAAACTTTAAAGGGAAAATAAATTTGAAAAGAAAATCTTTTTGGATTTTTATATATAAGGAAAAATTATTATCTTTTTGGTGATCGTTGATCAACCGTACTCGTTTCTTTCAAAACTACGCGCAGCGTGGCGGGAGAGAAGAATGGATCTCTCTTCGGTCTGCAATTTAATGTCAAGACCTCCTTAAACCCCGTGTATAGGTTGTAGTAAAGAAATAATCCGAGAAACGTTTAACTTTACGATCTTTTTTGTTGTTTATTCGGAATGGTTTACAACGCCCTCTCGAGAGCGAGGATATATTATTTTTGGTGAAAACACTTTAGGAAAAGTGTTTTTTTATTATTTTCTTTTTGTATTTTTTTTATTTTTTCAAAAACAAATAACTTCCGAGGAAGGGTCTTCAAAACACGATTCTACGTCGAAACTCCAACTCTTTTCAAGCCTTCCCCGGCAGCGGCGCCATTTTTTTGATTTGATCGTTTTATAGTATATTTATTTTTCCAAAGGAAACGCAATGGATGTATTTCCCCGGGTCGTAGTCCCAACGAAGGTTGAATTCGAGTTTTCGTAACGGTGTCGAATTTGTGTAGTGAATGTGAGTGAAAGAGTGATGAATTGGGGTTTTTACACTACGATTAATGAAATAATAAAAGAAGACAACTACTTAAGCTAATGGTACAAGTAAATTAAGTATCTAATTCTAAAAACGAAAACTAAATTTAAAAACGCACGCGACGAATTTTAAAAACGTAATTAAAAAGTGAAATTTCTAAATTGTAAGCCCTAAAAATGTAAAATAATTTTTCTGAAATTCTAAATATAAAAAGAAAATTTTGGGAAAAAGATAAATATTTTTTTTGAATTTTTATTTATTTTTTATGCATTAAAAACTAATTTAAATGATTTAAAAATATTAAAACAAATGAAAAAAATCTGGAAAATTCTGAGTAAATCTAAAATTAAATTATCTATTTAGGAAAAATAAAATCAGAGCTTAACTAAACCCTAGTAAGCAGTAAAAGCCAATAAGCAGTCGCAAATAAGCACAAAAATAAGCTAATTATCACCAAAATTAACCAAAAGCTCAAATACTGATTAATACTCTACTAGAAGCTTAAAACAATTGAAAAAGTCCAGATAAGCTCAAAGAATAAGCAGATAAGCAGTATGACAGTTGCGAACTTTGGACAGAAACAAGTGGTTTACGGCCAACTTTGAGCTACTATAAAAACTAGACAAAAGCTAATCAAGGGAAACCAAAAGCTAATCCTAGAAGCTAGTACTACTGACTACTTATAAACTTAAAAGCTCCAAGTTTACCAATCAATAGCTCCTTCAAAACTGCTCAAGAAAAAGTGACCAATGAACTAAAAAAATAACTGCAGGTTTGAACAGCCTAAGTGGGGCTTTTGCAGACCTTGATTAAGCTATTTAATAAGCTGAAAATTCAAATCCCAGATTATGAACCTAAAGTTTGCTATATGAACTAATTATAAACCAAAAATAAGGTCCTAAGCTTGACTGGTTAAGCTACAAATGCACCTAGATCAGCAGCTAAAAACACAATTCTGCATAAACAATTCTGAAATGGCAGTCTAGGATTTTTGGCGCAAATCATGTGCAAAACTCTACCACAACAAACCAGATCTTGGGAACTTACTTAAACCCTTAAAAACAACTTAGAAATGCAGAAATGGAGTCTAAATAAGCTCAGCTTATGCTGAGCTTATTGAAGGCAGTTTGAGCTTATGTGGAATATTGGTGCACTAGAAACTTCAAAGCAAGCCAAATCTGATCAATACCCCTTATAAACAGCTTAATAACTATAGATTGAACTTAAATGATCCTAAACTAAATGCAATAGAATAGTGATAATTGCTTATACTACTTAAACTGTTCAAAACCAAACAACCCTTTTCAAGCTGATTTTGCAATCTAACTATAAGCCAAACTGATCTAGACTAATTGATTTTAAACTATGATATTCTAATGCTACTATGAATGTAAAAAGCAGGAAACAAAAGCAAAATAAGCTGGAAAAATAAGCAGATACAAAGATAAGCTAATAGATAAGCTACTATTGAAATGATGCTTACAAATTGTTCCTGCTGGAAATACTGAACTCAGAAGCAACACATAACCCAGGCTTATCAATAAGCCATAAAATAATACACCATAACAGCTTAATACACCAGCTGAATCCAACAGCTTATTTTCCTCCACTCAGTTGACTTTTTGTTGACTTCTTTTGTGAAATGAAGCTAAAACTAAGCTAGGCTAAACAAAGGCTCACAGTAGCTATGGAAGCTAGAATGAGCTAGTATCTACACTAAAAAGCTTGATTGCAAGCTGGATTTAGAAATTTAAACAATATTTTTGGATTTTTTTTTATATTTTTCATTTTTTTTTTGTGATATTTGATTAATATAGAAACTGACATGAACTTATGTAAACAACTGATTTAATAAAGAGATTAATAACTGAGAAATGCTCTAAAAGTAAATAACATCAAAAGGAATAAACAACTTTAGGTAAAAATTAAAATTGAAATTTCATTAAACTTGAGAAGTCGAATTACAAGTAAACTTAAACTAAATACATTAAAAATAAAATTGACAGCATAACAATACTAAAAATTACATTACACTACTCCTACTCCTAAAAACCTAACCAACCAAATTCGTGTAAGAAGAGGGCTATTTATAGCCACGGGGTGAAGCTTCTAGCTGTCCACGTCACTGATCCGTGTGAGTTTGTGTTAGTTTGCATCATCATCAGCCCTTAGATCATTTCCCACTCATCCACAGCCGTATGATCAAAATCTCTGAGGTGTTCCAGCCAATAGGGTCGTGCCATGTGTCCATTCGTGTGCTTTCTGCCCTTCCTGACACCCCTGAAAGCTTCTAGAAGACCAATGATTGGACTTCTTTGCCCTTAATTGCTGTGAAAATGCGTACGGTTAATTTAGGGTTCATGGGTAACAGTGAAATTTCTGGGTAGGGGTGAATTTGGGGGGCGGGGTGAGTGAGTTTATTTTTTATATTTATTTGACCTCTTATTAATAATCATTGATCGGGTGTTTAAGTTGGATCGGGTCAAGGTTTGTGGGCTGGGTTTAGCAAGTGAGGTGGGCTGGGTTGATAACTAAGGTGGGTTGGGTAGTGTGTGGTGGGTTTGTTTGTTTAAAATTCGGGTAGAGTAGGTTTAAAGGGCTTTAAGGTGAAAGTTCTAGGGACCATTTATGTAATTTCTGATTTCTCAAAGGACTGATCTTGCCTATTTTTTAAAGTTGATCTAAGGATGATTTCTGACATTTGATGAAACTTTGAGGATTGACTTTGACTTTTTGCTTCCCGGCTTCGGCTTTTGACACCCTTCCAAATCTCGTGCTCGTTCTCCCGGTTTTTGCTTGATTTTTGTCCTTTTCTTCAATATCCGAGCCTGCACATGTAAAAACACAAAAACACAATATATTTGGCATAATTGGTTAGTTTTTGGTCTATTTGGGTCTTAATTTGGTAAATAAAAGGTATGTGTTTAAGCACATACCAAATTCCCCCAGACTAAGTCATTGCAATGTCCTCATGCAATGTTATAAAAACACGTTTTTGAAACCAAAAATTTCTAATCTCTTTTTACTAACTTTGAGAAGTAGCAAAATTTTCAAAAGAGATTAAGAAATCTCAAGTTTTAAAAACTCCCCGATTTTCCTTTTTATTCTATTTTTGTATTTTCTTATGTGACCATGTGACGGTTTTGTTGACAATCATTATCTTATCAATAACTTTTATGGTCAACGAGTAGGAAACACGACTCAAAGGAAGTGACCATTCGGATAAAATTCATCGTCCCTGATTTTTCACGAGTCCCCAAGCCAAGCTTAAAAACGAAATCATTGTCTATTTATAAGTTAGATGCCAACACTACCCATAGAAGTTAATTGTGTATTACTTCTCGTTCCCATATTCCTATTTTCCTCTATTTATTTTATTTTTGGTGAGAAATGAATTTCTTCAAATTCTCATTTCGATAATTTTTAGTCCGATAAAGATACCTAGTTTAGACGCTAAGTAGTTTCCAAATCTTCACTCGAAAACCGTTGCATACAAAAATAAGGTCTACATCAAGGTCTCTGATTTAACATGATTTTGGAGATATCCCTTTTATGTACGACCGAAACAACTCATTTACGAGTCCAGAGACAGAAGCTTTTATTAGGATACCCCCGAAGTCGAAATTTGGCATTTTTAACATTATTAAGCACATATTATTATTCCTCGGCCTTTTAAACAACCTAGACAACGGCAGCGAACCGTCAAGAATCGCGAGTCTTATTTTGACCTTGGATATTTTTCCTCTGCCTTTTTGAAGTCTGAGTCAAAGGGAGCGAACCATCAGGAAACAGAAAACTTTTATCGGCTTTGGATTATTATTATTATTATTATTATTCATTATTCATTATATATTTTGCCAAATCCCGAGTCCTATGGCTTTTATAGCAATAGAGACAATAGCACGTACTATCAGGAATTAGTTGCCTATTACACCGTAACACTGACAGTACCTTGATGTGTACCCAACTTTCATAAGCAAGGACTCTCTATGGAAGAAATAAAAACTAATTATCGCCAAAACTAAAATACCTTTAATTATTCCTAGATTACTATTATTGGGTGAAACAAGCTTATGGGAACAAAAAGCCACAAGTAACTTTGATGAGCTCTAAAGAGATCCAACTACTCTACGTTTAGCAATCTAACTTATAAACAACTCTATCATTTCTCGTTCTTCGCAAATTTAAAATCTTAAATAATAAGATCCGCGAATGCTTAGCCTTATAATCAAGCCATGCATATATAAAGTCGATACGGGAACTTGCAAACTCTTAAAAAGAATTCGCATTTTATAGCTCCTTGTGTAAAAGACTAGCACGAGCTTATAGATTATAAAAGGTTAAGGGAACAAGCTAGGGCTCAACACGCCCGATCAAGTCAAAATTTTATTCCTACTCTCACCAGCGGAAAGTCAAAAAAATGTCAAAATTTATTATATTTTTGCAAAAAATTTTAAATTTTTTCATTTTTTTTTTTTTGGATTTTTTCAATTTTGGAGGAAAAACGGGGTTGCATGAGTAAACGGCAAAAATGCAAGGCACAAATCAAATCGAAAGATTACCCCCCCCAGACTAAAACGAGACATTGTCCTCAATGTCTTAAAGGTAAGGGTTCTCCTACATAAATCTAAGGCCGTTTATTAATTATGCCAAAGATAAACGTAAAACGATAAGATTAAGGATATCGGATGAGCAACGAATGATGAAACTCGAGTGGAGAGAAGCAAACCACGAGCACGAGAGTCTTCATTATTCGGGTAAATCCTGGACACGTCACAGAAAACCACGAAACACAAGAAATCGAAGAGGAAGCCCTCCTCACGTCACTTATTAGAGAGAAAATAGAAAGAAGATAGAAGGATAAGCATGGGGTGCCTCCCACGAAGCGCTTGTTTAGTATCGAGTCGGAAAGCTTAGACTCGCCCCGAATTTAATTGTCCTTGGGGGAGCAAGTGGAAGAGATAATCTCAATCGGACTTTCATTCAAGATGTTTGAATAAACATTGAAGCATATGAAAGTTCCACTCCGATGAGATACCCGCGGCTTGGAGATGCCGGGGTCAAAGATGGTATCTTCACTCCCGAAGGAGTGAAACAGAGGAGAAATCACCGGATAGGTGAGAAAAGGAAGAAAGATTTTGATAACAATTGTGAAGAAATCGTCATCCTCACACCCGGAAGAGATAAAAAGGGTGGGTAAATTATCAGGTATACGAACATACTCTTCAGAGATCTCATCCACCACTTTAGAAGTCACAACATCCGTATCGGGCTCGATATCAGAAAGAAGTTCATCATCAGGTGGTTTAGCAGGTGGACGAGTGGGTGATGGATCAACGTGAAATGACTCAGTTTCAGGAAGTGAAAGGGAATCATTATTAAGCAATCTTTCAAGAAAAAGAACTTCCCCTTCTGAGTCATGGGAATCGTCGAGGCGAGGTATTGGTAAAATCGGCTCATCAAATGTAGAGTCCTCGTCCTCAACGTTCTCTAACCCTCCATCGTAAAGAGGATTAACTTTGCAAGAAGTATACTCATCATTAAATTCAAAAAGAGGGTTAGAGAAAATCCCGGAAGTAACCTTAGAAACGTCAAGAGATTCACCATAAAATTGAAAATCACTTTCACGGTCAGATATTTCCTCGGACTCACTTGGGATTGGGACAAGGTTCTCAGCACTAGACTTTATGAATTCGTCCGATTCCTTTTCAGAAATAGTGCTAAGATGCTCGTCCCCCATTTTTAGAGAGTCCTCGGGTTCTTTGGTAGGAAAGACGGGAGTGATTTCTGTTGAATTTTCACAAACTCCCCACATAGAATCCTCATCATCGTCATCGTCGTCGTAAACGAAAGTTTGACGATAATTAGAACTTATTTTAGCTATTTGTCTTTCAGCTAAAAATTCTCCATAAGTTATCTGATGAGGTTCTTCTTGTGGGAGTTGTTTATTAACCAAAGCCTTAAGATCTTTTAATGTATCAAGCATAGCAATGAGAAGTTGTTCTTCATTGAGTATTTCTTGAGGAGGTGGCTGAGGTTGTGGTTGAATCATATGGTGTTGTGGAGGTTGGAAATTGTCAAAACCGGGAGTACTATAGCAAGGATTAGGTTCATAGTAATTTTGATTCCACAGTTGACATTGATAATCATTATGAGGACCTCCATAATTTGCACAAGAAAAAGTCGATGAATTTTGAAACGATGTATCATTAGAACTTTGATAGTACGCCTCGTGCTCATATGAATCTTGTGGAGGGTGGTTGAAATCATTTTGAGGATAATTGAAAAAGTTCGAGTTATAATCATAAGCAAATGAATTTTCAGTTCCCGAAGCACAAAACGAACAAAATCCATTGGTAATGTTTCTTCCACACCTCTCGCAAGTACACAAATGACAATAATTCGATGTTGGATCTAACTGATTTCCACACCCATCGCAATAACGTTGATCGAACGAAGATAAATCGGGCTGTGGAGGATAGTCAGAAAAATTTGGCGGTTCATTGAAAGAATTTGGATTAGAATCATAAGCGAATGAATTTTCAGCTTTCGAAGAGTAACATATACAAAGTCCACGACTCAATCCACATTCGTTGCAAAAACATCGGTCACAAAGTGAATTATTTCCCAACGGTTCTCCACAATTGAAGCAACTTTGCTGATTGAATGAAGATAGCTGGGGTTGTGGAGGGTGTTCGGAAAAACTTTGAGAATTATCAATGGAATTAAGCTCTTTTTCGAGGGCTACTTCACACCAATAACAAGATCCTCTTGGGTTGTGATTTCCACACCGCTCACACTTACACTTTGAACAACGAAGACTGTCGATCAACGGGCTTTTACAATCAAAACAATGATAGCCAAGTGACGACATTAGAATTAAACGGATAGAGGGATAAAGAGATAGAATTAAATGGTTAAGAGGATAAGAAGATAAGAATTAAACGGTATGAGAGGGTAAAGAGATAAGAATTAAACATATAAGAGGAGACGAAGATTATTTTTGGGTTTTGCAATTTAGAAAACTTTAAAGGGAAAATAAATTTGAAAAGAAAATCTTTTTGGATTTTTATATATAAGGAAAAATTATTATCTTTTTGGTGATCGTTGATCAACCGTACTCGTTTCTTTCAAAACTACGCGCAGCGTGGCGGGAGAGAAGAATGGATCTCTCTTCGGTCTGCAATTTAATGTCAAGACCTCCTTAAACCCCGTGTATAGGTTGTAGTAAAGAAATAATCCGAGAAACGTTTAACTTTACGATCTTTTTTGTTGTTTATTCGGAATGGTTTACAACGCCCTCTCGAGAGCGAGGATATATTATTTTTGGTGAAAACACTTTAGGAAAAGTGTTTTTTTATTATTTTCTTTTTGTATTTTTTTTATTTTTTCAAAAACAAATAACTTCCGAGGAAGGGTCTTCAAAACACGATTCTACGTCGAAACTCCAACTCTTTTAAAGCCTTCCCTGGCAGCGGCGCCATTTTTTTTATTTGATCGTTTTATAGTATATTTATTTTTCCAAAAAAAAACGCAATGGATGTATTTCCCCGGGTCGTAGTCCCAACGAAGGTTGAATTCGAGTTTTCGTAACGGTGTCGAATTTGTGTAGTGAATGTGAGTGAAAGAGTGATGAATTGGGGTTTTTACACTACGATTAATGAAATAATAAAAGAAGACAACTACTTAAGCTAATGGTACAAGTAAATTAAGCATCTAATTCTAAAAACGAAAACTAAATTTAAAAACGCACGCGACGAATTTTAAAAACGTAATTAAAAAGTGAAATTTCTAAATTGTAAGCCCTAAAAATGTAAAATAATTTTTCTGAAATTCTAAATATAAAAAGAAAATTTTGGGAAAAAGATAAATATTTTTTTTGAATTTTTATTTATTTTTTATGCATTAAAAACTAATTTAAATGATTTAAAAATATTAAAACAAATGAAAAAAATATGGAAAATTCTGAGTAAATCTAAAATTAAATTATCTATTTAGGAAAAATAAAATCAGAGCTTAACTAAACCCTAGTAAGCAGTAAAAGCCAATAAGCAGTCGCAAATAAGCACAAAAATAAGCTAATTATCACCAAAATTAACCAAAAGCTCAAATACTGATTAATACTCTACTAGAAGCTTAAAACAATTGAAAAAGTCCAGATAAGCTCAAAGAATAAGCAGATAAGCAGTATGACAGTTGCGAACTTTGGACAGAAACAAGTGGTTTACGGCCAACTTTGAGCTACTATAAAAACTAGACAAAAGCTAATCAAGGGAAACCAAAAGCTAATCCTAGAAGCTAGTACTACTGACTACTTATAAACTTAAAAGCTCCAAGTTTACCAATCAATAGCTCCTTCAAAACTGCTCCAGAAAAAGTGACCAATGAACTAAAAAATAACTGCAGGTTTGAACAGCCTAAGTGGGGCTTTTGCAGACCTTGATTAAGCTATTTAATAAGCTGAAAATTCAAATCCCAGATTATGAACCTAAAGTTTGCTATATGAACTAATTATAAACCAAAAATAAGGTCCTAAGCTTGACTGGTTAAGCTACAAATGCACCTAGATCAGCAGCTAAAAACACAATTCTGCACAAACAATTCTGAAATGGCAGTCTAGGATTTTTGGCGCAAATCATGTGCAAAACTCTACCACAACAAACCAGATCTTGGGAACTTACTTAAACCCTTAAAAACAACTTAGAAATGCAGAAATGGAGTCTAAATAAGCTCAGCTTATGCTGAGCTTATTGAAGGCAGTTTGAGCTTATGTGGAATATTGGTGCACTAGAAACTTCAAAGCAAGCCAAATCTGATCAATACCCCTTATAAACAGCTTAATAACTATAGATTGAACTTAAATGATCCTAAACTAAATGCAATAGAACAGTGATAATTGCTTATACTACTTAAACTGTTCAAAACCAAACAACCCTTTTCAAGCTGATTTTGCAATTTAACTATAAGCCAAACTGATCTAGACTAATTGATTTTAAACTATGATATTCTAATGCTACTATGAATGTAAAAAGCAGGAAACAAAAGCAAAATAAGCTGGAAAAATAAGCAGATTCAAAGATAAGCTAATAGATAAGCTACTATTGAAATGATGCTTACAAATTGTTCCTGCTGGAAATACTGAACTCAGAAGCAACACATAACCCAGGCTTATCAATAAGCCATAAAATAATACCCCATAACAGCTTAATACACCAGCTGAATCCAACAGCTTATTTTCCTCCACTCAGTTGACTTTTTGTTGACTTCTTTTGTGAAATGAAGCTAAAAACTAAGCTAGGCTAAACAAAGGCTCACAGTAGCTATGGAAGCTAGAATGAGCTAGTATCTACACTAAAAAGCTTGATTGCAAGCTGGATTTAGAAATTTAAACAATATTTTTGGATTTTTTTTTATATTTTTCTTATTTTTTTGTGATATTTGATTAATATAGAAACTGACATGAACTTATGTAAACAACTGATTTAATAAAGAGATTAATAACTGAGAAATGCTCTAAAAGTAAATAACATCAAAAGGAATAAACAACTTTAGGTAAAAATTAAAATTGAAATTTCATTAAACTTGAGAAGTCGAATTACAAGTAAACTTAAACTAAATACATTAAAAATAAAATTGACAGCATAACAATACTAAAAATTACATTACACTACTCCTACTCCTAAAAACCTAACCAACCAAATTCGTGTGAGAAGAGGGCTATTTATAGCCACGGGGTGAAGCTTCTAGCTGTCCACGTCACTGATCCGTGTGAGTTTGTGTTAGTTTGCATCATCATCAGCCCTTAGATCATTTCCCACTCATCCACAGCCGTATGATCAAAATCTCTGAGGTGTTCCAGCCAATAGGGTCGTGCCGTGTGTCCATTCGTGTGCTTTCTGCCCTTCCTGACACCCCTGACAGCTTCTAGAAGACCAATGATTGGACTTCTTTGCCCTTAATTGCTGTGAAAATGCGTACGGTTAATTTAGGGTTCATGGGTAACAGTGAAATTTCTGGGTAGGGGTGAATTTGGGGGGCGGGGTGAGTGAGTTTATTTTTTATATTTATTTGACCTCTTATTAATAATCATTGACCGGGTGTTTAAGGTGGATCGGGTCAAGGTTTGTGGGCTGGGTTTAGCAAGTGAGGTGGGCTGGGTTGATAACTAAGGTGGGTTGGGTAGTGTGTGGTGGGTTTGTTTGTTTAAAATCCAGGTAGAGTAGGTTTAAAGGGCTTTAAGGTGTAAAGTTCTAGGGACCATTTATGTAATTTTTGATTTTTCAAAGGACTGATCTTGCCTATTTTTCAAAGTTGATCTAAGGATGATTTCTGACATTTGATGAAACTTTGAGGATTGACTTTGACTTTTTGCTTCCCGGCTTCGGCTTTTGACACCCTTCCAAATCTCGTGCTCGTTCTCCCGATTTTTGCTTGATTTTTGCCCTTTTCTTCAATATCCGAGCCTGCACATGTAAAAACACAAAAACACAATATTTGGTCTATTTGGGTCTTAATTTGGTAAATAAAAGGTATGTGTTTAAGCACATACCAACTTACATAATAGTTAATAACATATTATGTGTGACACTTTTACTAGACATGTGATTTTGAGTGTTGAGTTGTTCATGAGCAAAGTTTACATATGTTGTTTGTTTGCTCGTGTTTGGTTTTTCAAAAATGACACATTTTCTAATTGCATTGCAATGTAAATTACTTGTATATTTCGGATGAAACATCCAAATTGTCAATCCTACTTAGTTGTGTATTTTATGCACCTTTTAAACATATTAGTTTAATGTTTGGAACACAAACATTGGACAGGGAGACTCAATATGGCATCTTCAACACAAGTGTGAGTTATGATCCGATGCATATTATTTTCGTCTTGAGAGGACGTCATTATTTTCATAACAATCGAGTGTGATTGAGTATGTAGATTCAAGATAATATATTTCATCATATTTTGATTTTATCTTGAAGCTAGACAAATAATGACTCCAATTTCATGTCCATACTCGAAAACTTGTCAATTAGATTCGATAATGATATCAATCATAATTTGAATAATGAGTTGATTTGTACTCAAAATCTTTCCTGACCCTCACGATCACTTCTTTTAAAAAGAAAATAAAAATTAACGGAATGTGTTCCATTTATTCTAATGCTAGTTGTATGTGTGAGGTTAATGACATATTAAGTTACTACTTCGATATTGTCATTTATTTTTATTTGCGGAAAACTATTTATATTATTAAGGATAATATTCTTAGTTTTTCGACACCTCATTAGTATAAAAATAATTATCTTAACTATTTTTATACAACATGCGTAAAATACTAAATGTTTAAAACATTTTGTATGTGTGTTAGATCAATACAAGTTTAATACATTTTCTTTTACTTAAATACTAATGTATTAGAGTAAATTACATAAATGGTCACTATGGTTTGTCCATTTTTCACATTTAGTCACTGAATTTTTTTTGGACATAAATGGTCACTGAAGTTTCAAATCGTTACATAAATGGTCACTAAGGTTTTAATTCGTTACATAAATGGTGACTGTCGTTTGAACTCAAATAAGTACATTTTATTACCATCATTTATCCTATTTATATGACTTGTTTTATTATATTATCTGTGAGAATTAATACGTTAATGTTTACTTTTGTAATTCTCAGGTAAAAACAAATATTATGTGAAACTTGGTGATTTTGGACTAATTATGGAGCAAAACATGCAAGAAGTTAAGAGTCTACTAAAATGTACAAGATCAAGATTATTCTGCTCCAGATACGCCGCATCCTACTTATTATATACGGCGCATCACTATCAAGATTTCACAAGATATTATCCAAGACAGCAAGGACATGCGCCGCATCTAAGAATGGAGTTACGCCGCATCTTCTGGCGGTGTACGAATATTTCTGAATATATTAATCTTGGACCCCACGCGAAGTTAAGTCAATGCGCCACATCTACTTATTCTGTGCGCCGCATCTAGCCCTCAGACAGAAACTATAAATACCCCAAGGTCAGACGAATTTCGGAGAGGATAATATATACGAAGGACGAGAAGACAGAAACCCTAAGCCAAATTCAGACGAAGTAGCAACACAAGACACACCTTGAACGAAGATACAAGAGCTGTAAGAAGGTCCTGCATGTATTCAATTCATTAAGTAGTTTTTTTTTATTGTATTAGTACACTTTAATTGGTCAGGATTGATGGGCTTGTGTCATTGATTTAATCATGCACTTCAACTCCCCTTAAAATTGCTTTCCCATTAATTAAAGTTTATATGTTGATGTCTTTGGTGACTTTTATTAGTGCATTGATAACCTCTGTGTCTAGCTGAGCATTGCTTGGGTCGCCATGCCCCTTCCTCGCCTATTTATTAGATCGCCTATGCATTCTATCGTCTGTAGAAAAGTAGGAAGAAAGATAAATAGGATAGTCATAAGTAATCATTAAGGGTTTACTCGCCGATATGATTAGAGCCAACGAGAAAGGAATTAATCTCGGTGCGTTGCATCGAACTATACACTTCATATAAAACTAGCAATAAAACAAGTGACAAGCTACTTAACTATCAGGACAGGTCTTCTTATTGTCTCAAGTATTTATCTGTGTACGTGTGTGCTATTCGCTGATTCGTGCTTATTAGTTTAGTTTATATTTAATCATAACCAAACCGTGCCAGTCTCTCAGGCTGAAACCCCCTTGCGTTAGATTAGGTTGTATAGCTAACTTAAGATATTAAAATACTGATTAGGATAACTAGATAATACGTTCCACTCTTAGTGATCGACACTCTACTTACCATTATATTCATACTGACCGGGTACACTGCTCGTTAAAGTGTGTGTGTTATTGATAAGTCGACTAAATATAAATTTAAAACTTGAATACTGCTAAAACCACAACGACATACAGTGGGTATAAATTAGAGCATATGCACACGACACATCAAGTTTTTGGCGCCGCTGCCGGGGAGTGAATTGTTATTATCTGTTAATTTGATTAGTATTTTAATTAGGTTTTTCTTTTTAATTTTTATTCTAACCGCTAACTCTGTTGTATATTAGTTAAATTGCATTCATTGTATTATTTTGCTTATTTTCTGTTTTTGAGTGTTTTTATTTTTGTTTATTTTCGTTTGTTTTATTTTTGTTTTTCTTTTTCTATTTTCATGTATTCTGCTATCGTTGTACTGAGCTTATTCAAACGATACGGCGCATCTATTTTCATAGATACGGCGTATTGCGTTTAATTTTTATAAAATACAACGCGTTTAATAAATTCGATACGACGCATCTTTCCCCAAGATACGGCATATCTGTTTTTAATAAAAAAAAAAATTTCTAAGCGATAACGCCATACGGCGCATCTGTTTTGACAGATACGGCGTATATATTATTTTAATTAAAAACAGTTTTCGAATTATTAAACAGATACGACGCATCGATTTTTATCGATACGGCGCATCTTCTGAATCAAAAATCTTGTATTTTAAAACGTAACGAAAATACGGCGCATTAACTTTTGTTAATATGACGCATTTAATTTTAATAAGTATAATTGATTTTTGATAATTTAACTGATACGGCGCATTCTAATTTATAAGCGGCGTATCTATTTTCTGAATAAATTCTGATTAAATTTTAACGATTATAAGATACGACGTATCCAACTTTTTGGATACGGCGCATCGTCTACTGATATCAGCAAATTTTATTTTACTTTGATTGTTTCACTCTTCTTTTGCACGAGTAAGTTTTATTTCAGGAAGATGGACGATCCGGATATTACAATGGAAGAATATATCAGACTTGAAAAGGAAAGAGCCTTAAGCAATAATCAGGTGTATGATTGGAAAAGAGCAAAATATGGTGCACAAGTCATTGAGACGAAAGAAATCCATATGGAAGAATACTTGATTTTAGGACAAGAAAAGTCAAGGAAAGAAAGAAACAAATTGCCATTTCAACACACTTGGTGTATGTCAAATGATGATGAAGAAGATTCATATACCGTGAAACCAATTCCGGCAATTGTTATTGATAGTACTTTTTCTTCGGAGATTGCACAAGATGATGTGTATACGGAACCCTACGTTGAAGAATATTCTGCAATCGTATTACCACCATTAGACAATCCAACGGATGAAGATGAAAAGTATTCTAATTTTGATTTCGAACCATTTGACGCCATAGTTTATGATGACATACCTCAACCAGATTTTGACCCAACGAAGGATTTTGAAGAAATCTGGGATTACTTATTTAAGGATAAAATTCGGGACAATTATGAAATTGCAAGACCACTAGTTGAAGATGGAGATTCACAAGATGAATTGGAGTCACTTACAACACAAAGTGGTACAAATTTATTTAATATTATTAATCCCGTTACTAATAATCTTGCTAGTTTTCCTAAACAGGTTGCAAAACAAAAGAATGATGAGGTCAAATTTATTACACTACCTATTGAAGCACATGAAGCACCTGTGATCAACCCGTTTTTGGTGGAGCTCGGGGAAGAATTTGGTGATGAGCTCTTAAACATTGCTATGATTGATGAAGAAGATGATTTCGACCCTATGAAGGATATAGAGGAACTCGAACTTTTACTTGCTAAAGACCCTTTCTCATCTTCTGCGGAAGTCAAGGGACGCCTTACTACCAAAGAGACTAACCAAGAAGAAAGGAGACTCATTTTTCCTCAACACACTACTCTTTCAGATGGAATGGTCAAGTCATCCAATTTATCAACCAAACCGGGTAAGGATAGGAAAGATGTACATATATTGCCAAGGTATGATCTTTATTTATTTCTTCCATCTTTACTAGCAAATTTACACTCTTTTCGTGTTTATTGCTATTATCACCCGCACTTGATCCCAAGTGGGGGGAACAACACCCTATTACACAGTAAATAAGGGTGGAGTCAGGCTCGTGACTCGAACAAAAACAAGCGCTTCGTGGGAGGCAACCCATGCTTACCTTTTATTTTATTTTCTGATTTTGTATTAAGTCTGTTAGACCCGCAGAAGATACGGCGCATCTCAATCCTTGGATGCGACGCATCTCCTGCACTGGTCATATCTTATTTAATTTTCTGCATTTTTATTTTTAACTTTAAAACTTTCTGTCAGTTTATTTTAATGTGGCGCATCCCTGGTTAAGGATGCGACGCATCTTTTATTCTGATTCGTAATTATTCCAGGCTCGATACGGCGTATCTTCTTCCATAAGATACGGCGTATCAACTGACCTGATGATTTTCAGTTTAATTTTTTTAGTTTTATTTTCGCTAACTACTAATGTATTATGCAAGTTTGAACCTTCTTAACTTAGGTGTGTTAAAGTCTTGATGGTATTATAGATTCCTGCAATTCCTGTGGATACATCAACTATGAAGCTTATACGTTCTCATCCACAAGAAAGATGATTTTTGCTCTTATACAAATAATGGAGGATCATACCGAGCAAATCTCAGGGGAGTTTTTCTGTTCTAATTCTTTGATTTTCCAGTTTTTAACCTTTGACACAAACAACGAGGACGTTGTTTAACTTAAGTGGGGGGATTGGAGAATTAGAACACTTACTTGTCCTAAACTTTTTCAAAATATGCTTAAAATATGCTTAATATATCAAAATTTAAAATTTTTAGCATGTTTTTGTTTAAAGTCTAAATTACATAGCTGCACACATGACGTTAATTTCAAAAATTGTGAACTTTTCAAAATTCACAAATCTATGAGTGTGCCGGTGACTTGTAAACTTTAGAACTTGGCTTGTATACTATTCGAGACCTCCATAATAAGTATTATCTATATAATTGGAATGACTTGTCTAAATTGGTAAATTTCTAGGATTACACCCAAATAGCCTTTATATGTTATGTGATATTAGCTAACTACACTGGTTAGTTAACCCCCGTATAAACCCTTTTGTTACTCTCATTTTTAGAGTAAGATACACCTAGAAAAACACTCAGAGCCATTCCTTTCGTTTCTTACACCTTTGTTATAATGTTTCGTTACACCCTTACACCTTAGCCTACCCTGTAGATTAAAATACGTGGTTGGTTAATTGCTTTAGGCAAAGTGTGTTTCCTTACATTACCTGTGTTCGCGTGCGTAATTTATTATCTTTGATTAGGTCGGGAAATTGCACAATGCAATTGGAGTGAAAGTAAATATTGTATATCTTTGAGTTTATTTTTCGTGTGTTTACTACTTTCACTATTACCGTTATTTCTGAAGTTATGAAAAGTATGGAAAAATTATCCAGAGTTATCATTATAGTGATGTGGTGAAATTTTACACATCTATGTTTATATTTAAAGTTAAAAAAAAAAAAAAAAAAAAAAAAAAAAAAAAAAATCGAAAAAAAATAGAAAAGAAAAAGAAAGAAAAAGTTGGAAGTTTGTTTTAAACAACTTATGTAAAGTTTTGTATTAAGTGGTCGATATCACCACTAGTTGTATATTATATCTATGGATTGAATGGGAGTTGGACGTTATGGGAACGCCAATTAAGGTTATTCTTTGATTAAGATCTTGTTGAGTATAATTCGTGTCTACCTAAAGCGTGTGTTTCAAGTGTTAAAGAGTGAGTTATTCAATGATATGAGTCTTATTCATGGGATGGTTGGGATAGTGATTAACCACACTTAGGATTTTAATTTATCTGTTTTGTTTATTTTTCATTTTACACCAATTTATATCCCAAATATTATCCATACCCTATATTATTCTTTATCCAAACCTTTGATTTATTGAGATTAGGGATTTTAGCAATCTTAAGTATCGTAGTCGTGGATTCAGCTATGTATTTATGATTTTGTCGCCCTTTTTGATATAATATTATTGGTGAAGATTACTTGGTCCTATCTTTAGCCTATTCGAGTTAAGGATTTGAGCAATTGCAAGTATCGTGTTCGTGGATTCGATCATGTATTTGTGATTTTGTCGCCTTTTTCTGGAATTTGAGATCGATAGAGATTAAGGAGAATGATTAACCCTTAACCAACAAACCCTTTTTACCGCTTTAGATTTGTTATTCCTTGGCTTTAGTGGGGGAGATGCGTATACTTGCCAAGCTTATGATAGAATATTCGTCACGACTGGACAATTAAACGATTAGATTTGCTTTTACAAATTATTTTATTTTACTTCTAATTCGTTAAGTGTTTGGTTGTGTGATTATGACAAAATGAATACATGCTTAAATATAAAAATAAATCCTAATATCTTTTAGGATACATTTTCATAAGATTAATTCTAAGGTTTACTTGGGGACAAGTAAAGTTCAAGTGGGGGGATATTTGATGAACTCAAATAAGTACATTTTATTACCATCATTTATCCTATTTATTTGACTTGTTTTATTATATTATCTGTGAGAATTGATACGTTAATGTTTACTTTTGTAATTCTCAGGTAAAAACAAGTATTATGTGAAACTTGGCGATTTTGGACTAATTATGGAGCAAAACATGCAAGAAGTTAAGAGTCTACTAAAATGTACAAGATCAAGATTATTCTGCTCCAGATACGCCGCATCCTACTTATTATATACGGCGCATCACTATCAAGATTTCACAAGATATTATCCAAGACAGCAAGGACATGCGCCGCATCTAAGAATGGAGTTACGCCACATCTTCTGGCGGTGTACGAATATTCCTGAATATATTAATCTTGGACCCCACGCGAAGTTAAGTCAATGCGCCACATCTACTTATTCTATGCGCCGCATCTAGCCCTCAGACAGAAACTATAAATACCCCAAGGTCAGACGAATTTCGGAGAGGATAATATATACGAAGGACGAGAAGACAGAAACCCTAAGCCGAATTCAGACGAAGTAGCAACACAAGACACACCTTGAACGAAGATACAAGAGCTGTAAGAAGGTCCTGCATGTATTCAATTCATTAAGTAGTTTTATTGTATTGTATTAGTACACTTTAATTGGTCAGGATTGATGGGCTTGTGTCATTGATTTAATCATGCACTTCAACTCCCCTTAAAATTGCTTTCCCATTAATTAAAGTTTATATGTTGATGTCTTTGGTGACTTTTATTAGTGCATTGATAACCTCTGTGTCTAGCTGAGCATTGCTTGGGTCGCCTTGCCCCTTCCTCGCCTATTTATTAGATCGCCTATGCATTCTATCATCTGTAGAAAAGTAGGAAGAAAGATAAACAGGATAGTCATAAGTAATCATTAAGGGTTTACTCGCCGATAAGATTAGAGCCAACGAGAAAGGAATTAATCTCGGTGCGTTGCATCGAACTATACACTTCATATAAAACTAGCAATAAAACAAGTGACAAGCTACTTAACTATCAGGACAGGTCTTCTTATTGTCTCAAGTATTTATCTGTGTACGTGTGTGCTATTCGCTGATTCGTTCTTATTAGTTTAGTTTATATTTAATCGTAACCAAACCGTGCTAGTCTCTCAGGCTGAAACCCCCTTGCGTTAGATTAGGTTGTATAGCTAACTTAAGATATTAAAATATTGATTAGGATAACTAGATAATACGTTCCACTCTTAGTGATCGACACTCTACTTACCATTATATTCATACTGACCGAGTACACTGCTCGTTAAAGTGTGTGTGTTATTGATAAGTCGGCTAAATATAAATTTAAAACTTGAATACTGCTAAAACCACAACGACATACCGTGGGTATAAATTAGAGCATATGCACACGTTACATCGTTACATAAATGGTCACTGTCGTTTGTCCAAAAATTACATAAATGGTCACTGAGGTTTACTGAATTTGACTGAATTTGTAACGATTTGAAACTTCAGTGACCATGTATGTCAAAAAAAAAAATTCAGTGACTAAATGTGAAAAAATGAACAAACCATAGTGACCATTTATGTAATTTACTCAATGTATTAATATGATCTTTTATCTTATTTAGACAACCCATAGTCAAGCAAGACAAAATGATGTAATGTTTTATAGATCATGTTACGGATTTTATGAAAGTGTTAAGTATTTTGGGGTGATATACTTTTTACACTTAAACCTTTGGAAAAATAATTGTGTAAGACAATATCTTTTGACACACATGATCAACAAACATAGTTTCTATTCCTAAGAGAGTTACTAAACCATTTTAAAAACTCGCAACATATGCAAGAAAAATGGTCTATGCCTATATGCAATACAAAATCAATTACGTAACTTAGTGCAAGAAGTCTAGTCTAAGTCCTATTGACGCATAAGCCGAAAAACTAATAATCGACACATAGCAACAAGGCATAAAAGACACTTATGCTTATAGATAAAATAGCACAACTAAATATAACAATAAGCATACAAATTTACTGACTAACAATACTAAGACACAAAGAAAAACAAATAGCCATTTGGTTTAACACACAAAAATACTTATCGTCATTTTGTGTATTAAGTATAACAATGTATACTAAGCTTGATCTTATTTGAAAATGAATTGGTTTCCTCCCCATTTCAAAGATTTTTGCTAAGTCACTTTGAAAACACGTCAAGTTTTAAAGGTTGAATCGCCCTTTTTCAGTTTGACCAAAAATTTACGCAAACTGCATGACCAAAAAGACCTTTAGTTGAAAATCAAGGACTTTAACATACTTTCATTTAGAACTAATTCATAAAAATATTTTTCAAATGAAAGTAGACTCAACTTCGTTTAAAATGATGGGTGACACGACTCCTACGGACTTATGGTTGATTTTATATGAATTTCTGAAAATGACCCAATACTGAAAACAGACAAACAGAGGCACGGTACCATTAAATACCCCACGGTACCGTTAAATATAACGGTACCGTCCTATATTTAGTGGTACCGTGATCTGTTTTCTGATTCAGAACTGCATGACTTAATGACTCGTTCTGAAAACATGACCGGACACTTAAAAACTCTATTCTTTTAGTGGTTTAAGAAAACCTTCAAGCTAGTATGACAAGGTATACTTAACAACAAAACTTGTAAGTATTAAGCAACTAAATACTTTTCATATTTTACCACCTTCATAGGTAATTTGATACATGGATCATACTCAATTTTGAAAACCATTTGTTTTAAAAATTTGAGCGACGTGGCTCTGGTACCAATTGTGGAAATCGTAGAGGGGGGTGAATACGTTTCCATTTAAAAACTTAAAAACTTTTTGTATCAAACACCCGATCAAGTGTGACGTAATATGAAAAGTTTCAACAATGATCATATAACATCTAGGGATGAATAAATTAAACTACAACACAAGCACAATCAAACCATGACACATACATAATCAACATAACATAAGCAACTAGCCACACAAGCATAAACGCAATGCAAATATAAATATAAAGCGATAAAGAATAAAATGAAAGTAAAGAGATAAGTAAGAAGGCGCAGGACACGATGATTTATAAGGTTCGGTCACGAAGCTCCTCTTCGCCCTACTCCACTCCCCGAGTACCCAACTCGAGAGTTACTTCACTAATCAACAAGCTCCCTTCAGGCGGAGAAAACCGTACAACGTCGCTTATCCAATTTCCGACACTAAGCTAAATGTCAAGTGCTAATCTTAGCTAGCACCAATCTACCCCGATCTACCCTTGATCCACTTGATCAATACACAAGCCCACAAGCTACAAGAGATCTCCAAAATCTCAACAAGATCACAAGGATCTACTCCCACTTGACTCGATCTACCCAATCTACCCTTGATCCACTTGATCAATCACACAAGCCCAATGGCTTCAAGAGATCTCCAAGATCTCGACAAGATCACAATGATATACTCCCACTTGACTCGATCTACCCAATCTACCCTTGATCTTCTTGATCAATCACACAAGCCCACAAGCTTCAAGAGATCTCCAAGATCTCGACAAGATCACAATGATCAACCCTCACTTGACTCGATCTACCCTTTCTACCTTTGATCAACTTGATCAACACACTAGCTCACAAGCTACAAGAGATATTCAATATCTCTATAAGATCACAATGATCTTCCCTCACAAACTCTCAAAAGAAAGATAGACTTGATGTATACTATGATACAATCAAGTGTGTAACAAATGTTACAAGTGCTCTACCTACAACTACAACACTTTGTATCATCTTGGATACCTTGTGTTCTTCTCTTGCACTAGAAGAGGAATGAAGAGGATCTCTTGGTAGGATGAAAGTATCACTCTTAAACAAACTAAGACTCTCTAAATGATCAAAGAAAGTGTTCTAAGTGAGGAGGGATTAGACCAGAGAAAACTGACTGGAAAAATCAAGTTGGAAGTGTAAAATGGTCCACTATTTATAGGCAAAGGAAAACTAGCCGTTATGGGGACACGGCACCACTAATTGTCACACGGCATCACTAAATTTAGTGGTACCGTCGGTACTTTAGTGGTACCGTATACGCTCCTCCATTTGTTTTTAGTGGGGAAGGTTTATTTGGGAATGTTTGGAGCTGTTTGGGGGGGGGGGGAATGACTGTTGGGATTTTTTAAAGTTATTTTTCAAAATAAAACATTTCTTTTTAATTCAAAAATAATTTGTAAAATATATTTTTGAAAGAAATGTTTTGTCACATTAAAAATGTGAAGTTTAGAGGAAAATATAATCCTTTGATCATTTGTCAATTAGTAGATTTGTTTGTCCATACCTTGAGTGATTTATGTCGAGATGGAAATCTACGACTTTGTTGAAGCATACTTGTGACGTCGAGAGGTGTTGATGTAAGTATGCATTGATGATTTGTGTTTACAAGTAACTTGCGCATTTTACGTTATGCACTACAAGTTACATTTTTGTCATTATTAAAACCAAAGAAGCAATTTAGTTTAAATTTCGTAATATTTGCATTAACATTGTTGTCCTTTTACTGTTCACTCATGGTCGGTTAATGTCATGAAGGGCCAGGTATTTAGTGTGTATCTGAGAATTATGTGCGCGGGTCAGCTGCAAGTATTGTGGTTTTAAGGATGTTGTTTGGTTTTAAGTCTGCACATGGATAATATGTGGTACTTAGTGTCTGCATTATGGATGCAAAGTTATAAAGGTTGTCATTGGTCTTATGTTGGTAATGTGTGATCTTAAGGGCAGTATGTCACATGGAAGTAATTTCTATTGTGGATACTTGTTGTCAGTGGGTGTTTATTTGGCCTTTTAGTGTAATAGTTGCTGAGTTTAGTTTACATGTGAGGATTAGTTTAGTGTTGGTAGCATTATGTTATTGTTTTGTTGTATTTTTATTTTTGGGTCCCTTCCTCTTTTAAGTAGCTTGTTAATTGAGGTAGGATGCCTTGTATTGTTTCTTGGTTTTAAGGAGAAAAGAATAAGTAGTTTCTGCATTTTGTTACAAAACTAAGCAAATCCAAAACCTATTTTTTCAAGTGCTTATTTATAAGGAGAAAAGAATAAGCAACGCCTCAAAAGCCCTTTTAATAGCTTAATGTGTTATCAACTCAATAGTGGCCGCACCAACCTTCTCAAGGGCTCGGAAACCATGGTTATTCAAATAAAAAAAACACATTAAGCTCCAAAAATGGTGCTTTGGGTGAAGGTTATCTTAGCTTATCTGTTAAGACAAAAAGGTCAATAAGGAACTTGTATGGTAGTCGTTGCAGATATGACCATGTTAAGGTTGCTTCTGCCTCTTCGTCGACATATCCTTATCAGTTTGGTGCCTTAGAACCTGTATCTGAAACTACAGATATTGGTGTTATTGGGGAGCTTTCTGCGTCTAGTAGACCCTATTTAGCTTCTGCATGGGGTGAAGTCACTGGGGAGAATGCGTTGTTAAATGATGTTGTTGTGCAAGCAAGGAGTACTAATCCATCTGATATTGTGATGTGTTCGTTTGCTGCTGCTGGTAATGAACGTAGCCCATATTATTTGTTATGTTGTTTTTTATCTTGACCTTTTATATGTTTTAGTTATGAGTTACACTTAGATCTAAATGTCATATTTTCATTGTGATTGCTGCCAATTCTAGATATGATGATGTTTATTCTTTATATTAAACACTTTGTAAATGTTGCAGGATTACGCTGAGGAATTTGAAGGACTTCACATTGTTCAGGAGTATGTCAAATCTCACTAAATCAATTGTAGTTGTTTGGAATTACTTTTGTTGGGAGGATTCTGAGAGAGTTATAGATGTTTGAGTGAAAATGTTTGTTAAAGCTCACTAGATTATAAAACTTATTTGTGATTTAATGAATAAAGGATATTCTGTAACACCCCCAAAATTGGGTCTAGCAGAAGCATACATGTCAATGGGGTGCTACTCAATTGGTATCACAACACAAGTACAAAGAACGGTTTTTACCTCAATCATTTAGAATAAAATTCATTAACGAAAAGTGTTAAATTTACATTATTCAAAAGTAGTGTGGAAATAGGCTCATAAAATAAGTAAAGCGGTCTCAATTATTTATCAGAGTCATCTATGTCCATGCCCCTTGCAAAGCGCCTCCAGAAGTAAGCTATCGCCTTAAACCTGAGAATACACGCTAAAAGGTCAGCTAACGCTGGTGAGTTCATAGGTTTAAACAGTAAGTATAATAGTGGACCAAAATAAGTAATTTGCTACACTGGACTAAGATAGATATCAATCATAAATTCCACATATAACAACAATCACAAACAATTCCAGTATCAATATGAGTAGCTTTCTCCCATATTGACAGTCACAGTAGGGCCCTAGGTATATCTGACCTTAGCCAGGCACCATGTTATAGCAAAAGGTATCCAGGTTATTTGCTACCCTAGTCTAAGACAAATATCTGCTATATATATCTAAACTTAGCCAGGCACCACGTTATAGCGAAGCATAAACAGGTTACGTAGTTACCCTGGTCTAAGACAAATATCTGCTATATATATCTAAACTTAGCCAGGCACCACGTTATAGCAAAGCATAAACATGTTACGTTGCTACCCTGGTCTAAGACAAATATCTAACACATATCTAACCTTAGCCAGTCAACAAGTTATAGCAAATCAAAAAGTAGTAGTGGGACCGTCAAAAAGGTTTTGCATGTTTTCTCACCCCAAGTTTTCAGTAAACAGTTATAAGTAAAAGTGGGGCTATGAAACTCATATTTATATATCACATAACACCTTCAAATAACCAAACCATTTATTTTAGTCAAACAATCAAATCTTAAATAATCATAAAAAAATCATTAAGTTTAGTTAAAAACGAGCATGTATTCTCCCCCAAAATAGTTATAAAACCGGTAAAATTAGGGGCCATGAATTCACCTTAGCCATAGCAATGCAACTATCACAACTAACACAACTGGCATCTAGAGCTAATCACAACGGTACGAGATCGGCACGACCTAATACGCATACAGTTATCTCAAAATACATCTCGTACAATAATAAAGTCTAATAAAGACAACGTGTCGTAGTTTTCGTGGATTACTCTTATCATTACTTATAAAAGTTTAGTGTCAAAGTTTCATGTGGTGTGGTAAGAAGACATAGACTCTAAATATAACTCATGCCAAAATGGATAGACCTCGGCATACAACTCACGCCAAAGAGGAATAGACATCGACATACAACTCACGCCAAAGAGGAATAGACATCGACATACAACTCACGCCAAAGAGAAATAGACATCGACATACAACTCACGCCAAAGAGGAATAGACATCGACATAGTCGAGAAATACTGACTAAAACTCAAACTAATCAAAGAAAAACTAGGAAACGACGACAACTATCTATGTAATATAAAATAGATCAATTGGTAGTTTCGGTATTCGCCCAGTAACCCCAAACAGTTTAGCAAAGTCATTTAGATTTCGTAATAAAAGTCATTTGAAATAAGGACATTAGTTTGGAATGTTTTATAGACTTCGGCATGATGCGTCCGTTTATACAACGTTCCCAATTTACCGTGAGTTTACTAAATTCAATTTCCCAAGTTTAAACTAATAAAAGTATTCATTGGTTATTAGACATTACTTCCTTATTCCATATTTGTTGCGAATCAAATATATTAAATTCTTTTTGAGTCTAATATATTGTATTCGTTTCAAGTCCAATAATTCCAATGATATCAATCCGTTAAATCCAATAATTTTCCAAATTTCCAAGTATTATTCAATCCAATATACGTCCCATGTGTCAGATAACAATCCGTATTCAATTCCAAATCACAATCCCATGTTTATCCGAAATATACCAATAGTTACAAGTATCAAATCAATAAATCCGTTAGTTTCGTAAACTCAATAACCAAAATGTAAATTAGTTTCAAATTTTGTCACACACATCAAAAATAAAGTTACCCCAACACACCCTTAAGCTCATTGGGCTACGACCCATGATCAAAACTAATTGCCCTTACATGGGCTTCGGACCATGTATATTCCAAACAATACACACCTTAGTTCATTTCTATAACAAACCAAAACGCACCATGATTCTAAAACAAACGCACCCTCATAATTTGAAACACAAACAAGAACACACCCTTGTTAGCCGTACCTGACAAACAAAACGCGCTCTATATGGGTTTATGTTTACCGCACACTAACACTTCCAAGACTAGACCAACTTCACACCTTATTAGGCTGGAACAAAATAAACCAACGCCCCTTGTGCTATTATATACATATACTAAAAATCGTTTTTGAACGGGTTCCAAACAAGTGTATTACGGAGTAATTAGCCTTTTAATTGAGCCTCCTATTGGTCTTTTTTGGGTAGTGGGACAAAAGTCAGGAATCTATTGGTTGCAACCATTAATCACTTAACGGTGCTACAGTGCATGATGAATAGTAACGCCCGTTTCATTTCTATAACTAATTGCCCTCACATGGGCTTCGGACCATGTATATTCCAAACAATACACACCTTAGTTTATTTCTATAACAAACCAAAACGCACCCTAATTCTAAAACAAACGCACCCTCATAATTTGAACCACAAACAAGAACACACCCTTGTTAGTCGTACCTGACAAACAAAACGTTCCCTATATGGGTTTATGTTTACCGCACACTATCACTTCCAAGACTAGACCAACTTCACACCTTATTAGGCTGGAACAAAATAAACCAACGCCCCTTGTGCTATTATATCTATTATACATTTATGGCGCGACCTTCCTGAAATTTTGTTTCTACCCGTTTGAGCCCGGGTTTAGGTTAGGCATTGGGTTGCTGTTTATTCTGGTATCTTTACCCGACGGTTATTTTGCGTTTTTCGATCCGACTTTGTGGGTTATTTTGTAACTACAGTGCTTTATGAGGTGAGCTACAGTGGTATGAATAGTGTGTTTATTAATTTTTTAAATGTGTGGTTCTTTTTAGGCCATTTGTTTTTGCTACAGTTATTAGGTTGCTTATAACCATACTTTTGGATCTAATTTAGCTGCTCTGCTTTTTGTTTTCGAAAAAAAAACGGGTGCTTTGATTTTTGTTTTTTTGTTATGTTTGGTTGTTTGTGTTGTTGTTGTTGATTATAGAGTTGTTGTATCTGCAGTTAGTGGTTTGGTTATATCCGGACTTTTGCATGTGGTTTAGGTTTGCCAATAGGTTTTGTGATCGAACTCATTATAGTTCTGGTTGTTTGGCTTTTTTGTTGTTGTTGTTGTTGTTGTTGTTGTTAATTTCATCAGTTGATGTTTAACCTTTTGCTGCATACAGTCCTTCGTTGTAGGTTCTGTTTTTTTATTATGTTTGGTTTTTTATCTACAGTTAGTTGTTTGGTTATATCCAGACTTTTGGATCTGGTGTTGGATTGGCAATGGCTTTTTTGGTTGTTGTTGTTGTTAATTTCGTCAGTTGATGTTTAAACTTTTTCTGGGTATTGTTTGTTATCGTTCGGTTGTTAGCATAATCGGTTGTGTTACGATATTTGTTTGCTATTTTGTATGCTTTGATGTGTTTGCGAATTGGTTTTTGAAAATGTGTTTGTTTCTGGTAATGATTAGTTATAAGGTGTTATTGAAACTTTAGGTTGTGTTTTTTTTGCAATAATTCTTTATTTGTTGTCGTATTTAACTGTGTTGGTGCGTTCCTTTTTTTGTTAGCTGTATTCGTTTTCCTGTGGCGTTATTTGTTGATTTGCTGCTTCATGTTTTGTGCTGTCTTATTGTTGTTTTATTACATAGGTTGTGCTTTATTTAATTTTTTTAACCTTTTTTTTTTTTTTTTTTTTTTTTTTTTTTTTTTTTTTTTTTTTTTTTGTCAGATTACAGTTGTTGGCCTTTGGAGGTCTGAACATTATCTTGCGAGGGCAAGAACTGGATGGCATGGTAGACCATTTGCTATCATACAACCAGGTTTCTATGCAACCCTGATGAAGTTTCGACCTCTTTTTGCAAGACTGCTATTTCGTTAGTGGTTTCCAGGCATGTTTGTGTAGGTGGTCCATAAACATGTTTGGATCCATATTGTCTGCTACCAGCTGCTGCTAAAAGTTCCTATATTTACAAAAGACTGATGTTGCTTGGTGAGCTGACTTTTTTATCTTCATTTAGACTTCTTCCTTTGAATATTTGTTGGTTTCAACTGCTGTTGTGATGACAATGTTGCTGCTGCTGCATACTATAGTTAATTGTTGATGTTGCTTTCTCTGTGTTGCTGTTGTATTTGATCATTAATATTATTTTTCTCATTATTGTTATTGTTTTTGGTTTGAGGCTATTTATGCATCGTGGTTGTTCTCTGAATTTGGTTTGCCCGGCTTTTTGTTGTTGTGTTGGAAGAATTTTTTTTCTCTGAAATGATATTGGCCATAAGAGGATATTTTGTGTCGTAAATATTTTTATGTGCCAGTGTTCTTTCAGTGTTGTGGCTTTTGTTTTGCAATTATGATAGCCAATGAAACATGTTGATCTATTTTCATTATTTGGTTTGCCTTATTGATTGGGGTGATTTGGTGTTGGTATCGTTTAGCTTAATTGGATGGCAGCGCACTTTTGAGTTGTGCTTTTGTTTTTTTGCTCTGGCTTATTCATTGTGGTGATTTGGTGTAGGTGTCGTTTCACACAATCGGATGGCAGCACACTTTTGAGTTGTGCTTGCAACCATGGTGAATACGTATCTAACAAAATTTATAGCTGAGATAACTGATGGTTTGCGTAAAAAAATGTTTAGTATACGGATATGACAATTTTGTTTTGGTCAAAAATATTAATGCCTTATGATAATCAACTGCCCTTTTTTTTAGCGGTTACCTAATGTTCGTCGTTCAACCTTACATCCGTAGGTAGCCAGACCAAGAATCGGCTGGTGTAATAACTTATTTGCTATTATGCAGATGGGTTTGTTTGTGTCCATGCCAGAATTTGAACCTTTTTTACCATTTTACATTGACACTGTTTATATGATTGGTTAACATATGCTTTGATGCAGCTACTTTTGATGTGTGTTTGCAGTGATGCTGGGTTCTGCCTGTTTTTCAGGCGGTTTGGTTAAAAAAATGACGCTAATACCAGTTGCTGTCACAAACATTAGGTGGCATAATTATGCAGCCGTGTTTGTTTTCTACGATTGAATTCGTTGCAAAGTCCAAAATATATGCACAGGTATTTGAGTTTCAGAACTATGGTTGGAACTCTTGCTCATTCAAACTGACTGACTCATGTTCCAATTTTACAATATTAGTGTAATAAACATTGGATGGGTCGCGCCATAAATGTATAATAGATATAATAAACATTATTTCAATTTGGCTAAGGCTATGATGATTCTACCATATTTTCTAAAACTAACAGACTCAGTATTCAAAGATTATGATCACCGGTTGACATATCGATGACTGGATGGCATTATTGTGCAACCGTTTTTGTTAACACCGATGGTTGATCATACATCTTTTTCACCATGTTTGATTACAAAATCTGAGCCTGATAACTGCCTTTGTTGTTTATAGTTTTCATTGAACATATTAGACAATCGTTTTAGAAAAGAATCTAATACTAACAAAGTCATATGCATTCAACCATAATAGCAACGACAGATGTTGTACATCGCATGCCAATATTAGCAATTGAAAATCAGCTGTTATTTTATTTTTGCTGATACTAACATTTGATGCTCTGTATCTGTCATGATAAGTTTTTTTTGCATGTTTGTACCTGCAACTCCACCAAAGGTGTTGGTCATGAATAGGATTCAATTCAAAAAGATAGATGGGAAGCAAAAGAGAATGCTGTGATAAGTGATTTGGTGCAAATTACTTCTTCGCACCATCCTCTTTTGTTTCACATCTATCTTTTTGACTGAAATCGTATTGTTGACCAGGACCTTTTGTCGCATTGCAGGTATAAGCATGTAGAAACAAGCTTAACGTAAGAGATACAAAGCATAAAATATTAGTATCAGCAAAAAAAAAATAGCAGGTGATTTTCATTTGCTAATATTGACAAGCGATGTACATCATCTGTGGTTGCTGTTATAGTTAAATACATACGGCATTCCATTTTTCATATCATCTTTAAAACCATCGGTTTTATTCCTGTTTCTCTTAATTATTATGTATATATTTTCATATCAGCAAACCAAAAAAAAAATGCCCAATAGTCTTTCTTTGTTATCGTCAGAATCTTTTTTTTATTGAATGCCTTAACATTTAGTGACCTATTGGTTAAAAGTTATACTTTTTATCCTTATTTTCCATATCAAAACAAACATTCACCAACGCTATGATGATTGCCATCCAAATTCAGATTCAAATGAAGTGGGCTGCAAAATATTGTTTGCATAGCTTGGCCAGGCAAGAACCGGATGGCAATATTATGCAACCGTGTTTCTTTGCAGCCATGGTGCAGCCTACCGTTGTTTCTGCTTCTTTTCAAATCTGAGCCTAATAACTGGTGGATATACGTCTTTAATACACCAACACAATAAACCAAACAGGAAGCCAAAGAAGATGTCTACTGCTCTCCGTAATATAAGGTAACTCTTTGCGGATTGAACTTTAAGCTTAATCAAATATTGTTTAGCAGATTTTCTGACTCAAAAGATATTTTCCTTATTTTTCAAATCGGAGGGCTGCACTTTTCTGGTTTGGAATTTTTTCACGCTTATCAACAACAGGATGGAATTTTGAAAGATCAGTGCCAAATGGAAGAGGATGGTATGGCAAATGATTTGGTGCAAATTACTTTTTCGCATCATCCTATTTCATTTGCCACTGATCTTTACAAATTCAGTCATGTTGTTCATGAACAATTTTTGTGGAACGATTCTTGCAAATATGTTTACACAAACCTCCCATAATAATGATACACGATGTATACCATCTGTCATCGCTGTTCTGATTAAATGCAAGCCAAACGTTAAAGATAAGTGCTGCTACAATTTACATATTTCAATGAGTTTCCCTTTTTTTCCCCTACTAATGCACTATGTATATCCAACAGCTGTTAGGTTCTTCCTTCAATATATTAAAACAAACATCCATCAAGGCTATGATGATTTCCATCTAAATTCAGATTCAAATGAAGTAGGTTGCCAAGTATTGTTTGCAGGACTTGGACAGGCAAGAACCGGATGGCAATATTATGCAACCGTATTTCTTTGCGGCCATGGTGCAACCTACCATTGTTCCTGCTTCTTTTCAAATCTGAGCCTAATAACTGGTGGATATACGTCTTTAATATACCAACACAATAAACCAAAGAGGAGGCCAAAGAAGATGTCTACTGCTCTCCACAATATAAGGTAACTCTTTGCAGATTCAAGCTTGGGTTTAATCAAATATTGTTTTTTTTTTTTTTTTTTTTTTTTTTTTTGGTTTTTTAATATACTTGTCTTGCCGTAATTAAAATATCAATAGCAGGTTATTTTCATTATTTTGCAAATAAAATAATTACACTTTCGCCTATTTGACAACCACGAAACTTATCATAGTTGTCATTTAATTTCTGATATAAAGAAAGAGGCATGTCAAATATTGTTTGCATAACTTCTCCTAATAACTACTAGATATATATCCTAAAAAAACTGTATATTTGACATATGCTTTTACTCAGCTGTTGATCCCAATTGCTCGACAAATATGAGAAACAGCAGGTTACACTGTCAGAAGTGATTTAAACGAGATTACTTCATGACAATGTCATCTTCCGTTTCCTCTCACTTCTTTATAATTAAAGCATATTAAACGATAACCGGCTTTTATATGATTGCCATCCCGAGATTTTTTCGCGCTCATCAAGAACAGGATGGAATTTTGGAAGATCAGTGCCAAATGGAAGAGGATGGTGTGGCAAATGATTTGGCGCAAATTACTTTTTTGCATCATCCTATTTCATTTGCCACTGATCTTTAAAAATTCAGTCATGTTGTTGACCACGAATTGTTGTCCAACGATTTTTACAAATATGTTTAACGATACACAGTGTGCACCATTTATCGTTGCTGTTCTCATTAAATGCAACCCACATATATTCAAGGTATGTAAAACGCAGTTGTAGTTCGCAATGTTTATTTGCTTAAACTTTATAACCACTGTTGCTTTCACCCTCAAATTATTATTATTTTTTTTAGCACTAATAAAATGTACCTACCTGGTCACAACCAGTAACTGCATTGGCCACTCATAACGAGATCAGCAAAAGATAAGTGCTGCTACAATTTACTGGTTCCGGTGAGTTTTCCTTTTTTTTTTTTGCGTCCTAATACACTATGTATATCCAACAGCTGCTAGGTTCTTCAACTCTAAATTTGTCAATAACCCTTGCTTATAATAAGGTATGTAACAGCTTTGTGGCCAAAAGTAACTATCTCAGTTCTTTCTTTTATATATAGACAACCATTTGTGCTTTCTTAGTATTTTAGGTCTGTTGAATCTTATGTGGCTTATATTTTTCTTTTATCCAGCTTTGTGCAATTGCTTATTTCTTCACATTATTCGCTTATTGCCAAATTCAACATGTATGCAGACTCAGCTGACCTATTATTGCCATATTCAGAAATTTCTATTTCCCATATCTGCTTACTTTAATTAATTTTATGTTTTCCTGTTCATTTGTGTGCAGGTATATCATCTGCCTTACCTCATCTCACCGTACCTACTTATGATCAATCTGTTATAATTGGATGCATCTACCAAGTTCTAAAAACATCGTTAGAAAGTAAGGTACGGATTCACCTTTATTATAAAAGGTTTGTTAATTACAGATTCTAAATATAACTAGCCATATCAAAGGTGTTTCATGAATTGTGTCTGCTAATTCTGTAAAAGTCTTTGTTGACATAAGTAATGCCTAAAAACATTATTCATATTTATTCATATCTCTATGTTTTGATAATCACAAAATGAAAACTCATTAAACATAAACTTATCAAATAAACAAGTATTTAGTTGTAAATATTCATTTCTACAACTAAATCACTTAAGGTATGAATAAACAAGTGCTTAATGCATTATATGATCAAAGGAACATTTTCTTAATAACTAGATTTTTTATAAAATGTCAAAAACATTTTATATCTTTTAGAAAAACATTTTTGGTAATAAATAAAAAGGTTTAATTCATTATAAATTTATGAATTCAAATTTTTAACCAAAATCAGTAAAAATGTTCCAGAAAAACCTTCCCCACAAAAAGACAAAACTGGGCAACGGACGGCTTGGGCGGCCCCCTTAATTTTGCTAGGCGGCCCCCTTAAAATTAAGGGGACCGCCCCCCTATTTAAGGGGGCCGGCCACGCTCCTGTAGGTTCCAGCTGTCCAGTTTTTCTGCCTATAAATACCAACCTTCCCCTGGATTTTTACTCACCCTTTTGCACTAAAAACTTTCTGGTTTAGATCTCATTTCATATTTTCAAAAACCCTTTGATCATGTAATTATAAGCTTTTGTTTCAAGTGATCCAAAGCTTCAACCTCTTAATTGCAAGAGAAGAATACTTCTATCCTTCAAGACAAGAAGTATTACAACTTGGTGTATCTCTTCCATCCAAGTTGTTGGTGTATCATAATTGTAAATCATTCATTCATTTGTGTAAAGTGTGTGTATAATGTGTAAACATAAGTGACTAGATATGTATAGTGTGTAAGTAGTGAAGAAGGTGTATAAGTAGTTATGGTGTAAAGAAGTCATGTAGAAGTTGTGAAGTCATGGTGTAGAAGTCGTGAAGCCGTAGCTTAGAAGTTGTGAAGTCGTCATGTTGAAGTCATGAAGCCGTAGCTTAGAAGTTGTGAAGTCGTCATGTTGAAGTCATGAAGCCGTAGCTTAGAAGTTGTGAAGTCGTCATGTTGAAGTCATGAAGCCGTAGTTTAGAAGTTGTGAAGTCGTCATGTTGAAGTCATGAAGCCGTAGCTTAGAAGTTGTGAAGTCGTCATGGTGAAGTCATGAAGCCGTAGCTTAGAAGTTGTGAAGTCGTCATGTTGAAGTTATGACGCCGTAGCTTAGAAGTTGTGAAGTCTTGGTCGTGAAGCCGTAGCTTAGAAGTTGTGAAGTCTTGGTCGTGAAGCCGTAGCTTAGAAGTTGTGATGTCGTCGTGTAGAAGTCATGAAGCCGTTGTGTAGAAGTCGTGAAGCCGTTGTGTTGAAGTCGTGAAGAAGTCGTGAATAAGTTGTGAAGAAGTTGTGTTGTGAAGTTGTGAGATTGGTTCTAGCTACGATTAGAACTCGACATTTAGCTTTGTGTCGTTAAACCGGTGTAAGCGAAAGTTGTGTAAGGTTTTCTCCGCCATAAGGGAGCTTGTTGAAGTAGTGAAGAAAACTCTCGAGCAAGGTGTGCTCGGGGAGTGGAGTAGGGCAAGGAAGGTGTCCTTGTAGCCGAACCACTATAAATCCCTCGTGTCTCGGTTTGATCTTTCCATCTCTTACTTATTTCTTTATATCGTCATTACTTTCATACAACTATTAGTATTAATTAGAAGTTGATTTCACATAAAGATCAATTTAAAACTCCATTCATAAAAAGAAAACTTTTATAACAAATCTAAAAGGATACACATATAATTAATAATATTGTTCAAGTATCATTTTTCATATAAACTCAAATCTAAGGTTTTAAAAAGAAACAAAGTTTTCATAATAAAATTAAAAAGACATAAAACTATTCAACCCCCCCTTCTAGTTTTCCACAATTGGTATCAAGAGCCACGTCAATCAAGATCTTTAAAATATACTGTATTTTAAAACTTGAATCGATCTATGGAATTCGAAAAATATCTAGAAGGGGAATCTTTGCTAAAACCACTACTATTTGAAAACTATACTTTTCTTGAATGAAAAAATAAATTTGAAACTTATGTGAAATCAATTGATCTAGATCTTTGGCATGTTATTTCGATTGGTGATTTTGAAAGTCAAACAAAAACATATTTTGAAAGTCAAACAAAAACGGATTTTGAGAGTCAAACTAAAACGGATTTTGAAAGTCAAATTGAGCATTTGAAAACAAAGAATGACATAAATAATAAAGCTAAAATAATTATTTATAAAACCTTGCCGAAAGTTGAATATGAAAGAATATTCTTCTGTAAAACGGCAAATGATATTTGGAAAAATCTCTTAAACTTTCATCAAGAAAAATGCCAAGCCAAAGATGAAGATTTTGATCTTGTACATGAATTAGTTATCTTAGAAAATTTAATAGATAAACATTTAGATAAAATAGATACATGTGCTACTAGTTCAAATGCTGTTAATGAAGGTATTAACGACGAAGACTACATGAATCAACTCTAAAGTGAACTCAATCCAAAATCATGGAGTGACACAGACGAAGGAGAAGATCACCATCCGGTATGTGACGAATGCAAATTAGATAAAACTCCAAATAAGACTCACCTATCATTCACACGTCGATTATTATCTGAGACATTACAAAGAAAAGCTAGGACATGAGGTAAGTTTTCTTTTTAAATTTCATAAGTAATTACTTCATGCATATAATCTTATTAATGCCTTAGGATACGCTTAGTCTGATAGGTTGCTTTGCCTCTACACTTTAGTTATATTCGTTCTGTGGCTTAATGAACTAGAAACCCTTTAGTTAGCCCCCCTAAGTATTAGTAAACCAAGCAATTTTCATATTTGGTACTCTTCGATAGGTAAATTTAGGAACTTAATTTCTTCTAAAAAGAGAATGACTACTGGAGAATCTATTGACTAGAAACTCAATTTGACCTAACGGTTGAATTGCTTCTATGTGAGAAGTTGGGTGTGTGTAACCCGTAAAAATGGTCGTGTTTAGCCTGAATTGAGCACCACTAGTAATAGTCTCATACTCATTCTCCAACTTGAATACATTATTCTTCCTAAATATACCTAACGATAGTTTACTGTTATGAACTTTGCTTTTCACTAGAGCTTTTCATTCCTAGATTTATGTCATCTTACATATATAGAATTTCTAGATGTTTACTTGCTCCTATGTGATTTGACTGCATGCCTTCGTAATTATTTGTTTAGTTGTTGAATGCATTGTCATTATAATAGCTTTTGTTTTTCTCTAACTAATCTGACATGATGTATTTTTGTATTTAGTCATAATACATGCTTAAATGCCATAGGATATGTAGAAAGAGGTAGCATGTGACAATAGACTTAACCAATACCCTTGAGCATGAGATCTTTTATAAACCACTATTTTTAAACCTATAATTAATGGGACTTATTTTTAAATTTGCAAAAACTTCACATTTTAGAAAAATGATTTTTCAAAAGATTATGACATATTTCTATTTTACATGTTTTACCATCCTACCTTTCTTCCAAACTTGTGTCCATAATTACGTGTTTATCAAAACCAAAGATTGGAAAAATATGTTTTCTTTCCTCATAAAAACATTTTGAAATAAAACCAAAACTACTTCATTAAAATATTTTTCACATCCACATAAAAACCCACTTTCAAACATTGTTGAATAATGCCAAAAAACATTTCTTTAAATCATGCATGGTGATCTCATATCTGTCATCTATATTTATATATGTGACATTTATAAGTGAACTAAATTTGAAAATAACCATAATTTATTCACTAAGACCTCACTTGGTACAAGTCTAGAAGTCCATGCTATCACAACTCTACATTCCCATGCACATAGATATTCATTAGGATTATTTAACTAGCTTATTAATCTTCCTAAATATGATACTATGAATTACTTGGTGCTATGTAGTGTTTTCTTGTCTAACATATATATGTTACATGCTAAATGAGTTGTTTGCATGCTAGATAATAATGTCTAATGAATATGCTTAGCATACATAAGTTATTAAATCCTAAATTGCCTCAAAAGAAGTTGGACTTGCTTGAAACTAAACCCAAAAACACAACCCTTTCAACAATTTTCTGCCAAAAACCCATTTCCAGTAACCTGGAAATCAGTAGATGGGCGGCCCCCTTAATATTTAAGGGGACCGGCCATCTGATGGTCGAAGGTGCTGCTCCCTTTTTCTATTTTTTAGCCCATTTTATCCTATACTTCCCAAAATTCACAAACACATTTTGTCACAAACCACCCACCAAAATTTACCTTCCACAATCACATCATCACTACACCATAAATACCCAACTCCATCATAAATGCTCATCCATATCATCCATCCAAACATGTCATCATCTAACCACCCAAGATCCAAGCCTTCAAGAGTTGCTAAAATCTCAGTGAGGCCCATTTGGAGGAGGAAGCTTGACATTTGCCATAACCCAACAAATGATGTTGTTCAAACTCAACCAACACCTAAACCTCATCCTAATGAACCCTTTCACACACATAACCAATCATCCATATGTCCACCTTCATTCACTCATAATTACCCAAGTTCACAATTGTCTCCACCACCAAAAGTGTCACCACCACTTCCACCAAATAACAACCACTCTCCATTAACATCACCTTTCACTCAACACTTGAAGTTCATTGAAGATCTCAAGGAAGCCCATGAGCTTAATGCTCTCCTTGCTTTTCACCTTGCTCAAAGCAACTTAGACCCATCACCATCCATCTCACCATCATTACCATCATCACCACGTCACTTGAGTCAAATTGAGAAACATGTCAACAATTGTCCTTGTTGCATCTTTCTCCAAAATCAAACCATCGCCTTAAATGAGCGTCTCACTTGGATTGAGTATCTTCTCACTAGATCTAATCCAACACCACCACTTGAACAATATCAAAACCCTCATTCAACATGGTCAAGTCCAAGCTCTCCACCTCCAATTCCTCCATCAACACTCTCTCCAACATCCATACACCCAAACTTACAACCCCATTAATCCAACATTTTTACCCCCTCTTTACCATCATCCATCTAAAATAATTCAAGTTTTTCATGTCTCAAGCAAGTCAAATGGATCTCTTAGGCAATTTAAAATTTTCTACTTATTGTATGCTATAAGCAAAATATGTGTTGTATCAATAATTATATTTTTAACATAATTGTTTTCAACTAATGAATGCTTTATTTCTTGTCTTTAATATATGATTGTTATGCTTATTGCTTGTATACTCAATATCATGATATATATACATGATTGATGATTAATAACATGCTTATTCCATAATATGTTTTAAATGTATGCACGCGTATTTAACATGTTTATGCCACTATTTAATCATTCTTGATGTACATGATTCAAATGGAGCTTGCTGCAAAAACACCCTAAAAATGACCATTTTCTGGAAATTTTTAAAATTTGGTCGCCTGGAAAAACACCAGATGGGCGGCCCCCTCAATTCCCTAGGCGGTCCCCTTAATTTTAAGGGGGCCGGCCTACAATTAAGGGGACCGGCCATCTGGGCAGTAAAATTTACTGTTTTCTTTTGCATCTTGCGACCCCTTTTATCTAGCCCCAGCTACCATTTCTCTTAAAGGACGAACTGGTAATGGAATTTTACCACAAAACCTTCAAACCTTACCTAAATCAACCATCACCTCCATCAAACACCCATTTTCATTCACCATGCTATCACCAAAATCATCTCTAAGACACCAAAACTCCATCACCACCACCTCAATGTTCATCCCCAAGTGCACCAAATGCACAATCAAAAACACCCTCCACTCATGGCACATCATCTTCATCCATACCTTCCACTTCATCCATCAATAACTACATCAACTCACACCTATCATCACCACCATCAAGAGCATCAACTCCACCTCCTACTCAAGAACCTCCATTCACCCAACTTGTCATTTCCATATCACCAATAACACCTCTTGATGCTCATTTCTCATCATCACCAATACCACCACCATGCTTTCCCATCCCTTGGGCTTTACTTAAAGCCCATGGAGATAATTGCCTTTGTTGCATCCACAACCGAACCATCATCTTTGGTCTTAGAGATGAGATACACTACATGTTTTCATCCCTTGAACACATGCTTAACAACCAACCTCCACCACAACCTCCACCATTTTCACCCACTACACCACCACCACCTCCATTCTCACCAAATTAAGCATATGCAATGCTTAATCAAAAATAATTTTTTAAACCATTTTGTGTGCAAGCCCCATGGAAGATCATGTACTCCTAGAATGATTATGTAGATTGCATTACTTACCAGCTAATGTAGGATTGAATATAATCTTGGATGATTGTGTATTTATACACAACATTTTTAATGAATGTTTTTATATGCATGCTTATTTTTGTTATATATATGCTTGTGCTTCTAATATTTTTCTTGCAAGTATTCCATATATCGATTCCTTGGTGCCCTCAAACGAGGGGGAGCATACATCAAGGGGGAGTTCTCATCCCGACAAATTTTATCTCAAAAACTTGTCGGCATAACCTTTTTGATTCTACAAAAAGGGGGAGAAGTGAATATAACCTCACTAAATACTTGTCCAAAAATAACTTTTTGGATTTAATGAGTTTTAGTTTTGTAATCATCAAAAAGAGGGAGACTGTTGACATAAGTAATGCCTAAAAACATTATTCATATTTATTCATATCTCTATGTTTTGATAATCACAAAATGAAAACTCATGAAACATAAACTTATCAAATAAACAAGTATTTAGTTGTAAATATTCATTTCTACAACTAAATCACTTAAGGTATGAATAAACAAGTGCTTAATGCATTATATGATCAAAGGAACATTTTCTTAATAACTAGATTTTTTATAAAATGTCAAAAACATTTTATATCTTTTAGAAAAACATTTTTGGTAATAAATAAAAAGGTTTAATTCATTATAAATTTATGAATTCAAATTTTTAACCAAAATAAGTAAAAATGTTCCAGAAAAACCTTCCCCACAAAAAGACAAAACTGGGCAACGGACGGCTTGAGCGGCCCCCTTAATTTTGCTAGGCGGCCCCCTTAAAATTAAGGGGACCGCCCCCTATTTAAGGGGGCCGGCCACGCTCCTGTAGGTTCCAGCTGTCCAGTTTTTCTGCCTATAAATACCAGCCTTCCCCTGGATTTTTACTCACCCTTTTGCACTAAAAACTTTCTGGTTTAGATCTCATTTCATATTTTCAAAAACCCTTTGATCATGTAATTATAAGCTTTTGTTTCAAGTGATCCAAAGCTTCAACCTCTTAATTGCAAGAGAAGAATACTTCTATCCTTCAAGACAAGAAGTATTACAACTTGGTGTATCTCTTCCATCCAAGTTGTTGGTGTATCATAATTGTAAATCATTCATTCATTTGTGTAAAGTGTGTGTATAAGGTGTAAACATAAGTGACTAGATATGTATAGTGTGTAAGTAGTGAAGAAGGTGTATAAGTAGTTGTGGTGTAAAGAAGTCATGTAGAAGTTGTGAAGTCATGGTTTAGAAGTCGTGAAGCCGTAGCTTAGAAGTTGTGAAGTCGTCATGAAGCCGTAGCTTAGAAGTTGTGAAGTCGTGATGTTGAAGTCATGAAGCCATAGCTTAGAAGTTGTGAAGTCGTCCTGTTGAAGTCATGAAGCCGTAGCTTAGAAGTTGTGAAGTCGTCATGGTGAAGTCATGAAGCCGTAGCTTAGAAGTTGTGAAGTCGTCATGTTGAAGTTATGACGCTGTAGCTTAGAAGTTGTGAAGTCTTGGTCGTGAAGCCATAGCTTAGAAGTTGTGAAGTCTTGGTCGTGAAGCCGTAGCTTAGAAGTTGTGATGTCGTCGTGTAGAAGTCGTGAAGCCGTTGTGTAGAAGTCGTGAAGCCGTTGTGTTGAAGTCGTGAAGAAGTCGTGAATAAGTTGTGAAGAAGTTGTGTTGTGAAGTTGTGAGATTGGTTCTAGCTACGATTAGAACTCGACATTTAGCTTTGTGTCGTTAAACCGGTGTAAGCGAAAGTTGTGTAAGGTTTTCTCCGCCATAAGGGAGCTTGTTGAAGTAGTGAAGAAAACTCTCGAGCAAGGTGTGCTCGGGGAGTGGAGTAGGGCAAGGAAGGTGTCCTTGTAGCCGAACCACTATAAATCCCTCGTGTCTCGGTTTGATCTTTCCATCTCTTACTTATTTCTTTATATCGTCATTACTTTCATACAACTATTAGTATTAATTAGAAGTTGATTTCACATAAAGATCAATTTAAAACTCCATTCATAAAAAGAAAACTTTTATAACAAATCTAAAAGGATACACATATAATTAATAATATTGTTCAAGTATCATTTTTCATATAAACTCAAATCTAAGGTTTTAAAAAGAAACAAAGTTTTCATAATAAAATTAAAAAGACATAAAACTATTCAACCCCCCCCCCCTTCTAGTTTTCCACAGTCTTCCAAAAAGAGACTGGAAATAACATCGATGAACGGTTTATGTTAATAAATCAATATGGAAGTTCAACATAGCTGCGCATTCTAGGTTAAGGGTCTTAGAAGCAGTAATTATGTATCTCTTTTGCTTCCATTGCAAAATTACGTGACCATACACAACATCGTACATTCACCTTGATCTTGAAAATCTCTGTTACTAGAGCAGATCTATCTAACAATATGCATTGGGCCCATTGATCTGTAGCAGATTAACCGCTGGAACTTATACATTTCGTTAGATAGATAAGCTCTTTTGTATTTACAGAATTTACCGGTCTTCATTAAATGCCTATCATTCAAAAACCTTTTTTTTATGCATCTTTTCAGGTTTGCTGCCCATCTATGTTTCATCAAAGATAGATACTAAACTAAAAAGGATGGTATCGCAAGTTGTTTGATGCAAATACCGCCGTCTGCAACAATCCAATTTTATTATTGGTGGCCCGCCCTATTCATTTTCTCTCAGATTTTCATTCCTTTGAGATCGAACAGCTACGAATCCAGTATCACAACCCGAAAATTTTCAGCCCGAGATTTTGGGTTTTCTTGCAGTTACAAGAATATGTGAGGATTGCTAAAGTTACATGAATAGTTACATTTGTAGTATTTTACCTATTGTAAATAAAAGCATGCTTGCTTCTATATATTATTATTGACATTACTAATTTAATTATTGTATATTTAAAAAAAAAAAATTATATTCTTTTATGCATGTTGCCATATTTGAGGGCGAACACCAATGCACTTAACAGAAAAAACAACCCACCAACACAGTTAAATGTAACAACAAATAAATAATTATTGCAAACCAAAAAATAGCGCTCATAGTTTCAACGCAAAAATACTACGATTTATCACAACAGCAATAACACTTTATAAACACATTTTTAAATATTATTCCTCTTCCACACTCATTTATAATTGATGTTAACGTATTAGGTGCCAAATAGAATCAAGTTGGATGACTCAGGTATCCTACTTTTCAACCCGAACCGTAAAAAATTGCTACTTCCACTCTCTTTTTATAACTGGTATGAGATTATGATATGTAAGGTTTTTGTGTTTTCTTTTTTTTTGGCCCTCACTTGGATTGGATTTTGACCTTCGGCTGCTAATTTGTCTCTATTGTAGGAACAAAAGATGATTATCTTCTTCAGTTTTAACGATCTGACGAAAATGCAACGTTTTTTTAAGCATTTTTTATCTATTATACATTTATGGCGCAACCCGACCATTTTATTTTGCAACCCGGTCCATCAGGTAATTGCTATTCCCACTCTCTTTTTATAACTGATTTGAAGGGTTTGGTGTGCAAAAATTGCTACCGGCAAACTCTTAGAAATACAGCTACAGTTAGTTTGTTAGATGATATAAAGTATTATGAATAATACCGTTAATAATATTATTTTACCCATGTTAATGTTTTCCCTCTCTACACACACCACACCCATACAATTTTGTGTCCCTGAATCTTCGATTCAGACAGTATTATCAATAGTAACACATGTGTTGAATTTTTTTTATACGAAACCATTTAATATATTCATTTGTAGCTACCTTACATATAAAAAACCCAGCAGCAACGCGCGGGTACCCATACTCGTTATATACATATACTAAAAAGCATTTTTGAACGGGTTCCAAAAAAGTGTATTATGGAGTAATTAGCCTTTTAATTGAGCCTCCTATTGGTCTTTTTTGGGTAGTGGGACAAAAGTCAGGAATCTATTGGTTGCAACCATTAATCACTTAACGGTGCTACAGTGCATGATGAATAGTAACGCCCGTTTTGCAACTGTGCTGCACTGTAGAACCCCCGTAGAACCACTGTAGCAATTCTAGACATTTCTCTTTCTCAAACACAAATATGACTCTTTCTCTCATTCTCTCAATCTTATCATAAAAAAAAAAAAAAAAAAAAAAAAAAAAAAAAAAAAAAAAAAAACAGACAAAAAAAACACAAAAAAAAAAAAAAAAAAAAAAAAAAAAAAAAAAAAAAAAAAAAAAAGTATCTTCCACACCCCCAAATCCCAAATCACACACGCACATCTCACCGGCGAGTGGGTCGGTTTTCTTCCGGCGATGCGCATCCGGCCGGTTTTTCTGGGATAAAAAGGTAGTAGCAGTCGTTCTTTTACAAGATCGGGTCGGTATTTCATAGATCCGGATAATTTATTGAAGATGCTGTGTGGTTTTCTAAGGTATAGTAAAAAAATTGCAAATCAGTTTTTCTAGGATAAAAAGGTAGTAGCAGTCGTTATTTATTTATTTTTTGCACCTACACATACAATTATTTTACAGGTGTGTTTGGGATTGCTTTTTCTAAACTGCTTAAGAAAGCTGATTTTCATATATGTTTGATGTAGATGTTGCTAATCTAAGTTGTTTTGTTACATCAAACAAATCCCGAAAACAACATCCATCTTCAAAAACCATCATGAATCGAACCCCCAAAGAGCAGGTATTTTTTCTTAATAATTTTGCACTTTTATTCATGGGTTTCTGTTTAGTTGTAGGTTTCAACTATTTCGAATGAGATCCATGGATTCCAAAAAAAATCAAATCGAATTCAAGATAACTTTTTTTACAAAAAGGTCTGTATTTTTTATCCATGGGTTTTTGTTTAATTGCAGGTTCGGCCTGTTTTGAGAGGGGTTCACGGATTACAAAGAAAGGATGAAGTACAAATAGGAACGGCTCTTTGACCGGGTAATGGTTTCTTCATCTTTTTCAGTATCTTAAAGTTTTTAATTTTTATGGGTATTTTCATTTATTTTGATTTAGTATTTTTATGTCAACGTTCTGTCAGTTCATTAGTTGTGAATATGATTGTTACATCATCTATACTTATAACTTCTTTGGTGGCAATGTGGAATTGTTATAATAATAATTGTACAAGTCTGGAGAGATGCGTAGTGGTGTTAAGTAACGCAGTGTATGGTCGGCTTGGCAAGGTTATTTAACAAACTTTAGATCATTGTGGCGGTTAATAGAGGCCACGTGTAGGTCGTTATAGAGAAGGATAAGGGTTAGAGGAGGTTCATGTGACCTATTATTTGGGATGTTCATTTGCTTATAAATAGCCTGAAAGGCGTGGTATTGTGTGAAACATATAAGTTGATTACTAAATAGTGAACGCTCCATAGTTGTTCTAGCTGTTTTTTCTGTCACAAGTGACGAGACCGAGATTTTTAATTAGGAGTATGCAATGCCTGAATTTGTCACAGTCTGATAATTAAATAAGTAAATGTGATCTGTTCGTCACAAGGAAAGTAATGTGGATAATCCATATATGAATGATTATAGGATTAAGAATTGCGGTTTGAGACGTGATCGAGCACGTTGTTTGGTATCGAATAGCTGGAGTGGAGAGAAGGAAGCCGAATAAGTGGAAGGAACTATTGAAGAAGTTATAATTCTGAAAGAGTCGATGAATCCTTCCAAAGCGGCTGAGGTAGTTACATTTTCTTATATAGATCGAATTTTAGTGTTACATTGTATAAAGTTTCAGTGTATCGTTGTAGAGTGATTATTGTTAGAATATCACGTGCGCATATTAAATTATTGCGAAGAGATGCGGAATGACTTGATATCGTGATCATCTGTTTAAGTTAGATAACAACAGAGGGCACACGTAGGTAGTTTGTTGGGTTACAAAGAAATGTTGTAATACATGTGTGATATCTATAAGTATATAACTAAGTAGAGGATGTTTTTTAGTTGTTATAGATTGTTGGGTCCATCAGTACCCAAGAATACTTAAAACAAGATTTGGACACAAATTAACTAACTGTTAACTTAAAGCGAGAACAATTTAAGTCACTGAGTGAACAATCACTCAGTGAGTCATCTTCAGGATGCTTAAGGCGAATTCAAGAAGAAGGATTCACTACTCAGGAAGGCGGTACTCCCTGAGTAGGACTTAAGCCAAAGAAGAAGATGATGGTTCAGTGAGTGTTGGACAAGAACTCACTGAACCCCAGTTTCCTCAACAACATTAAGTGATTGAAGACTGAAGAACTCAACGCCTGAAAGAAAGGTGGGAAGATCTGGGAAGAGTTTAAGATAAGATCATATCTTATCTTGTCAGGAAGAAACCTTCCCTAAGACGGCTAAAAGTCGTGGAGTGTCAGACCAACCACTCCTAAAGACTTTATAGTCCATTCCCATTGGTTCTTGGAAATGACAATTACTGTTGTAATTGTCAGACACGCTTGCTTCAACAAGTTGTAGTTTTTTAATCACTTTTACTCTTTTATACTTGTGTATAAATAGGTTCAGATAGGAGAGAAGTTGGGTGTGTTTTGTACATTGAAAGCCTTAGACTTTTGCAAAACAACTTCTCTCCTACAAAGAGTAACGTATCCCTGAGATAGCTCAGTGGGTCGAATTGTTACCACTTAAGCATAGCTTGAGTTTATATAGGAGACACCATACCTTGTCTATTCAATCCCAAGTGTTTGTTCCGCAAAACACTTGGGTAATAGATTCTTTGATTCATTTCTAATAAGAATTTAAACATTGAAAAATACTTTGTGTTTTTACATTTACGTTTTCATTAACTGATAGAAAGAATCATTACATTGTATTAGTCATAAACACAAATAGATTAACTTTCTAGTTAACTCTAAGCGTGTTAAGGGAACAACAAGTGGTATCAGAGCCTCTGGTTTATAAAATCTTTCAAAATTAACCAAGAGTGCTAAAGGTTTTTAAAACCAAGATCCTACTATGACTGATGCAAATGTGCCCCAGCTAGTCGACAAAAAGGGTGGAAGCTTTTCAGCTGTTGCCCCACGACTTGAAGCTGGTAAATTTAGCAAGTGGAAAAAGCGAATGCTTTGCTACTTGACTGGTATGGAACCATACTGCATCAATTGTGTCAAAGATGGTCCTTTTGTCCCAAAGACTGCTGCAGGGCTAAACAAGCCTGAGGCTCAATGGACCATTGATGAGAGGAGGGTGGTCAATCAAGACCAACGCCTGAAAAGCATCATTATATCATGTCTTCCTGACGATATAATGGAATCAGTCATCAACTGTTCAACAGCCAAGCAAACTTGGGATGACTTGGTCAATAGCTTTGAGGGTCCCTCAGATACCAAGGAAAACAGGGTCATGGACCTGAAACTTGAGTATAATACTTTCAGGGCAAAAGACTCTGAAAGTCTCTCTCAGACTTATACCAGATACAAGACCTTGATAAACGAACTATCAAATGATGGTGTAGTTTTGTCTAAGCATGAGACAAATGTTGGGTTTGTCTACAGTCTCCCTGAGAAGTGGCTAAACTTCTCACAAGGCCTGAGGAATGCTAATCACATTCAGACCCTTGAGCTCCCTGAGATCTATGGCAAGTTTGTCTATGAAGACAACTTAATCTCAAGGAGATACCCTGACTCAAAAGCTCTTGAGTCCAAAAAGGCCTTGACCTCCACGCCCATATCAACTGCTTTTTATACTAATGGTGTTGTGCAGGACTTTCAAGAGGATTCTGGGGATGAAATTGATGAAAGGACTAGTGATGAGTACCTAAAAGATCTAAGACTGGAATTCCAAGAGAGGGCACTCCTTGCTAGTTCAAAACGTTTCATCAAAAGAAACCAGTCCAACTTTTCAAAAGGAAAAGCAAATGAAACCACTGAATGCTTTAATTGTGGTAAAAAGGGTCATTTTGCTAGGGACTGTTATTCTAAAACCACCTCAGAACCCTCTTACATATTTTCAGGAAATAGTTCCTCAGGAACTAGCAAGTTTCAACCTAGAATGTTTCAGTCGACCCAACAATCTCAAAACAAGGGTCAAAAAGACTTTGAAGCAAAATATAGGAAAGCCAAGGGTAAACTTGCAATTCTTGAAACTAATCCCTCTATGTCTCAGGCTGCTCAAACATCCAAACCTGTTCAGGCAAAGAACAAGGTTTTAGTAGCTGAAGCTTATGATTGGGATGAAGAAGAGGTATCCTCAGATGAGGAAATTAGAGTGAGTGCACTGATGGCACTCTCTGTAGGTGATCAAGTGGCTGTTGGGAAAAGCTATGCAAGGAATGGAGAGTGGGTAAACATCACCATGAAGAAGGTAAACACTTTACTTTCTATGGATAATGATTCTGATTGGCAGTCTTACATGAATTATATTTGTGTAGATCTTAAATTTGTTGAGGAACAAAGGCTTAACATGTTTTCAAAATATAACAACATAGTGTCAGAATTGAATAAATGTAGAGATGAATTGCTTGTACTAAAGCAAGCCAAATTAGAAACAATAACTCTACAAATTCAGAACACTGAAATTTTAAAACAAAACCAAGCCCTACAAACTGAACTTAACAAAGAAAAAGATGTCATCCAAGGCTGGCCCAAAAAGAACCCCAAGGTCTTTGATACCGTGGGTTTAATCCCTAGGAAAACAATAGAAATTGACCATCACATGGTTAACCCCTATGTAAGTCCCAGTGAACTGACCTTTGTTCCAGCTGGCATATCATTTGAGCAAGAAATGCTTCCCAAGTCAAATGACTGGATTGTCAGGGACAACCCAGTCAGTAAGTTACCAAACTTTGAGACTGGAAAGATCTTGCTTCCTGAAATTCAGGCTTTGAAAAATATGCTTGGACTTACTGAACAACTCAGTAAGCTTGAACTCACTGAACAACTCAGTAATACTGAGTCAGTGAATGAGTCTGAATCAGAATCATATCCACCACTCCCCCCACTGAATACACTTCAGGGTGCTGAACCCAACTTAGGCCTCCCACCAATGGTCTACTCTCAACACTTCCCAAAGGAGAGGTCAGGATTGGGAAAATCAATCCTGAAAAGACCAACATTTGATGTCTCAGTAAATACTGATGACTTATCTCCTTCAGTCCCTTCTGAAGTAATAACCCAAAGCCCTGACTCAAAATTTGATCAGTTGGCTGAAATGGTCAGGAAGCTAGGTGAGAATATTGCATATTCTGAGAAACCTTCTCAATCCAAGAAGGAACAAAAACCAACTTCCTCAAAGACCAAACTTAAACCCTCAAAACCCCTGAAAAGATGTGAACTGTGTAACTATACCAATCATATCACTGATGATTGCTATAGAATTCTTTATTGCATGATTTGCAATAAAGATGATCACAGGACCTCTGATCATAAAACACACTCAGTCACATCCAACATGGCAAGTATTAAAGCTCAGTCTTTAAACTATCCTTCTGATTCTAAACAGAAACAGAAACTAAAGGCAAAGCCTTTTGCACCTTGCCCTTACTGTGGGTTCAATGATCACCATCCTAAGGATTGTCAAATTGACATCTGTTGTGAAAATAGTGGAACCACCACTCATAACACCTCAGGACGTGGTAAGGCCATTCAGGCCAGTAGAGGTATGAAAAAGTCAGCCTCTCAGTCCACTGAGTCTACATCAGCAATCAAATGCATAATATGTGGTAGCTCAGTTCACTCCACCACTGACCATAAATCAATTGAAAATGTTAATAAGACCTCCAAAGCTAAGCCCTCCAAGAAGTGGAGTCCTAGAAAGAACTGACCCAGTTTACCATTTGTGTAGAAACATGCCAGGGATCCTATTTGGCATCTAGATAGTGGATGTTCAAGGAGCATGACTGGTGTGAAGGAGTATCTGCACAAGTATGTGGATGAATCAGGACCCAAAGTGATATTTGCTGATAACTCATCATGTCTCACTGAAGGTTATGGTTCAGTAAACTACAATGGTATAGTCTTTACTAGGATAGCTTATGTAAATGGTCTTAAATACAATTTGATAAGTGTCAGTCAACTATGTGATGCTAAATACATAGTTAAGTTTGATGATAAACAAGGAATCATCTTCAATGCTAATAAGGAAGTTGTCCTTATTGCACCAAGAAGACATGATGTTTATGTGTTGGACATGTCCAGTCTGACTCAGAATGGAACTTGTCTCTTTACCAAGGCCACTGATACACTCAACTGGCTTTGGCATAAGAGACTCTCCCACCTGAACTTCAAAAACACAAACAACCTTGTAAAACAAAACAAGGTCTTTGGCTTACCATCTCTTGTGTTTTCAAAGGAAAAACTGTAAAATCCAAAAACTTAACATAATATGAAATGACAAAAATACCCTCAAGTTTAAAATTTTGAGAACTTAAGAAAATTTAATTAGTAACATTAAGTGCATTTAACCTAAGATAAATTTTGTCCTAAGTTATTTGATGAACTAAGCTACCAATAAAACCTTATATTATAAGTTCTATTATCCTTGTTCGATCCATAGCAGCAGCCAAGAGGAGTCTTGATCTTGTTCTTATTCGTGTTTCATTCACATCACAAGGTAACCATGTAATACTAATCTTAATCTATACGAATTCATGAACAAAAATTAATCAAACCTTGTGTTCTTGCTCTTGTGTTTTCTGTCGTACGAACCAAAGGAGAAAGAAGGAGAGTGATTCGTTTGTTTGATATCTTGTGTTCTTCGATCACGCTATGAGGGTATTGTGTATCATCCTTCGTGTTTAAATTCTTGTTCGTGTCCTTATGTTCTAGTCGAATAATGATCATATAAGATAATAAAGGTTGTTACATAAAATAATGATCATGAAACCTTAAAAACCTAATATGTATGAATCGACCCATGTGTGTGTATGATGAATTTAATTGTTTTGATTATGTTAAGACCAGATATAAATCGACCTAGACATGTTATAAACTCATCAATAATCGTTTTGTGTCAAGAACTAAAGATTGGATTGATAAAACCCTAAATACTTGCATGAAATCATGAAACAGATGTTGTCCAGAAAAATTTATCCAACTTAAATCGATTGTATAAAAATAATGGTAACGTGTTTTTAGGTGGTTTTTGAGTCTAGAAATAAGTTCAGGAAAAGAGCTATCTGGGAAAATTAATCTTGTAAATTTTAAAGGTTTGGAAGGCAAATTTTTAATTTTTAGAAAATTAAGTGTCAAATCAAATTCGTATGTCTGGAAAAATAGTCTGTCTTTATGATTTTTAATTTTCAAACTGTGTCGAATTTGAAGATGCCCTTTGAACTGAGTCATATATCATATGTCTAGTAATAACTGGAATTTTTGTAGATTTTTATAAATTTATCTGGAGGGGTAACAAAATACAAAGTTTTTGGGTGTTTCATCAGATACAATTCTGGAATATGTTGTGGAAATTGATTTTTCATTCGTAACTATACTACTTAATAAAATCTGTAAAAATTACATAAAATAATTAAGACATTTTGGAACATGTGTGAATTTTTATAGATTTTATTTCGAAGTATTAATGTGATTCATAAATTATTTGAAACGTGTTAAATTCGTATGTATAAAAGACTGTTAAGGGTTAAAAGGATTAAAATGGTGCTATGTGTTTATTTTCCAAACTAAAGGGTTTAAATTATCATTCTTTTAAACTAAAGGACCTAACTTGTGGAAACCTGTAACTTTATAGTAATTACATTTTATACCCTAATTTTATAAGAATTGCATATCAATCCCTAAACTTGTGATAATTACATAATAAACCCTAAACTTATGAAAACTACACTATGAACCCTAAACTTACATAAATGGCATTATGAAACCTTTATGACTACGAAAATTATTAGTACAATTATGATTATTTGTAGATCGGGTGAAGAAGGAGTGATCTCCTGCTTACTTTTCATTTCATTGCTTTTGCTTGCGTATTTTGTTAAGGTACAGATATTCTTTCCCTTCTCAGTAGGGATATTTTCCATTGATCCGATGCCTGCTATGTTTCCCTTTATTTGACTCATGACTTTCATTGTATGATAGTCATTCTATGTGATCTATTCTGACATTTATTTAAATGTCTCTGCCATGCTATGCTTATTTGTTTGCCATGCTTATTTGAGTTACTTTCTCGTTTCTCATGCCATGCTAGTTTGATTTTGTATGATATGATATTCCGTGCCTGAGCTTAACTAGTTCTAGAGGTACTAGGACCATGTCTAGGATGGCACCCTAGTCATGACACTCCCGTAGAGGTGTGATAGATCTGCGGCGTTCCCCCTTATGTATATGTATTATAACGCGTTTACTATTGGCCAACCTTATGTGTGCTTAGTCTTGAGCTAACATACATACTTATGTTAGGGAGCGTATGGATGCATCCTAGGTTTAGTTGTTTATGTGATTATGGTGACCAGGTGGTGTGTGCCTTGCACTCCTTCTCACATTTTATTTTATTTACTTAGAGGTCTCCCCTCTTCGTATACTTGTAATGTGTTTGTATGATTTGTTAGATTATGTATGGAGTTCTTATGGCACATCCTTATATGAACCCTCCTTGTTTTCATTTCATTCTTGATTCATTATCTATTCAGTTCTCATGCACTCTTGATTTTGTTCTCTTTCATGATTATGCTTTTCGTTTGTATTCTCATGTTCCTTCGTTGCTTATGCTTATTTACCTTTATGTTTTGTATTCTAATATATATATGTGTGTGTATATATATATATATATATATATATATATATATATATATATATATATATATATATATATATATATCTGTTCACTGGGCTTTTTAAGCTCAGCCGCATGTTTTCTTTCTTATGCGGCAGGTAATAAGCGGGGCGACGGGCTTGGGAATGAGAGAGCGTAGGACTTGAGAGGCATATTTATTTATCATTTCGTTGTCCATTGTTTCGGACCCTCATTTATTTCAGTACTTAGAGTATTATCGTTTTACTTTGGTTTATTTTTGGTTAACCCACTATGCATTTTGGATTTATCTTTTGATACTAGTCTTGATGTTCGAGACTTAGTTATTTATTTAAAAGACTTCCGCTTGCGTAATGTATGCTTTGTATGACGCCATAATGTGATATCTTGACCTTGTCGGGTCGGGGTGTTACAATTATGGTATCAGAGAGACTGGGTTTGACCTGTAGAACCTTAGAAATGACCTGTGAGGATTTGGGTAGACGCTAGGCTTTCCGTTTGACGCGATCTCTTCCTTTTTTATTTTGACCCTTACGCTTGTTTTGTCTTTTGTCTCGTTTATGACCTTTCAGATGGTGGCTACTCGTCGGAATGAATATGAGGAAGGTGAGGATGCTGCTCTTAATGCAGCAGTCCAGCGAACTATTGATGCGTTACTTCCTGGTTTGACTGCACGCATCACGGAGGAGATTAGGAGGAACACCGCTAGTAGTAGTGGTGCTGGTGGTGGTGATGCTCCACCAGTGTCGATCCATGTGTGGTTGGAGTGTTTCAATAAACAGAAACTGCGTTCGTTTAGTGCTGCTACTTCTCCCGTGGAGGCGGAGAATTGGATATCTCACATTGAGAAGATATTCGAGGTGCTTGGGTGTGATGACGTGTTTAAGGCACGTTTGGCTAGTTACAAGTTTGAGGGAGATGCCCTCAGCTGGTGGAAGGCGTATCGGATAGCTAAGGGAGGTGATGAGTTTGTTGCTAGGTTATCATGGGCTGAGTTCCGGGAGACATTCTTTCTTCAGTACTTCCCTCTGTCTGAAAGAAAGAAAATTGAGCGTGACTATCACCATATCTTTCAGTTGGAAAGGGAGATGAGTGCTGAGTATATGAAGAGGTTTGTGAGACTCGCGGGTTTTCTGGGTAAGAAGGCTGGGACTCCGGGGGAGCAGGCTCTACATTTTAAGTGGGGGTTACGTGATGAGTTGCTGGATGGTATTCTGAACACCGATTTCATTGATGTGGCACAAGTTGCCAATGCGGTCCGTAATAAGGAGTTGATGCAGGAGAGGTCTAGGCGTGGGGTGAAGAGGACTCTAGATAGTGATCATCAGCAGGTTCAGGGTAGTAGTCAGAGGAATGTGGTTTCGAGGGGTAATGAGTTTCGGGGTAATGACAGGCGTGGTAACAACAACAGTGGGCAGAATCAGCGGTCAGGTCGTGACCAACAGTTCAGGGGTCAACAGAGTCGTGGTGCTCAGCAGGGTAATCGTGGTGCTACTTCTTCAGCTGGGCAGAGGAATGTGGAACGACTTCCACCTCCTCCTGTTTGTGCAGAGTGTGGGAAAGCTCATCCTGGTAATACTTGTTATAGGGCGACTGGTGCATGTTTTGGTTGTGGGGAAATTGGACATCGGGCTAAGGATTGTCCAAAGGCGAGTGGTAACAACCGTGGGAATGGAAATGGTGGGCAGCAGGCTTCTAAGGGCCGGGATTTTGCACTCACCAGGGATCAGGCTGCGGGTACTTCTGGAACCGTCTCGGGTATGCTTTATTTATTTGATCGTCCCATTTTTGTTTTATTTGATACTGGTGCTACGCATTCTGTGATATCTTCTACATTTGCTAAACATATTAATACGACCGCAATACCACTAAATTATGCTTTATCTATATCAACCCCAATGAAAAATTCCGTGACCATTACTCATGAATACGTGAATTGTCCTCTTCGTTTCAACGATAAAATTCGCCCTGCAAATCTTCTTCCTCTCGATATGTATGACTTTGATGTAATCTTGGGTATGGATTGGTTGTCGGAGCATCGAGCTACGATTGACTGCCATATCAGGCGTGTGATTTTTGGTGATCCTTGTAATCCTGAATTCGTCTACCAAGGTTCTCGGCTTGGTAAACCTATTAAGATTATATCCGCTATGAAAGCTCGTTCTCTTCTGACTCATGGTTGTGAAGGTTTTCTAGCTTCGATTAAGGATTCATCTTCGGAGAGTCCTAGTATGGAGAGCCTTTCGGTCATTCGTGAATTTCCCGATGTATTTCTTGATGAACTCCCAGGCATGCCGCCTGAGCGTGTAGTTGAATTCTCGATTGATTTAATCCCGGGTGCGGAACCTATCTCTAAGGCTTCGTATCTTATGGCTCCTGTTGAATTGAAAGAATTTAAAGAGCAGTTGCAGGAATTGCTTGAATCTGGTTCTATTCATCCCAGTGTTTCTCCGTGGGGTGCTCCGGTGTTATTCGTTAAGAAGAAGGACGGTAGTATGAGGCTATGTATTGACTACCGTGAGCTCAATCGCATAACCATTCGTAATCGTTATCCGCTTCCCCGCATCGATGATTTATTTGACCAGCTCCAAGGAGCGAAATTCTTTTCTAAGATCAATTTGAGGTCTGGATATCACCAGCTGCGTGTGAAAGAGCAGGATATTCCTAAGACCGCGTTTCGTACAAGATGTGGCCACTATGAGTTTTTAGTCATGCCGTTTGGGTTGACGAATGCTCCAGCGGTTTTCATGGACTTGATGAATCGGGTTTTCCACGAATACTTAGATAAGTTCGTGATCGTGTTTATTGACGACATCTTGGTGTACTCTAAGACTAAGGAGGAACACGAGAGCCATCTTCGTGTTGTTTTGGAGACTTTGAGGCAGAAGAAGTTGTACGCCAAGTTTTCCAAGTGTGAGTTCTGGTTGGAGCAGGTTGCATTCTTAGGTCATGTCGTTTCCGCAGATGGTATCAAAATGGATCCGGCTAAGGTTGACGCCATCACTAAGTGGCCAAGACCGACCAATGTGACTGAAGTCAGGAGTTTTCTTGGATTGGCTGGTTATTACAGGAGGTTTGTTGAAGGTTTTTCTCGTTTGTCGTTACCTTTGACTCAGCTTATGCGCAAGGGAGAGAAGTTTGTATGGACCGACGAGAGAGAAGCTAGTTTTGAGGAGTTGAAGAAGAGGCTTGTTTCTGCGCCGATTCTTACTCTACCATCAGGTTCAGGAGGTTATCAGATCTATAGTGATGCTTCAAAGAAGGGTTTGGGTTGCGTTTTGATGCAACATGGGAAAGTTATTGCATATGCTTCTAGACAATTGAAACCATATGAGGCGAACTATCCTACTCATGATCTTGAATTAGCTGCCGTTGTCTTTGCTCTGAAAATCTGGAGGCATTATCTTTATGGTGAGAGCTGTGATATATTCACCGACCATAAGAGCCTGAAGTATATCTTTACCCAGAAAGAGTTGAACATGCGACAAAGACGTTGGTTGGAGTTGTTGAAGGATTATGACACCAATATTCAGTATCACCCTGGGAAAGCCAATGTGGTGGCTGATGCTTTGAGTCGTAAGTCGGGAATGATTGCTAGTCTTGACTTTGAGCCGAGGATTCTTAATGACTTAGAGCTTATGGAAGTTGAGCTGTGTGTTCGGGGTCATGATGGTTTTTGGGCTAGCTTGAAGGTGGAGTCTGATTTGATATTGAGGGTTAAGGAAGCTCAGAAGGACGATGGTGAGTTATGGGCTATTGTACATAATGTAGAGGATGGTAAGCAGTCAGATTTTCGTGTGGATGCAGATGGTGTCGTTTGGTTTGGTGATCGCCTATGTGTTCCTGATGATCCTACTCTTCATGAAGTTGTGCTTTCTGAGGCACATAGTTCTCCGTTCTCTATTCATCCGGGTTCGACTAAGATGTATCATGATCTGAAGCAACATTTTTGGTGGAATGGGATGAAGCAGGATGTGGCTTTGCATGTGGCTAGATGTATGACTTGTCAGCAGGTCAAGATTGAACATCAACGTGCAAGTGGTCTTTTGCAACCTCTTGACATTCCTACATGGAAATGGGATGAGATATCTATGGACTTCGTTACCGGTTTACCTCGTACTCTTCGTAAACATGACGCAATTTGGGTTGTTGTTGATCGTCTGACCAAATCTGCGCATTTTCTCCCCATTCGTATTGATTATTCTGTGGGTCGTTTGGCTCAGATTTTCCAGCAGGAAATTGTTCGATTGCATGGTACGCCGTCTTCCATTGTGTCCGATCGTGATCCTCGTTATACGTCTCGTTTCTGGAAAGGGTTACATAAAGCTTGGGGTACGCGACTTAAGTTCAGTACGGCATTTCATCCTCAGACTGATGGGCAGTCGGAGCGGACGATTCAGACCTTGGAGTATATGTTGAGGTCTTGTGCTTTAGAGTGGACAGGCCACTGGGATGATTACTTGTGTTTGGTAGAGTTCGCTTATAATAACAGTTGGCATGCGAGTATCAGAATGGCTCCGTTTGAGATGTTGTATGGGTCTAAGTGTAGGGCGCCGGTTTGTTGGAATGAGGTCGGGGAACGACTCATTGAGGGACCCGAATTGATTAGGATTACTAATGAGAAGGTGGTTGTGGCTAAAGAGAAGTTGAAGGAAGCTCGTACTAGGCAGAAGAGCTATGTTGATCGTCATCGTCGTGATGTGGAGTTTAATTCTGGTGATCGGGTTTTCTTGAAGGTTTCTCCTTTTTGAGGCGTTAAGCGTTTCGGTATGAAAGGGAAGCTTAGTCCACGTTATATCGGTCCATTTGAGATTCTTGATCGGGTTGGTGAGGTATCTTATCGTTTGGCGCTACCTCCCCAGTTATCGCATGTGCACGACGTTTTTCATGTGTCACTTCTTCGTGGGTATAATTATCATCCGCTTCACGTTGTATCTTGCCCGTTCGATCAGATTCGGGAAGACCTTTCGTATAGTGAAGAACCAGAGGCTGTTTTAGAGCGTCAGGAAAGAGTCATGAGAACTAAGACGATTCCATTCGTAAAGATTCTTTGGAAGAACCATCCTGAGAGCGAGGCTACTTGGGAAACCGAAGAGTCGATACAATCCGATTATCCGAATTTCTCTTTTTGACTTGGTACGTATTCATTTTGATATTGCTTTCGATTTCGTGTTTTCATTTCGACTTCGTATTTCAATTTTCGAGGACGAAAATTCCTTTTTAAGAGGGGAAGAGTTGTAAAACCCAAAAACTTAACATAATATGAAATGATAAAAATACCCTCAAGTTTAAAATTTTGAGAACTTAAGAAAATTTAATAAGTAACATTAAGTGCATTTAACCTAAGATAAATTTTGTCCTAAGTTATTTGATGAACTAAGCTACCAATAAAACCTTATACTATAATTTAGATATCACAAATTAAATGTACAAATACTAGCCTATGCTAGTCGAAATTTTTGGTGTCCCTAACTATGAAATTTTCGGCCAAAATAATACAAAAGGGCTAAGTGCAAATTTGATAAGTTTAGAAGTAACTAATCACCCATTTCCTTTCCAAAAATTCGGCCCATCTCTCCCTACAAATACTCCAAAACCGTGTATTGTGATCACTTCCCAAAAACAATAAAATCAAAGAAACCCTACCCTCCCTTACTCTCAATTATACGGCAGCCACAAGAAAGAAAAAAAAAACCCTAAGTTCTATTGTCCTTGTTCGATCCATAGCAGCAGCCAAGAGGAGTCTTGTTCTTGTTCTTATTCGTGTTTCATTCACATCACAAGGTAACCATGTAATACTAATCTTAATCTATACGAATTCATGAACAAAAATTAATCAAACCTTGTGTTCTTGCTCTTGTGTTTTCTGCCGTACGAACCAAAGGAGAAAGAAGGAGAGTGATTCGTTCGTGTGGTATCTTGTGTTCTTCGATCACGCTACGAGGGTATTGTGTATCATCCTTCGTGTTTAAATTCTTGTTCATGTCCTTATGTTCTAGTCGAATAATTATCATATAAGATAATAAAGGTTGTTACATAAAATAATGATCATGAAACCTTAAAAACCTAATATGTATGAATCGACCCATGTGTGTGTATGATGAATTTAATTGTTTTGATTATGTTAAGACCAGATATAAATCGACCTAGACATGTTATAAACTCATCAATAATCGTTTTGTGTCAAGAACTAAAGATTGGAATGACAAAACCCTAAATACTTGCATGAAATCATGAAACAGATGCTGTCCAGAAAAATTTATCCAACTTAAATCGATTGTATAAAAATAATGGTAACGTGTTTTTAGGTGGTTTTTGAGTCTAGAAATAATTTAAGGAAAAGAGATATCTGGGAAAATTAATCTTGTAAATTTTAGAGGTCTGGAAGGCAACTTTTTAATTTTTAGAAAATTAAGTGTCAAATCGAATTCGTATGTCTGGAAAAACAGTCTGGGTTTATGATTTTTAATTTTCAAACCGTGTCGAATTAGAAGATACGCTTTGAACTGAGTCATGTATCGTTTGTCTAGTAATAACTAGAATTTTTTTAGATTTTTATGAATTTATCTGGAGGGGTAAAAAAATACAAACTTTTCGGGTGTTTCATCAGATACGATTCTGGAATATGTTGTGGAAATTGATTTTTCATTCGTACCTATACAACTTAATAAAATCTGGAAAAATTACATAAAATACTTAAGACATTGAGGAACATGTGTGAATTTTTATAGAATTTATTTCGAAGTATTAATATGATTCATAAATTATTTGAAACGTGTTAAATTCGTATGTATAAAAGACTGTTAAGGGTTAAAAGGATTAAAATGGTGCTATGTGTTTATTTTCCAAACTAAAGGGTTTAAATTGTCATTCTTTTAAAGTAGAGGACCTAACTTGTGAAAACCTGTAACTTTATAGTAATTACATTTTATACCCTAATTTTATAAGAATTGCATATCAATCCCTAAACTTGTGATAATTACATAATAAACCCTAAACTTATGAAAACTACACTATGAACCCTAAACTTACATAAATGGCATTATGAAACCTTTATGACTACGAAACTTATTAGTACAATTATGATTATTTGTAGATCGGGTGAAGAAGGAGTGATCTCCTGCTTACTTTTCATTTCATTGCTTTTGCTTGCGTATTTTGTTAAGGTACAGATATTCTTTCCCTTCTCAGTAGGGATATTTTCCATTGATCCGATGCCTGCTATGTTTCCCTTTATTTGACTCATGACTTTCATTGTATGATAGTCATTCTATGTGATCTATTCTGACATTTATTTAAATGTCTCTGCCATGCTATGCTTATTTGTTTGCCATGCTTATTTGAGTTACTTTCTCGTTTCTCATGCCATGCTAGTTTGATTTTGTATGATATGATATTCCGTGGCTGAGCTTAACTAGTTCTAGAGGTACTAGGACCATGTCTAGGATGGCACCCTAGTCATGACACTCCCGTAGAGGTGTGATAGATCTGCGGCGTTCCCCCTTATGTATATGTATTATAACGCGTTTACTATTGGCCAACCTTATGTGTGCTTAGTCTTGAGCTAACATACATACTTATGTTAGGAAGCGTATGGATGCATCCTAGGTTTAGTTGTTTATGTGATTAAGGTGACCAGGTGGTGTGTGCCTTGCACTCCTTCTCACATTTTATTTTATTTACTTAGAGGTCTCCCCTCTTCGTATACTTGTAATGTGTTTGTATGATTTGTTAGATTATGTATGGAGTTCTTATGACACATCCTTATATGAACCCTCCTTGTTTTCATTTTATTCTTGATTCATTATCTATTCAGTTCTCATGCACTCTTGATTTTGTTCTCTTTCATGATTATGCTTTTCGTTTGTATTCTCATTTTCCTTCGTTGCTTATGCTTATTTACCTTTATGTTTTGTATTCGTATATATATATATATATATATATATATATTATATATATATATATATATATATATATATATATATATATATATATATATATATATATATATATATCTGTTCACTGGGCTTTTTAAGCTCAGCCGCATGTTTTCTTTCTTATGCGGCAGGTAATAAGCGGGGCGACGGGCTTGGGAATGAGAGAGCCTAGGACTTGAGAGACCTATTTATTTATCATTTCGTTGTCCATTGTTTCGGACCCTCATTTATTTCAGTACTTAGAGTATTATCGTTTTACTTTGGTTTTGTTTTGGTTAACCCACTATGCATTTTGGATTTTTCTTTTGATACTAGTCTTGATGTTCGAGACTTAGTTATTTATTTAAAAGACTTCCGCTTGCGTAATGTATGCTTTGTATGACGCCATAATGTGATATTTTGACCTTGTCGGGTCGGGGTGTTACAAAAACCATGCTCAGCTTGTGAAAAAGGTAAACATCACAGAGCATCCTTTAAAACCAAAACCAACTTTTCCATCAGGAACTGCCTACATCTTCTCCATATGGATCTATTTGGACCAATTTGTCCTAGATCCATTAACCATGAGAAGTATACTCTGGTCATTGTAGATGAATACTCAAGATACACTTGGGTATACTTCCTGATCAAAAAGAGTCAGGCAGCTGAAACAATTATGTCCTTTGTCAGGAACATTGAAAATCAAAATGACATCAAAGTCAAACAGATTAGGACTGACAATGGAACAGAGTTCAAAAATTATGAACTTGAATGTTTCTGTGATGAGAAAGGTATTTCCCAAAAAATTTCCTCACCCTACACACCTGAACAAAATGGGGTGGCTGAAAGGAAAAATAGAACACTCATTGAAGCAGCTAGGACAATGCTAAATGGATCAGTCCTTTCCAAACACTTTTGGACTGAAGCAGTAAAGACTGCTTGTTACACACAAAACAGATCCATCATTGTCAAGAGACACAGCAAAACTCATTATGAGTTATTCAAGGGAAGAATCCCTGACATCAGCTACTTTCATGTCTTTGGGTGTCCTGTGTTTATTCATAATAACAAGGATCACTTAGGAAAATTTGATGCCAAAGCTGATGATTGATACTTCCTAGGGTACTCCCTTGTCTCAAAGGCCTTCAGGGTGTTCAACACTAGGAGACAACGTACTGAGGAAACATTTCATGTTACCTTTGATGAGAGCACTGATGCAATCAGTGTCTCTAACAACTCAGTGGAAGAGATAGGTATTGATGAATCATCAAGATACCCTCCTGATGAATATCATACTGATAATGGTCCTTCCACTCAGTACCATGCAAATGATGACATCTCCTATTACATCATTCCCCACAACCTTCCTTACCCAACCATCACTGAGTTTATTAAAGCACAAAGTACTGATGAATTCATTCAGTCAGTACAAAGTACTCAGGTACTAAACAATCTCAGTGATGAGTCAACCCACTCAGACACTCAAGATACTGAAGATCATCATGTGTCTGATCCTGATCCTACCCATCAGGCCTCTACAAGTTCTAATCAGTTTCCAATACCTCAGGACAGTTGGACTAGGTCTCAGGATATAGAACTTGTCAATATAATTGGTGAGCCTACTGAAGGCATGCTCACTAGAAGCATGGCTGCTGAACTGAAAGCAGCCTCAGCCAATGAATGCCTATTTGTGGACTTCATTTCCACAATTGAACCCAAAAGTGTTAAGGAAGCACTAAATCATCCAAGTTGGGTTCAAGCCATGAATGATGAACTGGAACAATTTGACAGAAACAAGGTAATGACCTTGGTCAAATGTCCTGAAGATGTTTCAGTCATTGGCATGAAATGGGTATTTAAAAACAAATCTGATGAAAATGGCATAGTCATTAAAAACAAAGCCAGACTTGTAGCCAAAAGCTATAATCAACAAGAAGGCATTGACTATGAAGAAACATTTGCACCAGTAGCAAGGATGGAAGCCATCAGGATCTTCCTTGCGTTTGCTACATACATGAACTTCAAGGTGTACCAAATGGATGTTAAAAGTGCATTCTTAAATGGCTCACTGAAAGAAGAAGTTTATGTTCAGCAACCTCCTGGATTTGAAAGCCATGAGTTTCCTGACCATGTCTGCAAGCTTAACAAAGCCCTTTATGGACTGAAACAAACTCCCAGGGCATGGTATGAGACTCTTTCAGCCTTCCTGATCCAAAACAAATTTGTCAGAGGCAAGATAGACAACACATTGTTTATCTACAAGACAAATAATGATGTCATACTTGTATAGGTGTATGTTGATGACATCATCTTTAGCTCAACAAATTATAAACTTTGCAAACAGTTTGAAAAACTAATGGCAAAGAAATTTGAAATGAGCATGATGGGAGAACTGACTTACTTCCTTGGTCTACAAATCAAGCAGACTGATAAAGGAACCTCTATCAGTCAAGAGAAGTATGTCAGAAGCTTACTGAAGAAGTATGAGCTCAGTGACTGTGCCTCAGTCAAGACTCCCATGGTACCCCCAAACAACCTTGGTCCTGATCTTACTGGAAAACCAGTGAATCAAACTCTTTTTAGAGGAATGATAGGATCACTGAAGTATTGATGCGTGGGTTTTGCAACCTTACAACAGGTTTTACCTCTCGAGGGATCTCAAGAGGCTTACAACCCCACCAGGCAGTGTACCTGACCGATGTAGTATAGTGTAGTGGTAAGTACGGGGGATTGATCGTTCTCCACAGGGAATAGTGTTCGTTAGGTATGAAAGGCTACTCTAATTAGGTCTAAGGGTTGAGGAAGATTCTTTTTATGTTATTATATTTTTTTATGAAAGCAAGTAAAATCTCGGGTTTGAAGGAGTGGGCGGAATTAGTTGCTAGTCAACTAACCCAAATTACTACGAATGCAAATAAAATAAAATAACAAAAATGAAAAGTTTGGTGGAAACTTATATGTAGAGAAATGTGTTTACTTAGATTTCCTTACTCCCTAGCTATCTTTTACCGGTTGATTAGTGTGTATTAGTCGCGTGGATGACGGGTGTATTCCTTAATACCAATTGTGGGGTGGCGTACGTACTTCCCCAACTCTACAAGCTCCTACTTCACTCCTATGTCGAGCCGGCTAGGAAGCTCCTAACATGGGATCACTAGAATTCGCTTGTGCATTAAATACAACCATAAAAACCTTTAGTACGCATTTGGTTCATGTTTCTTAAGACGTTCAAGCAAGTTACCGAATAGGAAGTTAGCCAGTTTTCTTAAGCCTAACATAGATAAACAATCATCCAATACAACTAACAACACACTAATAACCAATAATCAATAGCTAGGTTTCATTAGATCTAAGCAAACACAAGATAAATCTAGCCTAACATGTTAAACAAAAGACAAGAATAAGATAGAATCAAACAACACATAGACATATTGAATGATTAATTGATAACTTATCTTTCAATGTAACATGGAAGATCTCAAGGCAAAAAGCCTTGAAAAAGAAGCTAAATTCGTCTTAGGGTTTTCTCCCAAAATTCCACACACTAAGTTCCACACTAATGACAAAAAATTAGAAAACTATATATAGATTTTTGGATCTGACGGCGTCACCTTATGGAGTGTGACGCCGTCACCTCGCCGCTTCTAGGGTTCCCGGATGACCTTCTTGACGCCGTCCCTCTTTAGCTCTTCCAAAATCCATTCTGGCTTATCAAGGCTTGACGCCGTCTAACCTTGAACGTGACGCCGTCCCCTTTTGATTTAAGCCGTGACGCCCTTGATCAAGTTAAAGCGTGACGCCGTCAGAATTCACATGCTATTTTCACTGGCTTATCATGAGTAAATTTCACGTCCACCTTTTCTTGCCAAGGCATGACGCCGTCTGGGGTTAATTGTGACGCCGTCAAAGGTAACTTTTAGCCGATTTTTGAGACTTTGCCGTTTTCTTCACTTTTATGCTCCAAAAACGTCCAAAATGCCTCCTTTTCCAGATTTCTCCTCAAAAGTACCTAAAATGACAAAAGGAACGATTTAGGGCGATATTTGATCAAATAAATACGATTTAGGGCTTAAATGACCCCTTAAAAGCGGTACACTTTTCGCTTCATCAAATACCCTTACACTTGAGATTTGCTTGTCCTCAAGCAAATGCGCTTTTATTCTAATCAAAATACAAGTTAGGGGTCATTTAATGCTAACATAAAAGTAATTACAACAAATAATCGTTCCACTTCAATCATAATAAGCACGGAGATTACATACTAGCACCTCACAAGTAGTGTTTAGATACTCACATCTCTCAAGTGTCATCAAAATAAATCTCATAAATGAAAACGGATAATATCTCTCACTACCTGTCATAGCAAATAGATTACCATAGGCTTGGGAAAGGATCGAAAACCTCCTCCACTAGGCGTAAGCACCAAAGATAAACTATCAAAGAGGGCTTTTAAATGGGTTATAACGTTAGGTGTAGGGAAAAGGAAAACACGGTTTTGTTGGATACGGGATATTTTACTGGTGGCGAGTTAAAGATCTTGATCAATTACATGTACTATACAATGTTGCTAAGCCAAGACTAGACTCGATCTTAAGCTAGAAACGAAATAACAAAAACAAAAACATAAAATAAACATAAAATGAAACGGGATGGTAGTCCGTATGTTTTTTCTATTTTTCATTTTCTCATTTTTTTTTTTTTGTATTTTTCTTGATTTTTTTTTTTTTTTTTTTTTTTTTTTTGCATACACTTTTGCCCTACCATCCAAAATAATACATCATAGGGGCATTGCATCCCCCTTACACTTGAACTTTTACATAACTTTACAAGTAACTATTCTAATGACTCGAATTAAGATGATTGAAAAACTTGGAGTACTTTTAAAATATTTAGCACATATGGGGGTAATAAATGATGTTCTTCCCCATTACTCCATTACACTAGTACTTTACCCATGAGTCCCAATCGTCCCAAAACAATATGTACAAGGATATGACTCGACTTAGCAACCATGTAATCAACTAGATAATTAACTTGGGTTTAAACAAATGTTGTAACAATAATGCACTAAAAATGAGTGCATACAAGGTAGGCTAAGGCGATTTGGGTGTACATTTTAGTGGGGTGTAAACAAATTCTTCCTTTAAGTAAAATGCTTAAAGGTCGAAATGAAAAGATAGGCTCTGAGGGGTGTACTAGGGGTATCGTGTACTAAAAATGAGTACAACGCAAAGGGGTGTGGGAGAATTACTTGACCAATGTAGCCAATGTAATTATAACAAAAACACAGGTGTAAAACAATGGGTTAATCCTAATGCCTCTTATCATGTAGTAAATCTAACTACACGAATGTAGTCTCACTTGTGGCCTCGGAATGGTCCTAACGCAAGTTCTAGAATCTAAGTGCTACCGGTACACACATCATAGCATAAATGCTTTTCCTACCAATTCTAGGGGCGAACCTCACATATTTGGGGGTGGAAAATTTTTTAGTGGTACGGTTTTTTGTGCTAGTCATATAACTCCTATCCGTGAGACGCTCATTAAGATCAAAGTTTCACTCCTATATGTTGTAAAAAATTTTAAATTTGGCACTAAAATTGCCTTAACAAGTATTTCTCTCAGTTTTATTACACATCTACTATTAAACAATCAAAAATCAAGCGTAATAGTATTCTCTAATCGTACTTTTACCCTCCCCTTACACTTAATATGAACATTGTCCCCAATGTTCAAATAACAAGATGTAAAAGAAAAAAGTAAAAGAATGAAATCAAATACTCCCCTGATTCGCTCGGTGGATAATGAAATAATACGGTTAAATCTTCTTCCAAGGTAATGTTGAAGCTCCATGACTAATGCATCGCCATAAGCTTGATTCCATAAACATTTCCTTGTCCAAAATAACCTGTTAAACCTGAGAAAACAAACACGAAAACCTGCATAACATCGGCGGGATAAATCTATATATAAGGATATAATGCTTGTGGAATGATAATTTTGCAGATTCCTGGAGATTATAAGTTGGAGATTTAATAAAAACTTTTTATGAAAACAAAACTTTCAAAAATTTCTGAAAATTAAATCTGACGCCGTCAGGTTATAAACCCTGACGGAATTCTCATGTTACGTTTCTGGAAAAATTTTGGAAAAACCTATACCTTACTTCCTGGAATTCCTGCAAAACATCATTATGACTCGATACAAGCATTTGACTCAAACAAATACTAATATGTATGTTAATTTAATATTATTATGATTCATGTTCATTTGTTCTAATAAACCGATTTGACTTTCCCTTACACTTATCTTTTGCAAAATACCTTTATATGTAGTTAAGACGAAGTTAAAAACAAAATAAAGCATTTTCACAATTTTAGTTTTGAACATGAATCAATAATAATAAAAATTAAACACACATACGGAAGCAAATAAAATCAAACAAACAAATAAATAAACACACAAAGCAAATAAAACAAATAAACAAACAAATAAAGCTCGGGTTGCCTCCCAAGAAGCGCTTGTTTTTGTTCGAGTCATGAGCCTGACTCTACCCTTATTTAATGGATAAAGGAGAGGTTTTCCCTACACTTAGGATTAAGTGCGGGTGATAGTAGCGATACATACCAGCTCGGTAGGAGTATGCCACGTGAGGAAAGAGTGGTGGATGAATTATATGCTCAAAGGGGTGTGCTCCTTTCATCATAACCTTACCTAGTTCACTTTGGTCAATGGGTGAATTAAAGTTTTCTCCTAAAAAGGGATCATTTTCTAACAACTTCGAGAGACTCCTAATTGGGAATCCATTTTGACCCAATAGACCCGGTTTAAACCCATAATGTTTCTTGTGATCAATCATGAATGGGTGATGTAGACATGTAAGGTCATGGTTCACTCCTATATTGTCTTCCTCACTACAAGGCTTAATGTCCACTACCTTAAACTTAAGACTACCCGGACTATATGTTTTGATGGGTGGATCGGGACCTAATTCAATTCCTAAATTTTCATCCAAGGATGGAAGATTAGGTAACGGTTTTGGTTGAGGCTCCGGCTCATCAAAACTAGGAACTTCCATAGGACTAAAAGAAAGGTTGTGATCACTAAAAGCATTCAAACCTATTTCTTCTAGTTGTGTTTGGTCCAAGGGCTCTACCTCTATTGGGGTTCCTATAGTCTCCTCAACTTCTTCCGGGTAAGTCACGGGCGGTGTGTGTGCCTCAAATGATGGTAGGACTTGTGGGGTACTTGGTAGGCTTATGTTACTTACCTCATCATTCCTTGTGTCAAGATCACCAATATCCTCATCATGTGTTTTAGTAGGATCTAACCCTAACATTTTCCCAAGTATCTCAAGTGCTTCTCTAGGCATCTTAACTTCTATATCCGAATCATAAGGATCATCCTCAATATTATGACTGCTATATTCAAATTGCCCAAAAGATTCATCATGTGTTTCTTGAGATTCATCATCATCGATCATAAAACCTAGGTCTTTTTTATCAATGTGATCATGTTCGGCTAAATCCTCCATCACATCAAGGTCACCTATGTGTTTGTTTTGTACTATGGCATTACATGACAACCACTTAGGTATCTCAACACTAATGCATTCATCCCCAAACAAACTTGTTTCATGATCCAGGAAATTTATATTCAATTGACTTGTACTAACGTTTGTTGGGTTGTCTACCCTATAATAATATTGGGCACAATCTTCTATGGCATTCCATGCTTCTTCAGCACTTAATTCCCTAAAGTCCCCATTGGCAAAATCCTCAATGCGCATTTGGTCATATTGGCCAACACGATAGTAAAAGGTTCGGGTTAGGGATGCTAAAGCGAAACTATGATGAGGGAATTTTCGGAGTAAATTTCTAAAACGAGTCCATGCATCATATATGGGTTCATCTCGATATTGTTTGAAATTCGAGATGTCAATAGGGTAGAATGGCCTTTGTGGTTGGTGGTATGGTGGATTCGCGTACTCCATAATGGTGAACGGAAGAGTCAATGGAAATTACGAACAAACACACAAAGAAAATAGATAGACTAAAGAAAACCTAGAAAAATAAAATAAAAATCTCACTAGAAAGGAATCTAGTGAGTAGACCTATAAAATAAAAATTCAACCTAAACAATAACTATTCCCCGGCAGCGGCGCCAAAAACTTGATGCGTGGGTTTTGCAACCTTACAACAGGTTTTACCTCTCGAGGGATCTCAAGAGGCTTACAACCCCACCAGGCAGTGTACCTGACCGATGTAGTATAGTGTAGTGGTAAGTACGGGGGATTGATCGTTCTCCACAGGGAATAGTGTTCGTTAGGTATGAAAGGCTACTCTAATTAGGTCTAAGGGTTGAGGAAGATTCTTTTTATGTTATTATATTTTTTTATGAAAGCAAGTAAAATCTCGGGTTTGAAGGAGTGGGCGGAATTAGTTGCTAGTCAACTAACCCAAATTACTACGAATGCAAATAAAATAAAATAACAAAAATGAAAAGTTTGGTGGAAACTTTTATGTAGAGAAATGTGTTTACTTAGATTTCCTTACTCCCTAGCTATCTTTTACCGGTTGATTAGTGTGTATTAGTCGCGTGGATGACGGGTGTATTCCTTAATACCAATTGTGGGGTGGCGTACGTACTTCCCCAACTCTACAAGCTCCTACTTCACTCCTATGTCGAGCCGGCTAGGAAGCTCCTAACATGGGATCACTAGAATTCGCTTGTGCATTAAATACAACCATAAAAACCTTTAGTACGCATTTGGTTCATGTTTCTTAAGACGTTCAAGCAAGTTACCGAATAGGAAGTTAGCCAGTTTTCTTAAGCCTAACATAGATAAACAATCATCCAATACAACTAACAACACACTAATAACCAATAATCAATAGCTAGGTTTCATTAGATCTAAGCAAACACAAGATAAATCTAGCCTAACATGTTAAACAAAAGACAAGAATAAGATAGAATCAAACAACACATAGACATATTGAATGATTAATTGATAACTTATCTTTCAATGTAACATGGAAGATCTCAAGGCAAAAAGCCTTGAAAAAGAAGCTAAATTCGTCTTAGGGTTTTCTCCCAAAATTCCACACACTAAGTTCCACACTAATGACAAAAAATTAGAAAACTATATATAGATTTTTGGATCTGACGGCGTCACCTTATGGAGTGTGACGCCGTCACCTCGCCGCTTCTAGGGTTCCCGGATGACCTTCTTGACGCCGTCCCTCTTTAGCTCTTCCAAAATCCATTCTGGCTTATCAAGGCTTGACGCCGTCTAACCTTGAACGTGACGCCGTCCCCTTTTGATTTAAGCTGTGACGCCCTTGATCAAGTTAAAGCGTGACGCCGTCAGAATTCACATGCTATTTTCACTGGCTTATCATGAGTAAATTTCACGTCCACCTTTTCTTGCCAAGGCATGACGCCGTCTGGGGTTAATTGTGACGCCGTCAAAGGTAACTTTTAGCCGATTTTTGAGACTTTGCCGTTTTCTTCACTTTTATGCTCCAAAAACGTCCAAAATGCCTCCTTTTCCAGATTTCTCCTCAAAAGTACCTAAAATGACAAAAGGAACGATTTAGGGCGATATTTGATCAAATAAATACGATTTAGGGCTTAAATGACCCCTTAAAAGCGGTACACTTTTCGCTTCATCATGTATTTACTTGCATCGAGGCCTGATATCCAATTCTCAGTCTGCTTATGTGCCAGATATCAATCTGACCCAAGAGAAACTCATATCACTGCTGTGAAAAGGATATTCAGGTACCTGAAAAGTACTCCAAACCTTGGATTATATTATCCAAAATGTTCAGACCTTGATCTTAAAGGATACTCAGATTCTGACTATGCTGGATGCAACATGGATAGGAAAAGCACCTCAGGCTCCTGCCAAATTCTTGGTGGAAAACTAGTCTGTTGGAGTGCTAAGAAGCAACAATCAGTTGCCATGTCCTCAGCTGAAGCTGAATATGTTGCAGCAGCAAGTTGTTGTGCAAATGTACTCTGGATGAAAAGTCAACTCAGTGACTATGGAATTCAGTACAAGATGGTTCCCATCTTTTGTGATAACACAAGTGCAATTTCCATCTCAAATAACCCAGTTCTTCATCAGAGAACGAAACACATTGATATTAGATATCACTTCATCAGGGACCATGTCATGAATGGTGACATAGAATTACACTTCATTCCTACTGAATATCAGCTAGCTGATATATTCACCAAGCCATTGGATGAACCAAATTTCACCAGACTGAAAGCTGAACTAGGAATGTTGGATATTGAGAATCAGTCCACTGATTGACTCCATCCAAATATGTGTAAATTCTGATAACCCAAGTCCCTGACTCAATGTGTTCTTCAGTGAGAAAGATCACTGAACTTCAGGAACTAAACCCAAGTTCCTAAACCCTTAATCCTCAGGAATTAAACCCAAGTTCCTGAATTCTTGGTCCTCAGGAACTAAACCTAAGTTCCTGAACCCTTGAACCTCAGGAATTAGACCCAAATTCCTGAACACTAGAACCATCAGTGACTAAACCCAAGTCCTGACAATCAGGTTCACTGAATGAAAAGTCATTCAGGGTCCTCAAGAGACATTAAATACTAACTTAAATGCTCTAAGTATCTAGTTAGTAAATGTCCGAGGTTGGTAACTGAATTCTTATTTAATATAAGAATATTTGTTCTTTTGCCTTTCTGGCTTCCACCTATGGGCCCCCACATTCCCACTTGGCATTAAATGCCTCTCCAATCACATTACAGATATGTGATGACTCATCTCTGCAAATTACATTTTTGCAGAACTGCTCAACTGTTCACCTTGACTGTTGCGCCAAACCAGGGAAAGTGGAGTGGTGGCATTAAATGCGGATCCCAAAACATTTTATTCAAAACAATTTCCAAAAATTCTTTTTGAATAAATAAAATCCGCTTAATGCCTAAAATACCCTCCACTTCACTTCCCTATAAATACCCCAACCAAAATAACAACACACACGTCTATTAGAAATCTTAAGCAAAATTCTGCCCATTTTTTCTCTCAAAACTAATAATGTGTGTGTTCTTAGCTTTAAGAAATCCCAACCATCTTTGTTACCCTGACTTACCAACAAATATGGCTTCCTCTAAAGCTGTGACATACGCCCCTAATGTGGAATTCACATTGGAGGGTGTAGACCTCACCAAGAACAATGTGGTAGGAAACTTTTCCTATCCACAAAAGTTCCATGCTTACAAGAATGTTATGAAATATCTTCAAAACTGTTTTCTTGCAAAAGCATTTACCATGACCCCCTCAGTCATCTACCATGACTACTTGAGGGAATTCTGGTGTACTGCTGTGGCTACTAGCCTGAAAGACACCAAAGAATCCATCATCACTTTCACAGTGATGAATGGGAGAAGGACTCTCTCCCTGGATTACAATAACTTCATCAAGGCCACTGGTCTTGATTTTGCTGAGGCTTTTGAGCCCAATCCGACTGACCAAGAGGTTAAGGGAGAGCTGATCTTCTTGGGACCTCATGACCCTAAACGTCCTGATTTGTCCGCTGGAGCCTTATTAGAGAAGGCTCCAATTGTCAAAACCTGGTTCCACCCAGTCTGGAGGATCCTGATGACATTCGTCATTCAGGTCCTTGGGGGGAATAAATCCTCCACTAAGCATTTGAACTCATCACAACAATTGATGTTGTTCAGTCTCTTGGAGGGTAAAAAGATAGATATCGGAGGTATAATCTTCCGTGACCTTGTTGCTAAGCTCTCAGGAAAATCTAGGCAAAAACACTTGTCTTATCCTAGGTTTATTTCCTGTGTGCTTCAGGACCTCCTTGGTTCTGACTATGTGAGGCTTGACGTCGAAGGTACGAAACCTGACGTCTTACATAAGACCAATTTCACTAGTGGCATCACTAAGGTACAGCCCATTGCCCTGACTGACTACATGCAAGTGGTCATTCAAGGGGAGAATGCTATTTCACCAACACCTTCACCGACAAAAAAGGTGAAGAAGACAAAGAAGGGTCAGTCTAGTAAGGTGGTTAGACCCAAACCACTCGCCACTGAGACTGATGCCCAGAACCAACTCAACCTTAAAAAGGGGTTGAATGTGGCCCAGACCTCTGAGACACCCACTACAGAGACCCCCTGACAACAAAACAAAGGCCAACGGAGGGGAATGAGCAATCATCCTTAGTGTCTTCGGGAAAACCTTTTCCACATGTCCCTATTAACATACACAAGTTAGCAGGGTCAAGAACAACCACCCATTCACATCCCGATGAAGGCACTGATAAATCACAATCAGAGCCTGAGGGAGAAAAGGGTCCTATATCCTCGGTTGGGTAGCACTGTAACACCCCTAAAATCATAATATTGCGGAAGCATACACTTTGGGTGCTATTGGATTGAAATCACAACACAAGATATAGGGAACAGATTAAAAATCCGTTTTAAAATATATTACATAAGTCAAGTCATGTAACAATACATGAAATCCATTTCAGATGAAAATGAAGCCCATTAAAATAAAAAGGTCCAATTGTCAGAGTAAACGCATTAAAAACATTTCCATCATTTATTGTGACCGACGCCATGCACTGCACCCGGCTAAACGCACCTCAGTTTCCTGAGAAAAACATGCTAAAAGTCAGCTAACGCTGGTGAGTTCATATGTTTAAATAAATAGCACATATGGACCAATAGCAATATCATAAAAACAATTCAGCAGATACACACTATCCGTTATGCAAACACTAAGCCTCATCCTACCGATGCTAAGACAATGCAGCACGACTAGCGTTAGCAAAATAAATAAGGGTGCCCGCGAGTGTTAATCCCCAGACACTCGGCCAAAAACCCGACTTGGTATACGTTTGCCTTGGCTATGCCGAGCCAATCGAACGAGGACGTCACACCCAATAGATCTATTTATAACAAACGGCTTCCTACACAGGAATTAACGGCAGATGATAGTGGGCACAAAATGGGATTCAGCAAACTTAGGTTTCTGCATACTAGTGTGATCTTAAAAGCAAATTCATTTCTGGTCCATGAAAACAGTTTTGCATGTTTCTCACCCCAAGCTTATAAAACAAAAATCGTATAAAATATGGGGCTATAAACTCACCTTTCAATAACAGCAAAATCAGCTAATCAATCAAAATAGTGCAACCGCGCCGATCAGCACCCTAAATCAGTACGGTAAGTCTTAGCAAAATATTCGTGTCTCAAGTGTCTTCATTTTATTTGAAAAGTTTACGTTTGACCAGTGCTCGTGTATTTCTTGCTTGCTGTGTGGTAAATATATTTCGAAACGATTTATTGTTGTAATTCGTGGTGGTGGCTCATGGTGAATGTGCATGGTGGGAATACATAACGGAACATCCGTGCTAGTATTCGCGGCTTAAATGTGCAAGTGTTATATATATGTACTCATACATTATATATGTATATATATTTATTAAATTAAATACTTATGTATTTAATTAATTAAAAATAAAAATTAATTAAATAAGCTTTTGAAAAATGAGCAAGATAATAATGTTGGTGAAGAATTATTATAGTAGAAACATCGTTTATTATTTCTGTTGCAACTTTTATTATAAGAAAACAAGTTTTGTTAAGTAATTCCATAAAGTTTACTTAGGTTAAGTGTTTTCACAAAATACTCTAAGTGTTGGATTTTTAGAAAATTTGGGCATGACCCATTCGTTTATACAACGTTTTCATTTATCTCACATGTTGCAAAATTTACTCAAATATTCCGCTAACTAGTTATAAGTGCAAAAATATACCTTTGTGATATATATATCAAGTGTCGTGAATATGTTTTCGTCGTAATATTATTCGTTATCTTTACTTTTAAAGTATTAACGATGGATTTCGACATAAAGTCAACATTTTGTTAAAAAGTCAATCTCAACATCAATTTAGTAAAAATGTCAATTTTTACCCTTTCGGAGACTAAACGTCTCAAAACAAGTCCAAAAATAGTTATCGTTATATTTATCGTTTCGTTAAACATTAATAACCACGGCGAGTCGGAAAATATTCCAAAAATCAATTTCGTCATTTTTATTTGTTAATTGGGCCGAAAACTATTTAAAAAGCCCAATAACCAATTTTAGCCCAAAACACATTTTTAGCTATAACGTATATATCGACACGTTACTAAAAATCATTTTACTCGCTCAATAGGTTCGTTTGGTCAAAAAGTCAAAACCTCAAAAATGCTTATGGGCTTCGGCCCAACAGTAATTCAATGGGCTTTTTGGCCCAAAAATCCATTTGGTCCAATTAGTTATTATTTGTTACTTATTAGTGATTATTAGTTACCAAATACACTTTTTACTTATCAAATAATTTCTAATAAATAAGTTACTTAGTCAAAAAGTCAACCATGACTAATTTATATGTACTTCGACCCATATTCATGGTGTCAACTCATTTTTATCTTTTTACTAGTTATTTTTAGTAACTTATAGCTTATTTTCAATCCATTCCAAATAAACACTCAATTATATTTTTCCACCATTTCACCACTCGAGCCAAAATTTTATGTTTTTTAAAACCCCAATAATCTTATATTTTTAAGTATGGCCGAACCATATATGTGCTCAAAAATTCAATATAGTGCTTAAATTAGTGTAAAAACCATAACTAATGTTTGTATTATCAAATAAGCACTATATGTAACAATATTTACCACACAAGCAAGAAATTTACAAACTAACTCATAAACATTAAGAAAAGTCGAGCACCATAAATACAAGATCAAACCCTAGCTTTAATCATATTATCAAAACATACACATTTAACATTTTTAAACATCATTATACACCAAATGAACAAGAGATTAACAAGTTTAGAAAAGTTTTATGAATTCTTACAAATCCTTTGAAGTTAACGTGGCAAGGAAGAACAATGAACACCCAAAGCTTCACTAATTTTTACCCAAAACAAGCTCCAAATTACCCAAAAACCTTATTTAAACACTTGATGATCTTGAACTTTTAGAGAAAATTTTGGATGATGGTATTAGTGTGTGTAAATGTGGTGTCTAAAATGGTGATGATGAGGTGAAGATGAGTTCTAATCTAAGTAATATTTAAGGATAAGAAATGGAAATCTAAATGTTGTCACTCCATTTTTGGCAAAAAGGGATTACATTAGGATTAAATGGGAATTTTTGTCATTTTTTGGTGGAGTAACTACCATAGCCGGCTAGGGCTTATTTAGGGGAGGGAAATTTTAGTTTTTACCCCGCGTTGGTGTATCGTGTGTCGGTTTGAGCTTAAATGTTACCGTAAAATCCCGGTTTGACGTTTTTGGACACGATTACGTAAAATAAAGTTTTTAACCACGTTTTCATCAGAAATATAAAAAATGTCATTTCTGACTCAAAAATATATTTATTTGACTATTACCATATGTACTGTGCTGTCGGTACGCGCGTGCGGTTGTTTTTCAGAAAAAATGCGAGAAAGCTCTCAATTAATTTTAATACTCGTCAGTAACTATCAGAAATGTGATAATTTAACTTTACTGAAAAAAATATACTTTTTTTGCAGTGACTGTAAGCTACAGTATGCGAAACGGCTCTAAAAAATGCTCAAAATACTCAGAAACATGCAAATGCGCATAGAAATGTTTAGCTAAAAAAATAATTAATACTCATATAATATTAATTAACAACGTGAAAATTACCATTGGTCATAGTCTCCCTATCTAATCGGGAAATCCGTCCCGGATTTCAATTTACGTTACTCGTCGGCTTTGAAAAGAGATGAGGGTATTTTCGCTTGATTTCGTCCTCTCGCTCCCAAGTGTATTCGGGGCCTCTGCGAGAGTTCCATCGGACCTTCACAATTGGGATACGACTCTGCTTTAGTCGTTTCACTTCCCGGTCCATGATTTCAGTCGGCTCTTCAATAAAATTTAACCTCTCATCAAGCTGGATTTCATCCAAAGGAATAACGGCGTTTTCATCCGATAAGCACTTTTTCAAATTACTGACATGAAAAACGTTATGCACAGCACTGAGCTCTGATGGCAGTTCGATTCGGTAGGCTACCGGCCTGATCTTTTCAAGAATTTCGAAAGGTCCAATATAGCGAGGGTTCAACTTACCGCGCTTGCCAAATCTGATCACGCCTTTCCATGGCGAGACCTTCAACATTACTTTATCTCCCACTTGAAACTCAAGGGGTTTCCGCCTCTTGTCGGCGTAACTCTTTTGACGGTCACGAGCCGCCTGCATTTGGCTCTTGATATGTACAATCTTTTCAGTAGTCTCATGGACTAGTTCTGGCCTGGTAAGTTGGCTTTCTCCAACTTCTGCCCAACAAATTGGCGATCTGCACTTACGTCCATAAAGTGCTTCATACGGTGCAGCCTTAATACTGGTGTGATAGTTGTTGTTATAGGAAAATTCGACTAAAGGCAAATGCCTATCCCAGCCGTTCCCGAAATCAATCACACAGGCTCTTAGCATGTCCTCTAATGTCTGAATGGTCCTTTCACTTTGACCATCCGTCTGAGGATGATAAGCTGTACTCATATCAAGGTTAGTTCCCAATGCATCCTGAAGCGACCTCCAAAAATTAGACGTGAATCGACTGTCTCGATCAGAGATAATAGAAACAGGCACACCATGCCTTGCAACAATTTCCTTAACATATAAACGCGCGAGTTTATCCATGCTGATTTTCTCTTTTATAGGGAGGAAATGCGCTGATTTAGTGAGTCGGTCCACGATTACCCAAATCGTGTCGTAACCACTCGATGTCTTAGGCAACTTCGTTATAAAATCCATAGTGATACGTTCCCATTTCCTTTCCGGAATCTCAGGTTGAACAAGCAGACCGGACGGTCTCTGGTGTTCAGCCTTGACCTTCGAGCACGTTAAGCACTTGCTGACGTATTCAGCTATATCGGCCTTCATGTTTGGCCACCAATACAACTTCTTCAGGTCTAAATACATTTTGTCAGATCCTGGGTGAATGGAGTACTTAGACTTATGGGATTCGTGCATAATAAAATCACGAATTCCTCCACACAGTGGAATCCAATACCTGTCTCCATAACGCAAAATCCCATCGGATCTTCTTACTAGCCCGTTCTCAAGTTCTGGCATTCTGTGAATCCTCTCACTGGGTCGGTTTTCATCTTTGAGTGCCTCATCCTGAGCCTCAAGAATTTTTGCTGGAAGCGGCGAATTGATCGTCATCCCTAATGATCTGACCCTGAGGGGTTTGATTCGCTCCTTTCTACTAAGGGCGTCGGCAACAACATTTGCCTTGCCTGGGTGATAACGGATCTCACAATCATAGTCACTAAGCAACTCCAACCATCGGCGTTGTCTCATGTTCAGCTCCTTCTGGTTCAATATATGTTGTAGACTCTTGTGATCGGTATACACTACGCACTTAGTTCCATAAAGGTAGTGTCTCCAAATCCTCAGTGCAAACACGACTGATCCTAATTCTAGGTCATGGGTTGTGTAGTTTTTCTCATGGGTTTTCAGCTGTCGAGAAACGTATGCTATTACCTTCTCTCTTTGCATCAACACGGCTCCCAAACCTTTGTGTGATGCGTCACAATACACAACAAAATCTTCGCTACCCTCGGGTAAAGCTAAAATAGGCGCACTACACAATCTTTCCTTAAAGAGTTGAAAAGCTTCTTCCTCCTTATCTCCCCAGTCATATTTCACATTCTTTTGAGTCAATTTCGTCAACGGTTTAGCTATCTTAGAGAAACCTTCTATAAATCTTCTGTAATAGCCGGCAAGTCCTAAAAATTGTCGGATTTTCGTCGGCGTTGTGGGCGTTGCCCAATCCTTAATGGCCTCAATCTTAGCAGGATCTACGTGAATCCCTTGCTTATCTATCACGTGACCAAGAAACTGAACGGTCGATATCCAGAATTCACACTTCGAAAACTTAGCATATAGTTCTTCCTTTTTCAATAGTTCCAGAATTAGCTTGAGATGTTCCTCATGCTCTTTGCTCATTCTTGGAATATATCAGGATATCGGCAATGAACACTATCACGAATTTATCCAAATACGGCTTACACACACGATTCATGAGATCCATGAAAACTGCTGGTGCATTTGTCAAGCCGAATGGCATAACTTGGAATTCGTAATGGCCATATCGGGTTCGGAATGCGGTCTTCGGGATATCCTCTTCCCGGACCCTAAGTTGGTGATAACCAGATCTCAAGTATATCTTAGAATAAACCGATGATCCTTGCAACTGATCGAATAAATCGTCTATCCTCGGGAGTGGGTATCTATTCTTAATGGTTAGCTTATTCAGTTCCCGATAGTCAATACACATCCTGAAGGATCCATCCTTCTTCTTAACAAACAAAACAGGAGCTCCCCAAGGCGATGAACTCGGTCTAATGAAACCTTTTCCAGATAATTCAGCTAATTGATCGGACAACTCTTGTAATTTCGTAGGTGCTAAACGATAGGGTGCTCGCACTACAGGCGCGGCTCTTAGCACTAATTCGATGTGGAATTCGATTTGTCTGGCCGGTGGAAGTCCCGGTAAGTCTTCTGGAAAGACTTCTGGAAAATCCCTTACGATTGGCACATCTTCCAACCTTTTCTCTCCAGGTTCCTTTTCTTTCTCTTCAGTGACATGAGCTAAAAAGAGATAACATCCCTTCTCGATGTACTTCTGCACCTTCGTACACGAGATGATGCTCAATCTTGACGAACGTGCACGATCAGAGCGGTCGCCTTCAATGATCAGAACTTCATTCCCATAGGGTACTCTGACGATCTTCTCATCACAAATGATGACGGCATGATATTTTGATAGCCAATCCATCCCTATGATGACGTCGAAGCTACCCAATTCTACCGGCATTAAGTCGATATTGAATGGACGGTTCAACAAGTTTAGAGTGCAACCCCTTATGATGGTACCTACTCTTTCTAGGTTTCCATTTGCTAATTCTACGTCAAAGGCATTATCTAAGGTGGTCGGGGCTATATCGAGCAAAGGACTAAAAGCGGTCGATACAAAGCTTCTATCTGCTCCCGTATCGAAAAGTACTGAAGCATAACGATTATTTAAAAGAAACGTACCCGTCACCACGTTCGGGTCGTCCTGTGCTTCCCTTCTGCCTACGGCATAAACTCTTCCACGAGCTCTTCCTTCATTGCCCTGATTTCCATTGTTAATCATTGCCACTTGGTTCCCTGGTCTACCACCGTTTCCTTGATTTCGGGGCTTATTGCACTCGTTTCGATAATGACCCTTTTCACCACACCCAAAGCAGGTGACATCCGCCTTACGATTGTAGGGTGGTGCTGCTTGTGCGGTGGCTAGTGGTCTTGCCCTACAGTTCTTTGCCAAGTGCCCTATCCTCTGTCCATTGTTACACTTCACAGTGCACTATCCCCTGTGATGTAACTTACAGCGGTTACAAAAAGGCGTATTCTTATCATAACCCTTCTTGTCTCCTGAACCAACTGCATAAACCTTGCCTCCATTATGCTTTTTGTTCTGAGAGCTGTTGTTGTTACCCTTGGAGTGATCTTCCCACTTCCTTTTGTGGTCAGTACTCTTCTCTGGAATATCCTCCAGTTCCTGATCCATTAACTTGTTTGCTGTCTCCATGGTCTCATGAAGATCTACAGCCCTCGAGGTAATCACATCACCTCTTATAGATTTCGGTAAACCACCGATATACCTCTCAATCAATCTCGCTTCAGTCCGAACCATTTCTGGACATAGCAAAGCCAACTCTTGAAATCTCTGATTGTAAGCAGCGATGTTGTTGTTTTGCACCTTCAAATTCCAAAACTCAATTTCTAACTTCTTAATCTCATTTCGTGGGCAATACTTCCTAATCACTAGTTCCTTAAAATCTTCCCAAGGCATAGCATAAGCAACATCCATGTTAGCCGATTTCATGTAGTTGTTCCACCAGGTCAAAGCGGAATCCATGAAAGTGAATGATGCAAACTTGACTCTGTCATCCTCATGACATCCACTGATACGAAACACGGTTTCAAGCTTCTCAATCCATCTAGTCAAACCAACGGCTCCCTCTGTTCCTCCAAATCCTCCAACCATGATTTTTCGGAACTCAGAGTAAGTACAACCTCGGCTGTTGGTCACTGGCCTAGATGTTCCGGTGTTGGTGGTCGAATTGGTCACAGCTGCGAGAGCGGCTGCCACACGATCAGCAACTAGTTGATCCAGTGTTGCTTGATTCACCACTGGGGTAGTAGCTGCGGCCCTGGTTGGTGCGACATCCTCAGCTGTCTGGTCTTGTGCGGCTCTGGTCGGGGCGACATTCTCAGCAGTTATTCCCCTCACTGACCTTGTCTGAACCGGTGTTTAGCGGGTCGTCCTCGTGTGACTCTGATCGGGGCAACAGGCTCAGTAGTTCTTCCCCTTACTGACCTTGTCTGAATAGGTGTGTTAACAGTTTGTCCTCGTGTGACTCTGGTTGACTTTCGTTTTGGTGCCATTATCTGCATCACAAAAGATGGCGATAAATGAGATTTTTGGTTATAGGAAAATAAATCATACCGATATGTGGATAGCGAAAACAAATACAAGAATAAAGTCAACCACAGAGGAAAACGAATAATCGGATAGGAAGACTAAGCTTGTTATATATATATCAAAAGATAAAGGTTCACAAAATTACAAGCTCGTCAATATTTAGTTCTAAGATACTACCGAAATACTAATAGTCCTAGGAATACATCATCACTACTACTACTCTAGGAATACATCATCACTACTACTACTTCTAGTGATCGATCCTAGCAATGCGTAGCTCCTCAAATGCTCGGGTCAATCCTCTAATAGTGGTCTCTAGCTGGGCTACCCGGTCTCTAAGCTCTTGGTTCTCCCTCATCACTGATCCAATGGTATGCTCAGCAGTCGAAATCCTCTGCCACTGCATACGGTCAACGCCTCTGGCTCGTCTCATCATACCCAATATCCTACTCTGGCCTCTACCTAAACCAATGGCCCTAAAATCCAATCCTCTAAGCTCCCTGCCATGTAACCTCTCTAGAGCATCCAATCTAGCTCTCAACCCAATCATCACTCTACGGTCAGAATACAACTCCTCAAATAAAACAAAAGCTGCCTGATCAATAGTCCCAATCTGCCTCTCCACAGTCTGTATACGCTCAGACTGCTCCAATCTCCTAAGCTGATCAGAATGAACATCAAGTAGGCTCGATTGGTTCGTCAACTGAATCCAGATCTGATCCATCTTAGTAAGCTCCTCATGATCTGCTAATGGAGAAGCCACTGGTGATGGGAGTGGGGTAGGCATCGGAGATGGTGGCATAAAAAAAGGAGATGACGGTATGTACTCTGGGCTAGCTGCACGTACACCCGTGCTAACATCACAAGCAATGTCCAACCACTGACTATCATCCAAACCCTGAATCTCGGCATCTCTAGAGCTCTGTCCAATCTCAAACAAACCCTGAAACTGTGCATCTTTCGAGCTTTGTTTAACCTCAAACAATCCCTGAACATCCTCCATGATACCCTTGCCATCCCTCGGCATCATGCCCTGATCTACATCCATGGGACTCCAGAAGCATAGTTATATATCGTTGCATACATTGGTTGTGATCGTACTACCATTTATGGTCTTCGTTTGGCCACAAGCTAGCTGGCTGTTGTAGTTTTGAGGCGGACCTCCTCATTTCTTAATAGACTTTGCATCATTGAAATTTACGAAATATGTGCTAATGATGGTATTAGTTTGCTTTGTATCACTATACCTAAACATGTGTAATCCAATAGCTAATCTGTACAACTAATGCAACAAGTAATGAGCTCCTTTTAAATACAAGGATGTTTTATGTTTAGCATTTGATACACCGCTAGTGAAAATGAGAAGCCAAATGAATCTAGTCAAAGGAGCATGTATTTTCAAGATAAAAACAGGCTAAGAAACATGTGAGGTTGCTTATGCATTTATGTACAGTTTATGATAGTCATCAGAGTTTATTACTCGGTGTAAAATTATTTTACCAGTTTTATCTAAACTAAAACGGGAATATCCCGATACGTACCGATTTCCCGGTACCGAATCCTGGAACCAGTACCGGTACCGAAATCCCGTTCGGTATGGTATCGGGATACACTTTTCATGCTCGGGAAAAATGCGGGAGCATCAATTCGGGACGGGATCGGTCCCGAGCTTATCCCTACATAGGAGTATCCCTATCCCTATCATCCTTTAAACCTATAGAAATGTGCTCAACAGCAACAGTAGGAGTAGGCTCATCTTGAACCTGCTCTGGATCCTCCACTTGATGCGTGGTTTTGTAACCTTACAACAGGTTTTACCTCTCGAGGGATCTCAAGAGGCTTACAACCCCACCAGGCAGTGTACCTGACCGATGTAGTATAGTGTAGTGGTAAGTACGGGGGATTGATCGTTCTCCACAGGGAATAGTGTTCGTTAGGTGTGAAAGACTACTCTAATTAGGTCTAAGGGTTGAGGAAGATTCTTTTTATGTTTTTATAATTTTTATGAAAGCAAGTAAAATCTCGGGTTTGAAGGAGTGGGCGGAATTAGTTGCTAGTCAACTAACCCAAATTACTACGAATGCAAATAAAATAAATAACAAAAATGAAAAGTTTGGTGGAAACTTATATGTAGAGAAATGTGTTTACTTAGATTTCCTTACTCCCTAGCTATCTTTTACCGGTTGATTAGTGTGTATTAGTCGCGTGGATGACGGGTGTATTCCTTAATACCATTCGTGGGGTGGCGTACGTACTTCCCCAACTCTACAAGCTCCTACTTCACTCCTATGTCGAGCCGGCTAGGAAGCTCCTAACATGGGATCACTAGAATTCGCTTGTGCATTAAATACAACCATAAAAACCTTTAGTACGCATTTGGTTCATGTTTCTTAAGACGTTCAAGCAAGTTACCGAATAGGAAGTTAGCCAGTTTTCTTAAGCCTAACATAGATAAACAATCATCCAATACAACTGATAACACACTAATAACCAATAATCAATAGCTAGGTTTCATTAGATCTAAGCAAACACAAGATAAATCTAGCCTAACATGTTAAACAAAAGACAAGAATAAGATAGAATCAAACAACACATAGACATATTGAATGATTAATTGATAACTTATCTTTCAATGTAACATGGAAGATCTCAAGGCAAAAAGCCTTGAAAAAGAAGCTAAAATCGTCTTAGGGTTTTCTCCCAAAATTCCACACACTAAGTTCCACACTAATGACAAAAGATTAGAAAACTATATATAGATTTTTGGATCTGACGGCGTCACGTTATGGAGTGTGACGCCGTCACCCTCGCCGCTTTTAGGGTTCCCGGATGACCTTCTTGACGCCGTCCCTCTTTAGCTCTTCAAAAATCCATTCTGGCTTATCAAGGCTTGACGCCGTCGAACCTTGAACGTGACGCCGTCCCCTTTTGATTTAAGCCGTGACGCCCTTGATCAAGTTAAAGCGTGACGCCGTCAGAATTCACATGCTATTTTCACTGGCTTATCATGAGTAAATTTCACGTCCACCTTTTCTTGCCAAGGCATGACGCCGTCCAGAGTAAATTGTGACGCCGTCAAAGGTAACTTTTGGCCGATTTTTGAGACTTTGCCGTTTTCTTCACTTTTATGCTCCAAAAACGTCCAAAATGCCTCCTTTTCCAGATTTCTCCTCAAAAGTACCTAAAATGACAAAAGGAACGATTTAGGGCAATATTTGATCAAATAAATACGATTTAGGGCTTAAATGACCCCTTAAAAGCGGTACACTTTTCGCTTCATCAAATACCCTTACACTTGAGATTTGCTTGTCCTCAAGCAAATGCGCTTTTATTCTAATCAAAATACAAGTTAGGGGTCATTTAATGCTAACATAAAAGTAACTACAACAAATAATCGTTCCACTTTAATCATAATAAGCACGGAGATTACAAACTAGCACCTCACAAGTAGTGTTTAGATACTCACATCTCACAAGTGTCATCAAAATAAATCTCATAAATGAAAACGGATAATATCTCTCACTACCTGTCATAGCAAATAGATTACCATAGGCTTGGGAAAGGATCGAAAACCTCCTCCACTAGGCGTAAGCACCAAAGATAAACTATCAAAGAGGGCTTTTAAATGGGTTATAACGTTAGGTGTAGGGAAAAGGAAAACACGGTTTTGTTGGATAAGGGATATTTTACTGGTGGGGAGTTAAAAATCTTGATCAATTACATGTACTATACAATGTTGCTAAGCCAAGACTAGACTCGATCTTAAGCTAGAAACGAAATAACAAAACAACAAAAACATAAAAATAAACATAAAATGAAACGGGATGGTAGTCCGTATGTTTTTTCTATTTTTCATTTTCTCATTTTTTTTTGTATTTTTCTTAAATTTTTTTTTTTTTTTTTTTTTTTTTTTTTTTTTTTTTTTTTTTTTTGACATACACTTTTGCCCTACCATCCAAAATAATACATCATAGGGGCATTGCATCCCCCTTACACTTGAACTTTTACATAACTTTACAAATACTAATCTAATGACTCGAATTAAGATAATTGAAAAACTTGGAGTACTTTTAAAACATTTAGCACATATGGGGGTAATAAATGATGTTCTTCCCCATTACTCCATTACACTAGTACTTTGCCCATGAGTCCCAATCGTCCCAAAACAATATGTACAAGGATATGACTCGACTTAGCAACCATGTAATCAATTAGATAATTAACTTGGGTTTAAACAAATGTTGTAACAATAATGCACTAAAAATGAGTGCATACAAGGTAGGCTAAGGCGATTTGGGTGTACATTTTAGTGGGGTGTAAACAAATTCTTCCTTTAAGTAAAATGCTTAAAGGTCAAAACGAAAAGATAGGCTCTGAGAGGTGTACTAGGGGTATCGTGTACTAAAAATGAGTACAACGCAAAGGGTGTGGGAGAATTACTTGACCAATGTAGCCAATGTAATTATAACAAAAACACAGGTGTAAAACAATGGGTTAATCCTAATGCCTCTTATCATGTAGTAAATCTAACTACACGAATGTAGTCTCACTTGTGGCCTTGGAATGGTCCTAACGCAAGTTCTAGAATCTAAGTGCTACCGGTACACACATCATAGCATAAATGCTTTTCCTACCAATTCTAGGGGTGAACCTCACATATTTGGGGTGGAAAATTTTTTAGTGGTACGGTTTTTTGTGCTAGTCATATAACTCCTATCCGTGAGACGCTCATTAAGATCAAAGTTTCACTCCTATATGTTGTAAAAAATTTTAAATTTGGCACTAAAATTGCCTTAACAAGTATTTCTCTCAGTTTTATTACACATCTACTATTAAACAAACAAAAATCAAGCGTAATAGCATTCTCTAAAATCGTACTTTTACCCCCCTTACACTTAAGATGAACATTGTCCCCAATGTTCAAATAACAAGATGTAAAAGAAAAAAAAATAAAAGAATGAAATCAAATACTCCCCTGATTCGCTCGGTGGATAATGAAATAACACGGTTAAATCTTCCTCCAAAGAGAATGTTGAAGCTCCATGACTAATGCATCGCCATAAGCTTGATTCCATAAACATCTCCTTGTCCAAAATAACCTGTTAAACCTGAGAAAACAAACACGAAAACCTGCATAACATCGGCGGGAAAAATCTATATATAAGGATATAATGCTTGTGGAATGATAATTTTGTAGATTCCTGGAGATTATAAGTTGGAGATTTTAATAAAAACTTTTTATGAAAACAAAACTTTCAAAAATTTCTGAAAATTAAATCTGACGCCGTCAAGTTATAAACCCTGACGCCGTCAGAAATGACCTGACAAAAATTCTCATTTTAAGTTTCCGGAAAATTTCTGGAAAAACCTTTACCTTACTTCCTGGAATTCCTGCAAAACATCATTATGACTCGATACAAGCATTTGACTCAAACAAATACGAATATGTATGTTAATTTATTATTATTACGATTCATGTTCATTTGTGTTCTAATAAACCGATTTAGATTTCCCTTACACTTATCTTTTGCAAAATACCTTTATATGTAGTTAAGACGAAGTTAAAAACAAGATAAAGCATTTTCACAAATTAGTTTTTGAACATGAATCAATAAGAATAAAAATTAAACATACATACGGAAACAAATAAAATCAAACAAACAAATAAACACACAAAAAGCAAATAAAGCATGGGCTGCCTCCCAAGAGCGCTTGTTTTTGTTCGAGTCACGAGCCTGACTCTACCCTTATTTAACGGATAAAGGAGAGGTTTTTTCTACACTTAGGATTAAGTGCGGGTGATAGTAGCGATACACACCAGCTCGGTAGGAGTATGCCACGTGAGGAAAGAGTGGTGGATGAATTATATACTCAAAGGGGTGTGCTCCTTTCATCATAACCTTGCCTAGTTCACTTTGGTCAATGGGTGATTTTGAGTTTCCTCCTAAAAAGGGATCATCTTCTATCAACTTCGAGAGATTCCTAGTTGGGAATCCATCTTGACCTAATAAACCCGGTTTAAACCCATAATGTTTCTTGTGATCAATCATGAATGGGTGATGTAAGTATGTAAGGTCATGGTTCACTCCTATATTAGCTTCCACTCCACATGGCTTAGAGTCTACTACCTTCAACATAAAACTACCCGGACTATATGGTTTGATGGGTGGGTCGGGACCTAATTCAATTCCTAAGTTCACATCTAAAGATGGAAGATTAGGTAACGGTTTTGGTTGAGGCTCCGGTTCATCAAAAATAGGAAATCCCCTAGAACTAAGTGTAAGGTTGTGATCACTATAAGCATTCAAACCTATATCCTCTAGTTGTGTTTGGTTCAAAGGTTCTACCTCCATCGGGATTCCTAAAGTCTCTTCTACTTCTTCCGGGTAAGTCACGGGTGGTGTGGGTGCCTCAAATGATGGTAGGACTTGTGGGGTACTTGGTGGTCTTAGATTTTCTACTCTATCATCCATCACATCAAGATCACCTAAGTGTTCACCCTGTATTATGGTAGTGCCTAACCATGACATGCAGCTAGGTGGCTCAACTCTAACCATCTCAGAATCTTGGTTTGACTCTAAGTCCATGTCCTTGGAAACTAGGTCTTTTTGCTCATACGAATCCATCAATTCGTTCCACTTATGGGTCATCGTTAGGAAGCTTTCCTCAAAATTCATCCAAAGGGTCTTACTAAAAGGAATTGATCCAGATAATGATTGTCTAAGAGAAGTATCACATGCATAGAATTCATTAAACCCATCTAACCTTACCCCCAACTTCATTTGGATATCACAAAGATCACGAAACAATTCATAGGAATGATAGGAAACAAATCTCTTGGTGAAGTATAATTGTTCATCTATTGTCAATGATCTAAATGGAATTTCATCCGCCATAGTGACAAATGAAAATGGTTTTACAAACAAAGGGCACAAAGAAATAAGATAGACTAAAGATAATCCTAGAAAAAGAAAATAAAAAGTCTCACTAGAAAGGAATCTAGTGAGTAGACCTAATAAAATAGAAATCTCAACCTAAACAATAACTATTCCCCGGCAGCGGCGCCAAAAACTTGATGCGTGGTTTTGTAACCTTACAACAGGTTTTACCTCTCGAGGGATCTCAAGAGGCTTACAACCCCACCAGGCAGTGTACCTGACCGATGTAGTATAGTGTAGTGGTAAGTACGGGGATTGATCGTTCTCCACAGGGAATAGTGTTCGTTAGGTGTGAAAGACTACTCTAATTAGGTCTAAGGGTTGAGGAAGATTCTTTTTATGTTTTTATAATTTTTATGAAAGCAAGTAAAATCTCGGGTTTGAAGGAGTGGGCGGAATTAGTTGCTAGTCAACTAACCCAAATTACTACGAATGCAAATAAAATAAATAACAAAAATGAAAAGTTTGGTGGAAACTTATATGTAGAGAAATGTGTTTACTTAGATTTCCTTACTCCCTAGCTATCTTTTACCGGTTGATTAGTGTGTATTAGTCGCGTGGATGACGGGTGTATTCCTTAATACCATTCGTGGGGTGGCGTACGTACTTCCCCAACTCTACAAGCTCCTACTTCACTCCTATGTCGAGCCGGCTAGGAAGCTCCTAACATGGGATCACTAGAATTCGCTTGTGCATTAAATACAACCATAAAAACCTTTAGTACGCATTTGGTTCATGTTTCTTAAGACGTTCAAGCAAGTTACCGAATAGGAAGTTAGCCAGTTTTCTTAAGCCTAACATAGATAAACAATCATCCAATACAACTGATAACACACTAATAACCAATAATCAATAGCTAGGTTTCATTAGATCTAAGCAAACACAAGATAAATCTAGCCTAACATGTTAAACAAAAGACAAGAATAAGATAGAATCAAACAACACATAGACATATTGAATGATTAATTGATAACTTATCTTTCAATGTAACATGGAAGATCTCAAGGCAAAAAGCCTTGAAAAAGAAGCTAAAATCGTCTTAGGGTTTTCTCCCAAAATTCCACACACTAAGTTCCACACTAATGACAAAAGATTAGAAAACTATATATAGATTTTTGGATCTGACGGCGTCACGTTATGGAGTGTGACGCCGTCACCTCGCCGCTTTTAGGGTTCCCGGATGACCTTCTTGACGCCGTCCCTCTTTAGCTCTTCAAAAATCCATTCTGGCTTATTAAGGCTTGACGCCGTCGAACCTTGAACGTGACGCCGTCCCCTTTTGATTTAAGCCGTGACGCCCTTGATCAAGTTAAAGCGTGACGCCGTCAGAATTCACATGCTATTTTCACTGGCTTATCATGAGTAAATTTCACGTCCACCTTTTCTTGCCAAGGCATGACGCCGTCCAGAGTAAATTGTGACGCCGTCAAAGGTAACTTTTGGCCCATTTTTGAGACTTTGCCGTTTTCTTCACTTTTATGCTCCAAAAACGTCCAAAATGCCTCCTTTTCCAGATTTCTCCTCAAAAGTACCTAAAATGACAAAAGGAACGATTTAGGGCAATATTGATCAAATAAATACGATTTAGGGCTTAAATGACCCCTTAAAAGCGGTACACTTTTCGCTTCATCATCCTCCACTTGATCCTCGTCCTCATCCGAATGGGTCTCCACTGATCTCCTACGTCTCTGACTAGGTGGGGAATAGTCTGGAGATGGTACAGGTGACTGAGGTGGTGAGTCAGCAGGAGTACCCATATAACCATAACGGGTCCTACTAAGAGATGAAGTCAATACAGAAGATAACTGAAGACGGCGTCCACGGACTCGCCTATATGATGCCCGACGTCTGACAGGTGGAGCATCAAGATCATGCTGAGTAAAGGTGTACAACTGAGCTGGTGATGAACGGTGTGCTGTGGTAGATCTGTGCAAATACGGTGAGGTGGATACCGAAGTGGTGTGTACAGGCTGAACTGGAATGGATGGCTGAGCAGCAGCACGAATAACCTCCATCAGTGGGTCATCCATGAACGGAACTGGCTGCTGTGTCTGAGAAGTGCATCCAGCAGTATCTACCTCAGAGTGTGTGCCGAATGGGAGAGACATGGTCTGTGACAAATATAGTGCGACACGTATAAGTATATAGAAATTACTTATATCATATATGCTTAGTATAATACTCACATAGCATATCATAACGCCAAATCAAATAAAGCAAATAACGCTCAAATCAAATAAGCAACTAATGCTCAAATCATAGCAAGCTAAACTGGCAGGCATCCGGCGGTCGTGATGGAAAGTTTTTCATAAATCGGTTATAGTTCAAGGTTTTTATAAACCACGTTCTCTATAACCTGGCTCTGATACCAATCTGTAACACCCCCAAAATCATAATATTGCGGAAGCATACACTTTGGGTGCTACTGGATTGAAATCACAACACAAGATATATGGAACGGATTAAAAATCCGTTTTAAAATATATTACATAAGTCAAGTCATGTAACAATACATGAAATCCATTTCAGATGAAAATGAAGCCCATTAAAATAAAAAGGTCCAATTGTCAGAGTAAACGCATTAAAAACATTTCCATCATTTATTGTGACCGACGCCATGCACTGCACCCGGCTAAACGCACCTCAGTTTCCTGAGAAAAACATGCTAAAAGTCAGCTAACGCTGGTGAGTTCATAGGTTTAAATAAATAGCACATATGGACCAATAGCAATATCATAAAAACAATTCAGCAGATACACACTATCCGTTATGCAAACACTAAGCCTCATCCTACCGATGCTAAGACAATGCAGCACGACTAGCGTTAGCAAAATAAATAAGGGTGCCCGCGAGTGTTAATCCCCAGACACTCGGCCAAAAACCTGACTTAGTATACGTTCGCCTTGGCTATGCCGAGCCAATCGAACAAGGACGTCACTCCCAATAGATCTATTTATAACAAACGGCTTCCTACACAGGAATTAACGGCAGATGATAGTGGGCACAAAATGGGATTCAGCAAACTTAGGTTTCTGCATACTAGTGTGATCTTAAAAGCAAATTCATTTATGGTCCATGAAAACAGTTTTGCATGTTTCTCACCCCAAGCTTATAAAACAAAAATCGTATAAAATATGGGGCTATAAACTCACCTTTCAATAACAGCAAAATCAGCTAATCAATCAAAATAGTGCAACCGCGCCGATCAGCACCCTAAATCAGTACGGTAAGTCTTAGCAAAATATTCGTGTCTCAAGTGTCTTCATTTTATTTGAAAAGTTTATGTTTGACCAGTGCTCGTGTATTTCTTGCTTGCTGTGTGGTAAATATATTTCGAAACGATTTATCGTTGTAATTCGTGGTGGTGGCTCATGGTGAATGTGCATGGTGGGAATACATAACGGAACATCCGTGCTAGTATTCGCGGCTTAAATGTGCAAGTGTTATATATATGTACTCATACATTATATATGTATATATATTTATTAAATTAATTACTTATGTATTTAATTAATTAAAAATAAAAATTAATTAAATAAGCTTTTGAAAAATGAGCAAGATAATAATGTTGGTGAAGAATTATTATAGTAGAAACATCGTTTATTATTTCTGTTGCAACTTTTATTATAAGAAAACAAGTTTTGTTAAGTAATTCCATAAAGTTTACTTAGGTTAAGTGTTTTCACAAAATACTCTAAGTGTTGGATTTTTAGAAAATTTGGGCATGACCCATTCGTTTATACAACGTTTTCATTTATCTCACGTGTTGCAAAATTTACTCAAATATTCCGCTAACTAGTTATAAGTGCAAAAATATACCTTTGTGATATATATATCAAGTGTCGTGAATATGTTTTCGTCGTAATATTATTCGTTATCTTTACTTTTAAAGTATTAACGATGGATTTCGACATAAAGTCAACATTTTGTTAAAAAGTCAATCTCAACATCAATTTAGTAAAAATGTCAATTTTTACCCTTTCGGAGACTAAACGTCTCAAAACAAGTCCAAAAATAGTTATCGTTATATTTATCGTTTCGTTAAACATTAATAACCACGGCGAGTCGGAAAATATTCCAAAAATCAATTTCGTCATTTTTATTTGTTAATTGGGCCGAAAACTATTTAAAAAGCCCAATAACCAATTTTAGCCCAAAACACATTTTTAGCTATAACGTATATATCGACACGTTACTAAAAATCATTTTACTCGCTCAATAGGTTCGTTTGGTAAAAAAGTCAAAACCTCAAAAATGCTTATGGGCTTCGGCCCAACAGTAATTCAATGGGCTTTTTGGCCCAAAAATCCATTTGGTCCAATTAGTTATTATTTGTTACTTATTAGTGATTATTAGTTACCAAATACACTTTTTACTTATCAAATAATTTCTAATAAATAAGTTACTTAGTCAAAAAGTCAACCATGACTAATTTATATGTAGTTCGACCCATATTCATGGTGTCAACTCATTTTTATCTTTTTACTAGTTATTTTTAGTAACTTATAGCTTATTTTCAATCCATTCCAAATAAACACTCAATTATATGTTTCCACCATTTCACCACTCGAGCCAAAATTTTATGTTTTTCAAAACCCCAATAATCTTATATTTTTAAGTATGGCCGAACCATATATGTGCTCAAAAATTCAATATAGTGCTTAAATTAGTGTAAAAACCATAACTAATGTTTGTATTATCAAATAAGCGCTATATGTAACAATATTTACCACACAAGCAAGAAATTTATAAACTAACTCATAAACATTAAGAAAAGTCGAGCACCATAAATACAAGATCAAACCCTAGCTTTAATCATATTATCAAAACATACACATTTAACATTTTTAAACATCATTATACACCAAATGAACAAGAGATTAACAAGTTTAGAAAAGTTTTATGAATTCTTACAAATCCTTTGAAGTTAACATGGCAAGGAAGAACAATGAACACCCAAAGCTTCACTAATTTTTACCCAAAACAAGCTCCAAATTACCCAAAAACCTTATTTAAACACTTGATGATCTTGAACTTTTAGAGAAAATTTTGGATGATGGTATTAGTGTGTGTAAATGTGGCGTCTAAAATGGTGATGATGAGGTGAAGATGAGTTCTAATCTAAGTAATATTTAAGGATAAGAAATGGAAATCTAAATGTTGTCACTCCATTTTTGGCAAAAAGGGATTACATTAGGATTAAATGGGAATTTTTGTCATTTTGTGGTGGAGTAACTACCATGGCCGGCTAGGGCTTATTTAGGGGAGGGAAATTTTAGTTTTTACCCCGCGTTGGTGTATCGTGTGTCGGTTTGAGCTTAAATGTTATCGTAAAATCCCGGTTTGATGTTTTTGAACACGATTACGTAAAATAAAGTTTTTAACCACGTTTTCATCAGAAATATAAAAAATGTCATTTCTGACTCAAAAATATATTTATTTGACTATTACCATATGTACTGTGCTGTCGGTACGCGCGTGCGGTTGTTTTTCAGAAAAAATGCGAGAAAGCTCTCAATTAATTTTAATACTCGTCAGTAACTATCTGAAATGTGATAATTTAACTTTACTGACAAAAATATACTTTTTCTGCAGTGACTATAAGCTACAGTATGCGAAACGGCTCTCAAAAATGCTCAAAATACTCAGAAACATGCAAATGCGCATAGAAATGCTTAGCTAAAAAAATAATTAATACTCATATAATATTAAATAACAACGTGAAAATTACCATTGGTCACAAGCACTACTCAACTGAGAAGGGGACTCACACCCAATCACATCCCGATGAAGGTACTGACAAATCACAGTCAGGACCCAAGGGAGTCAAGGACCCTAAATCCCCAAAAGGGCAGTACAAACCTGATGGGAAGGGGGACCACCAACCATCACAAAAAGTGCCTCATGATAGTTCTGGAAAACACCCATCAGGATTTGAAGGTGCTCAGGGGGACAAAGACTCAGAGGGATATAAACCACCCGCTGATACGGAACCCACAACCACCTCAGGCGGATCCATTCTCTCAGGAACTGCCCCCAAAAGTCAGGCTGAGAAATCAGTTATTATGACTAGCCAGGCTGATAAAACCAAATCAGTTATTATGGCGGGGTCAGGACCTGGCCAAAACCAAGGCAAGTCCTTTTATGAGGAGGAGCCGGTTAACCTTTTGGAGTTCGAGTCTATGGGGGATATTCAGGCTCTTCTTGATTCTGAAGATTCTGAAGATGAGCTCAAGGAAGAGAGTGAGGAGGAAATGTTTGAGGCTGGTGATGACATGGAGATTGATGCACAACCAACTGAGCAATCGCATCAGTCTTCTCCACATGGTGAAGAATCTGAATCTCAGGCTGATCATTCTTCAGATTCTGGATCATCATGCCATCAGGAACTTAAGAAGTATGACAACATTCTTCCTCTTACTGAGAGACAATTGGTCAAGTTCCTGCAAAAGGCCAACAATGCTCTCTTCACTGGGCTCACTAAAGAAATTTTTGACAAGCACACTGAAGCAGCTGTTCATTATGTCGATCTGAAGGAATCAGTGGAATCCTATCATGATGATGTAAATGAGCACAAGTCATCTGTCTCCTTCTCCCTGACAAATCTTGATTACAATCTTAAAATGTTCAACGAGTCTCTCACCAACATACAAAAGAGCGTTGAAACTATTCAAGAGTCAGTGAAAGATGACCCTGAGCTTAACAGGAAAATTCTTTAGGCTTCAGAGACCTACCAGCAACAATCTACTCAGGTGGCTGAGCTGGTACACACGCTGACCTCCTCAAATCTTCAGGGATTCAGCTCTCAAGTGGACTCCATCAGGTCTTCCCTAGGTCTTATGGAGTCCCACATGGCATCTCTGGCATCTTCTTCTTCTTCCTTGGCTTGGAATCTTGGGCCAAGGATGACAGCAATGGAGGCTTCTCAGGCTTCTCTTGAGGCTAAGGTCTCAACTCTTCAGAAGGACACCTCAGACATCAAGACCATGATGACTGAAATCTATCAGGCCTTTAAAGGTCAGGCTCCCTCAACTTCAGTGAGCGCACCAACTCTTGCTCTCACTATGGGTCAAGCAACAGTTGAGGGGGAGAAAGTCACTGAAGAAGAACCTCCTTCTCACACTGAGGGGGAGATTCCTGATACAAACCCATCTTCATCCAACCAAGACAAAGGCAAAGGCATTCTCACTGAGCCTGAGCCTATCACTACTAAATTGGTGCCTGCATCCTCAGAAAGAAGGCCTGACCCTGATGAACCAGTCAAGGTCCCTTATGAGGTCAATGGGGTAATGTAACTTCTCACTCATGATGAAATTCAAGCTCACATGGAGAAAGAGGAGGCAATGAAGAAAGCTGCTAAAGATGAAAGGCATAACAAGCTTGCTCTCATTCAGGTTGCAAGAGAAGAGGCTGAGAAGATTGGGATTGAGGCAAAAGACCTTGCTAAAAGGGAAGGTGGTAAGAGCTTTGTGAAAGCTCAGGATGCTGAGATGTTTGTTCTCAGGCAAAAAAGGGAGGAAAGAATGAAAAGGACTGAAGAGATTAGGCAGAACAGGATTAAGAGATATCAGTGGGTCATGACAAACAAGTTGAAACCAGAACCAATCACTGATGTCAAGATTCAAAAAAACACCAAGCCTGCCATTGTTACTGTCTACAGAGGTGCTGACATGAGAAACTTTGATGTTCATACCCCCTTCAGATTCGCTGACTTCGGGATCACTGAATTGGATGAGTTGGGTCCAATATTAGCGAAAAAATCAAATGTTGTGGTCCCTGGTCTGTTGAAGTCCCTGAGTCTAAGGTATGAAAGATTGGCAGAAACACCTCAGGAACTTGGTATTCCCTCTCCTCTTCCTGCTTCAGCAGAACTGCCTGCTCCCTCTCAGTCTTCCTCAAGAAAGAGAAAGAAGATTGAAGCTGAGCCTGAGATCAAGGTCCCTGGTCTGGATTGCAATAGAGCCCTCCCTGACGGAGTTCCATTTAGGAACAACTTGGTCATCGAACAACCTGAAAGAGGTTTGTTCTTCACTGATGAGTTTGGAGACCCAGCCTTCCAAAGATGGAGTGATATTGACCAATCAGGAATCCAGGAAATGCTGGGTTTCCTCATGATGGCCTCACCAATCAAGACTCCTGAGAATGTGAGGTTCTGCCAAGACCTGAGAACAAAGATTCAAGAGCATCATGATCAGCTTGAGCTTGAATCCAAGAAGCCAAAGCTTGAAGCCTTAGGGTATAAGTTTGACTGAATCCGCCAACACCACTATCCCAGTACTATGTTTAGTTTTGTTAGGACTTGTAATAATATTAATAAGATGATGTTTTTATTATTTCAGCGTCCTTATTTACTTTCTAGTACATTCAGTATGAGCAGAAGTCATTAGCTCACTCATTACTGATCAAAACACTTAGGAATAATTTATATCCAAATAGGGGGAGATTGTTGGGTCCATCAGTACCCAAGAATACTTAAAACAAGATTTGGACACAAATTAACTAAGTGTTAACTTAAACCGAGAACAATTCAAGTCACTGAGTGAACAGTCACTCAGTGAGTCATCTTCAGGATGCTTAAGGCGAATTCAAGAAGAAGGATTCACTACTCAGGAAGGCGGTACTCCCTGAGTAGGACTTAAGCCAAAGAAGAAGATGGTGGTTCAGTGAGTGTTGGACAAGAACTCACTGAACCCCAGTCTCCTCAACAACATTAAGTGATTGAAGACTGAAGAACTCAACGCCTGAAAGAAAGGCGGGAAGATCTGGGAAGAGTTTAAGATAAGATCATATCTTATCTTGTCAGGAAGAAACCTTCCCTAAGATGGCTAAAAGTCGTGGAGTGTCAGACCAACCACTCCTAAAGACTTTATAGTCCATTCCCATTGGTTCTTAGAAATGACAATTACTGTTGTAATTGTCAGACACGCTTGCTTCAACAAGTTGTAGTTTTTTAATCACTTTTACTCTTTTATACTTGTGTATAAATAGGTTCAGATAGGAGAGAAGTTGGGTGTGTTTTGTACATTGAAAGCCTTAGACTTTTGCAAAACAACTTCTCTCCTACAAAGAGTAACGTATCCCTGAGATAGCTCAGTGGGTCGAATTGTTACCACTTAAGCATAGCTTGAGTTTAGATAGGAGACACTATACCTTGTCTATTCAATCCCAAGTGTTTGTTCCGCAAAACACTTGGGTAATAGATTCTTTGATTCATTTCTAATAAGAATTTAAACGTTGAAAAATACTTTATGTTTTTACATTTACGTTTTCATTAACTGATAGAAAGAATCATTACATTGTATTAGTCATAAAAACAAATAGATTAACTTTCTAGTTAACTCTAAGTGTGTTAAGGGAACAACGTAGATGGTTATGTCGCAAGTGATTACACCAAGTGTTTAGTTAAGAGTATGAAGTGCGTGCTTTGTCATTTGTGGTCAAGGTTAGTATATTCGAGAATTGTATAAGTATAGTTGAGCTGTTTGTGAGAATTAAAGTATAGTAAAGTAGATACTCCGTTTATGAATAAATTGATTACTAATATAGGATGTTTGGTCATTGTGGATATGTGGTTACAATATTCCTTCGAAAGCGGCCGAGGTAGTTTTGTTTTGATACTTTTGAATGATTGATATAATCATTGATTTTGCATTTTGTTATATAGATTGAATGCGTAAATATTTAGTCGAATTCGGTGTTATGCTGCATAAGGTTTAAGTTTAATGGTTGGAGAGTGATTCTAGCTAGAATAACATGCGCTGATATAATTTTGTTGTTATAATAATAATTGTACAATAGTCTGGAACGGTGCAATATGACTCCGTTAGGGTAGTAGTGTTGAGTAAGACAGTGGTGGGCTTGACGAGGTTATTTAACAAACTGTTGATCATGGTGGCGGTTAATAGAGGCTACGTGTAGGTCTCTATTGAGAGGGATAAGAGTTTTGAGGTTTGAGGAAGTTCATGTGACCTATTATTTGGGATGTTCATTTGCTAAGAGCCTGAAAGGCTTAGTACTGTGTAAAACTTATAAGTTCATAACTAAGTAGTGAATACTCTCTAATTGTTATAGCTGTTTTTGTGTCTCAAGTGACAAGACTGAGATTTTTAATAGGGAGTATGCAATGCCTGAATTTGTCACAGTCTGATAATTAAATAAGTAAATGTGATCTGTTCGTCACAAGGAAAGCAATGTGGATACTCCATAGATCACTAAAGTAGTTAGGATGTTTCGTCATTGCGGAATTGTGGTTATATTATTCATGATGATACATGATCAATACCGCGGTTAGGCCGCGTACGTGCGTACTTTATTAAGTCCAACTGTCTTGCTGTTTAATTATAAAGTGTGCTTCAAGTAGGTTCAAAATATCTTAATTGATGTGCAAATGGGTTTGTTGGGTTTGCTGACAGCATTACAAGTCATGAAATACATGACCGATGGAGATATTAAGCAATTGTAGTCACTTCTTTTCATCTCAACTATGTTAAGACTCTTATGCGTCACAAGTTTAGCTTAGCTTTTAAGGATGGAAATAAGGGAGACAATGTCACTCTTTGAGTCAAGAATAACAAGTTTCAGGTATGAGGTTATTTGTTGGGAAGTTTTTTGTACAAATGAATTGGCCCTTTATTTACACACAGTCCTTTTCCCAAGCTACATTTGGCTTAAAAGTTATGCACATACCTTAAGCTATTGAAGGCTTTTTTTTTACTCAGACGATATATTATACCCATCATAAGTTTCTTATACTTTTAAGGTGTTTGATTTGTGAAATGGGCATAATAACCTCAAAATCGGTCTGCAAATGGGATATTAAAAACTATATGTTCTTAACTTTTTGTATACTAAGTTGCGTTTGTGATCAGTAATAAATTTTCAGATTTACATACTTTGTCTTTTTAAAGAACTATTTTAATTTTAATGTGGAAGGCAATAGGCTAAATAAGCAAATAAATCCACCTTCATATGTTTGACATCCTGACTAATTGACTGTTGGTATTTGTAATTTGAGGCAACAAGATGTGTTGTACGCGTTGGATGAAGTCTGATTGGGAAAGAAGTGATGGAAAAGCTAAATTGGAAGTATATTGAGAATCATTATAACGTGCAAATGAAGAATTTGCAGCAGAGGAGAGAAAGGTACACTTTATGAATTTACATAATTTTAGACATTTGCATACGAGTTTTTGCACTTTTGGCGGCTTCTTTACTTTGCTGATATAATGGGAAAACGTTCATTTAGTTACTTAACAAAGTATGGTCAATTTTTTAGGCAACATCACATTTCTAGCACTTGGGTTTTTGTTAATGGTTTACTTATTGTTGGATTTGTATTTTTTATGGACCCTTAAGAAGTTCGGAATTAGCATGTGAAGTACTTTTTTCTTGAGAAAAAAAGTTCACTTGAACAATGGACTAAGAAACACCTTCAGTTATCTGTCCAATTTCAATTTGTGTGTTTAGTTTTGACGTTTGCAGAAAAGAAATAGAAATTTTTATGGTCCTAGAAGAAAAGTAACACTTGAGTTTTTGTTAAATAGGCGAGTTTTGCTTGAAAAGAAATTGGCTGATGCTGATGCTTCAGAGGAAGATCAAAACAACTTACTTAAATTTCTAGAGAAGAAAGAAACTGAATACATGCGTCTTCAAAGGCACAAAATGGGACTTGATGATTTTGAGTTGCTTACCATGATAGGGAAAAGTGCTTTTGGTGAGGTACGGTTTCTATGCTTTATGTAATAAGTTTTGGCTGATAAGTTTTGGTGGTGAATTTTATATATGTAGGTAGGAAAATCCTTATAATTACACATTTATCATATAAGCTGCATGGTTTGACTCATGCTGCTACCTTTTGCATACTGCTTGCACACTTGCAGTAAATTTATGATCATTACCAATTTAGACATCAAACTTCGTAAATATATACCGTGTTAATCATGTTTATGTTACAAAATAGTAACATATCCATACACAATGTGCACCTTTTTACCCATTTTCTACTTTTCTTTTTAGCAGAAGCATTGCGCATGTTTCATGAAAACATTGACGCTCAATTGACAAATGAAGCGAATCATGTGAAGCCACTTCTTTTAGCAGAAACATTTTGCATATTTGATGGAGAGATTCAGGCTAAATGTGATGATCAAGAGATGTTATTTCAGCCTTTCTCCAGCAAATTCATCTCTATCAACTTTACAAACACTCTCGATCTGTATTTCAGTTGTGGAATGCACAAAATTGTCACAGTATTTAAGTCATGAAACGTGTCTATCCTTGATGTAAACTAACTGCAACAAACAGTCTGACGTATTAAATTTAATTTATAAATTGCTTTAAGAATCAATGAAGGTAAATGACCAATAACATATATGTGCAGCGGATTTGTTATACCACATTTCATACAAATGCCCTTCACAACAACGCAATCCCGCGGCAACGCGCGGGTTTCCCAGCTCGTTACTGCTAAACTGAGTCAAAACACCCTATGTGGGTGTCTACAGTTAGTCGAACCAAACAACCCCACGCACCCCTAGGTGGTGCGTTTCCCTTAATCCGAGAACAAGTGAAAACCAAATAAGCTATAAGAGCTTATTGAAGACAAACACGCTACAAGTCTAAAAAACAAGCTAAAACAAACATATCCAAATCGACCAAAACCAAACATAATTCGACACTCAAAAATTAAAATGAATAAGCTCGTTTGAGCTTTATACCGTCGAACCAACATAATCTCAAGGTAACATATACGTTAGGACACCAAAAAAAAAATCCAGATCCGAGACCAACACAAATAAATAAATAAGCAATCTCACCCAGTTCGTGACCATAACAAACAACATTAAACTTGACCCTTATACCAACAGGTTCAACTCATATCCACAACGGGTATAAATCCGACCCATGACTATAACAACCCAAACACCATTTCTAGATTCTTACCACACGAACGATTAAGAGTTATCACGTTTTTATTCCATTTTTAAATCCACAAAACGATAACAAATCCTTAATAACCGTTTTTAAATCCCACTTTTTATCCACGAAAACATTAACACAATCTTTATAGTCGGCAATTAAGTAAACAAAACGAGGAGTGGTTTAACCATACCACACGGACAAATGAGGGAGAGAGAGGAGAAGAGATGTGGCTGTGAACAACGGCGAGTGGTGGCGTGGTGCTCCAAAAATGACCCAAAACGATCTCCTCGTGACGCGAAACTCTCCAGAAATGACGTAGGGCTCGAGATATATACGTCGGTAAATGAAGGTGGGTGGTCGGAAAGTTGGCCGGAATTTCGTGCGGCGTCGAAAAATAAAAATTGGGTGAGATGAGTATATATGTGAGAGAAGGAAACCCTAAACTGGCTTATATACCCCAGGAGGGGTCAAACTTGTAAAGACTGAAAAACGAGTGTGGACAACGTAAAATTAACACAGGGACCATTTTTGTAATTGTTGCTAACTTTTGGAATTTAGTGAATCGAGGCTCGTTTAGGTTAGCAATTGGTAGATTCAGGACACAGGAATATCGCCATCGCACTCAGGATAATTTTTTCAATCAAAACGACTATTCATACGCCTATTTTCTCCCAAATAATAAAATAATCAAATCAAATCGTCGGTTGAGCCAGTACGCGTTGTACATGATTTCCACGTTTCGCGAGATAACTTCACGTTTTTAAACCAAATGAGTTCAGAAAAGTTCGTATATGAAAAACATGGATAATCTCGTATAAAAATACGTCTGAAAAATTACGTGGTATTACATATTCCTAGATTGATATATATATATATATATATATATATATATATATATATATATATATATATATATATATATATATATATATATATATATATTTATATATATATAGTATTCCCGTTATGTTATTTGTGATTTTAAACTTTTAGCTAGTTAATTTGTGGTGTTGTAGCAAATTGGTATGTTTGTGTTGGTGTGAACAGGTAGATTTTTACCGGAAAAATTCTGGAAAAAATCTGTAAATTACCCATTTTGCAGCAATATGCTGCAAAATAGGTCAGAAGCTTTTGGCGGGGACGAGTCCCCGCCAAAAAGGTTACTTAATTAGGTTTTTTTTTGAACGGCAATGATTTTATAGAAAACCACTTAATTAGGTTAATCACTTAATTAAGTAACCTTTTTGGTTAATCACGTAACCATGTCCCCGCCAAAAGTTAGATGCCACGCTGGACAATGTTGGACCAAGAAAATGCTACCGGTCCCACCTGTCCTCGCCAAAAGTCTAAAATCGTCCCCGTGGAAAGTATCGGCCACAAGGTATTAGCGGGGACCTTTTGGCAGGGACATGTCCCCGTCAAAAGGTTTCTGCGGGGACATGTCCCCGCCAAAAGGCCGAAAATGTCCCCTCCAAAAGTTGTCATTGTTGTAGTTAACCTAGTACTCCGTATATGATAGGCTACAAGCATAAGATGCATTTTTGCGCCGGCCACAAATCGCTACATGTATCACTATAGTTTCATGTATATATTGCGAAACTATATATATATATATATATATATGCTTTAGAATATATATATATATATATATATATATATTGCGAATATATATATATATATATATATATATGCTTTAGACTGTATGCAAGATCCTTACGATTGTATGCAAATGCAATTAGCAGAAACTTCAATTTTGTGAATTCTATTAAACAACCCTATCAGATTGTATCTCAAATCAAATAATGGATTGTAAAAAGAAAGAGAATATCACACTTAAAGATCAAAATTTTGCTAAGCTAGTTATGTATGTGTGTCTTGCGAAGTGATGTGTGGAGTCGGGTTTTACCATCTAGGTCACCAAAGATGGCTCAGTTAGAAGTTTCCTTGTAAAATAAGAATATCATCTCATCTCCTACAATCAAAGCAATATGAATGTATGTCAATCATGAGTCATTTCCACCATATGTGCTCAAATTTGACCATTCACACATAAATTATTGGGCAAATGCATATGAAAATGAGCATAAAATAAAAGTACTATATTGATGAAAATAACATATGGCCCAAACTCCGGGCCAGAAGAATTGGGCTCAACTAGGTAAAATTCCAGGTCCAATACACTCTCTCTCACAATAACATTTCCAAGTATTTAAATTTCAAAGTGTCTCTTAATCATTCCAAACGCTTAGAACTTTGTGATTCGGTTTTTTAATAAGTATCATAATAAGCAACAAAGGACATCAAGTTTGACAAACTCCTCACAAAGATTTTCCAATTCTTCAAAGTAAAGATTTATCCTTGCTTGCCACAAAATCTCTTCATCAGTTTATTAGATTTAGGTTTTATTTTTAAAGTTTGTTGCTCTAGTCTCGAGCTTTAGCGATTTCATCGCTCGAACTGTGGCACGATATTAGATAGGTATATTATATTAGTTGGCCCAAGCCCCATTGTAGGCTTTTGGTCCATCATGATTTAAGGTTTTGTCATATACTTCTTTATAAATATTGAATAAATAATAAAGTTATTCTCACGGGTTTAACCTTTCAACAAATTATCTTAACCTAGTAGATAAAAATTCGTTTGTATTAAAAAACACATATTAGCAAAAAACTGAAATAAACCCTATATATTGTGATTTTTGAAACTATACTCGCAGGACAAGATAAAAACCTAGATTAAGTGGTTTATGGAAAGTAAAGTTACGAACTTTGCCACGTAGGTTGATAGTTAAAGAAAATAGTTCATCTTTTTCATGAAAACTTTTTACTCCCTCCGTCCCATATTAAGTGTCTATAATGGAATCTTGGGATGTCCCAAATTAAGTGTTCAGGGAATATTTTCAACCAATGAGAAGAGACTTTAGTGGGTAATAGTGATATTTGATTGGTGGAGAGTGTAGTTGGCCCCACTTTCCTAAAACTTTGTGCATTTGAAAAGTGGACACTTAATATGGGACGGAGGGAGTATTATTTTATTATTTTATAATTTAATAGCAAATCAACAAATAACATCCCAACATGTTTTGTTTTATAACCTTACCGACAGAATATAAGTGCAGCATTAGGATATCATAAAAGACCATATCATTAATTGTTGTTGAATGCGTATAACAATTTTTGCACTATTTAACGAGTTTTTTTTTTTTTTTTTTTTTCAGAGGACCAAATTTTCTTACTAGGACACGTGCAAAAAAATTGTATAATTTGCTCAGTCATACTCCGTATGTGGTACACCTAAGCTTCGTAACACGGAAAATTTTGTGCTAGGTATAACTTCCCACACTGTTTATATAAAAGATGATAACAAAAAAATTATCGAGTAAATTGCATTTTTTGTCCAAATTGCGTTTTTTCCGTTTTTATCCGTTTTTGTCCGTTTTTCTTACGTTTTTTACGTTTTCGTCCGTTATACTTGCGTTTTTTTCCGTTTTCATACGTTTTTGTCCGTTTTTCTTATGTTTTTTTCGTTTTTGTCCGTTTTTCTTATGTTTTTTTTTCGTTTTTGTCCGTTTTTCCTACGTTTTTTCTTACGTTTTTGTCCCTTTTTTCCGTTTTATCCGTTTTTGTTCATTTTCCTTACATTTTTTTTCGTTTTCTTTTTTTTGCCCAAATTTTTTATTTAGTCCGAATTTTTTGTCGATTTTTTTTGACCAAATTTTTAAAAAAAAATAATTAAAATTAAAAAATAAAAAAAAAAATCATTTTTGTCCGAATTTAAAAAAAAAAAAAAAAAAGTTCAAAATTTTTGTCCGAATTTTGAAATTTTTTTATTTTTTTAAGAAAATTTGGTAAAAAAAATAAAAAACGGACAAAAATTTTGAATTTTTTAAATTCGGACAAAAAAGAAAAAAAAATCGGACAAAAATTTTGAACTTTTTTTATTTTTTTTATTTTTTAAAAAAATTCGGACAAAAAAGAAAAAAAATGGGACAAAATTCGGACAAAAATTTTGATTTTTTTTTTTAATTTTTTAATTTTATTTATTTTTTTAAAAAATTTGGTCAAAAAAAAATCGGACAAAAAATTTAAATAAAAAATTCGGACAAAAAAAAAAAGAAAACGGGAAAAAACGTACAAAAACGTAAGGAAAATGAACAAAAACGAATAAAAACGGAAAAAAGGGACAAAAACGTAAGAAAAACGGACAAAAAAGTATGAAAACGGAAAAAACGTAAGAATAACGGACGAAAACGTAAAAAACATAAGAAAAACGGACAAAACATATGAAAACGGAAAAAACGTAAGAATAAGGGACGAAAACGTAAAAAACGTAAGAAAAACGGACAAAAACGTAAGAAAAACGGATAAAAAAGGAAAAAATGTAAGAAAAACGGATAAAAACGTATGAAAACGGAAAAAATGTAAGAATAACGGACGAAAACATAAAAAACGGACAAAAACATATGAAAACGAAAAAAAACGTAAGAATAAGGGACGAAAACGTAAAAAACGTAAGAAAAGCGGACAAAAACGGAAAAAAACGTAAGAAAAACGGACAAAAACGTAAAAAACGGAAGAAAAACGGACTCAAGGATCATTTGTGTAAGCCTTGCGCAACACAAGGACGATTTTGTGTAAGAAGGACCATTTGTGAAGAAAAAAAATGACTAAATTTGTAAAGTCTTGCGCAACACAAGGACCATTTGTGTTAAAAACTGAAAAGGAATATAAAAAAAGAAAAGGAGAGGGGTATTTGTGTCATTTGACGGAGGCCAGGGACCAAACTTGCAGCTGAAACTTCAAAATGGGGACCATCCTTGCACTTTCGAAAGGATAAAGACCAAACCTGCAATTTGGCCAAACCTTAAGGACCAAAAATGCAATTTACTCAAAATTATCCGAACTTGTTAATTTTTGTTGTTTTATTTATCTTCTTTTTTCTTTTGCTTTTAAAATACAAACATTTTAAATTTTGATTTTTTAAGTAATCGGTAACCTTTAAACATGCTACCGCTTATGTAGCACTGGTTTTTCCACGTGGCCTAAATATTTTTTCTTCAATTAGTGACGTGGAACCTGTTTTTATTACAAAAATTAAAACTTTTTTTGCTTTCACCGTTTTTATAAAACCCATCCAAACAACCCCTTTGTTCTACCACCAGCCATCACCCAAATACCCTTTTGTTCTTCCTCTAATCTTCAAAAAAAATTTAATTAAAATAAAACTTAAAAGCTGTTTTCGAAACCAAGATTAAAACGAGTTTTTTCCTATACTAGTGTAGGTGGAAAAAATAATTACCTAAAAGGTGTAGTTTAGAATGTATTTACCAAAATGGGTTAAAACTATTTTTCCTTTTATTTTGTAAAATTAAAGAAACAAAATGTGGGACCATTCGGTTCATCTTTCACGGTTTTTTTCCTTTTACTTAATTTACCATACTTTTTTTCTTTTAGTTGACATACTGTATATTTTCTAACTTTTATATATTTTTTTCTTTTTTCTTTTTTCTTTTTTAATCAAACTGTGTTATATATAATTTTTAGAATCATCCCAAATAAATATCAAAAGTAAAACTAAGCAAAAAAACTTAAACGACCATTTAAAATTTAGCATCTTAACATCAAATGCAAACAAAATAAAATGTCAAACAAAATCCTTAAAATGGTCTTAATATCAAATCCAAACATAAATATAATGTCATTACTACTCGACAAACTTATGCATCCATTCTTCTGGGCTTAGATGGACATGTTGCCCGATTATGACCACGTTGTCTACAAATTCCACAAAGATTAGTCTTTTTTCCTTCTTTGATATCCATTCCGTTGCGTAGCCTTGTTGAGCGCTAAACACATCTCCGTTAGCTTGAGCGCTAGACCCCATAGGATGTCTCACATCAAAATAATGAACCAATCTATAAAATGTCAGTTGAACACATGATGTAATTGGTAAGAAACGAGCACCTTTTAGTACACTATTAAAAATCTCTGATAAGTTTGTAGTGAGCAGGCCGTATCGCTTTCCACCATCATGTGCAAGTGTCCATCTATCAAGTGCATGTCCCTGAAGCCACTGACGAGCTTGTGGATTTATGGTCCCAATTTCTTCCATAATGGAGTTGAACTTGCGAATTTGATTCTGACTCCCAGCCCGGTAAGCTAAAGCTTTCAATTGCGAATTGCGAAACTTATCGTTAAAGTTGTTGATGAAGTGTCTTAAACAATACCTATAAGTTGGTGTAAGTGGAGGGTACGTGAATGATACCGTTTGATGTTTCATCTATATTCCCTTGTGTTTCAGTCTCATCTCTGATTCCATCTTCTTCGAAAATATCATCCATGTTTGATTCATGCCCCGTTCCATCTTCTTCCAACACATCATCCACGTCATCATTTTTCACAATAGCATTTTGAGATATTGTATTGAAAATCTTCAATTTGAATCATGTGTGATATTGCATTAAGTTGGTTAATTTTAAGAAAAATAAAAATAAAATCAAAACTTTGCAAGTAGAATCAAACTAACCAGACACAAATTAAAACTAATAAAAGAAAAAACAATAATCAAACTTGACTAATGATAACTAATAAAAAATCAAAAGGTCCAATAGTAGTAATCGATTTTCACATGAACCGAATTATATATATCAAAACCAAAATAAAATATGTAGAACCTGTTGTGATCGATTTTCAGCGTCGTTTGGATCTTGAAGACGATGGATATGGAGTACGGAATTGAAGACGACGAATATGCAGGGTTTTCTTCAATCGTTTAGAGTTCAGGTCGATTTCTCAAAATCGTTTGGAAGGAGCGTGAAAGATGAACCGAATGGTCCCACATTTTGTTTCTTTAATATTACAAAATAAAAGGAAAAATAGTTTTAACCCATTTTGGTAAATACTTTCTAAACTACACCTTTTAGGTAATTATTTTTTCCACCTACACTAGTATAGGAAAAAACTCAAAACGTTAAAACAAGTTCATCCTTTAGAAACAAATCAATCTTGAAAGTTTAAACCTAGGTCTCACATATCAATATTCATAAAAGTTTAAACCTTGGTCTCACACATATCAATAAATTCAAGCACTAGATATATATTTCCCGTGCATTCTCTAGAGTTTGAGATCAGCAGCTATGTATGCAAAAAAATCATCGGGCAAAAATGTTCACTAAGTTCAAGGTTTTAAATGAATTTGCGAAACATAAGTACACATGTTTATGATTGCATTGCGGGTTTCTACCCCCATCAACTTAGGAGAGCCACCCCACCATAGACAAATCACTACAAATAATCATTCTCATTTATTATGATTGGTCACTTGATTGTTGTCATAATTGTAATTATTACAAATAATCATTATCATTTATTATGATTGGTCACTTGATTGTTGTTATGATTGTGTTTATTACAAATAATCATTATCATTTATTATGATTGGTCACTTGATGGTTGTAAGAAATATGAATTTAGTGTGGGATATAATTAGTTTGCTATTATTGTTTAAGAATTCTCGTTAATTAGTTGTAAGAATTCTCATTCAACGAAATCTAATACATACTTTCTTTTAAATATTAGTTTGTTATTATTGTTACTTTTTTTATCATTTATTTTTTTTACAAGCAATAGTTAAGTAATAGATAGCTAATTATTATTTTTAAAATTGTTTACAATTGGATGAGAATTAAAAGCACGCGATTAACTTAATTTATTTTTCCAATGTCTTTCTTTTAATGTATAGGTGAATTCAAACCCCGTTGATTATCAAAATACAAATAGTTAACGAGAAAATAAATTGTCTGTTAAAAAAAATAGAAACATGTAACAATTGTAATAACTTTATAAAATAAAAAGCGATGATTACATTTGTCTTTCATTCTGAATAATTTGAGTACATGCGTTGTCGACTTAAATATATAGTTTCCCATACGGATGCGACCTCAGTTTTGTACCTCGTCCTTTGTGGGTGATTTGGCGGAATTAGACAACTTTCATCTAGCGTCACATAAATGTAATGATTATCCCTAACACGTGCAATCATAATAGGACCACTTTCTGGTGATGGGTTTGGACCAGACCAAAGCGGAAAACATATATAGTTTTGTGTCGGGGATATAGATATAACTGGCCGGTATGATATCCACGTTGGAGTTTCTCAAAGTTTTCCGTGTACAATATCCACGTTGGAGAATTTTGTAATAACTTCCACGCCGATTCAAAAAGGTTCCAATCACGTTGCGACTTAATAGTTTGTTTGCAATTATTCAAAATATTTTGACCAATATGCCATCTATAAAGTAAATGATTGGCTTGCGGAAAAAACAATTTCACACGCTTTCATGAGAGCCAACTCTCTATCCATTACTATGACACGTGGGTGCATGGACTCATTCAGCGTTAACTTTAGTTGTTCCAAGGCCCATTTATCATTGTCCATCTTTTCTTCACTTATAAAGACAAAAGCAATGCAAAATGTCTTTCCAGTTGAAGTTACACCAACGATTTGAACAAAAGACATATTATATATGTTTGTCTTGTATGTGGCATCTATAATCAGCACGTGTTGGGTTTTAGAGCTGCTGCTGCTTGTTTAGTTAAGACTGATATGTATTTTACTACTGCTAGTGTTGCTGAAGATGTTCAAGAAAATACGCAAGTGGTCACTACTGCTAGACAACAAGTTACAACTGCTAGTTCAAAGATACAACTGCTTACAGAGTTTCAACTGCTGATGAACTTGAAGAAAAATACTCTAAGTGTTTAGTACTGCTAGAAGAGAAGTTAGTACTGCTAGTACAAACTTACTACTGCTGAAGAGTTTATGCTGCTAGAGTTAGAGTTAAGACTGCTAGAGTGTATAGTTAGTACTGCTTATGAGATAAACATGTATAGTCGGTTAGATAAATATAGAAAAGATTCTTTTAAGATTTATCTTGTATAGCAAGCAATTGTAAGCTGACTAGGACTCCTTAGTCTATAAAAGGAGGACCTAGGGCATAGAGATAGATACGTTATTCTTTAGAAAAACTTCAAGGTTGTAAACCCTAATACTTTAGAGTATTCATATTATTAATAATATTGAAGTGATTTGTTTGATATTGTTTGTTTGATTCTTCTTTAGATTAAAGTTTAGATTCCGCATAAACATTAATACAATCAAAGGCAATTTCTACATAAGTTGTATTGAATCTATTCAATATTATTTAACCTTTACAAGATAAGGAAAATCGATCAAGAAGCCAACTGGGATCAACAGCACGCCATATCTCATACGATATAGGGTGAACAAAAAATAAAGCTTGCAACTCGTTGGTAACTGGGTGTGTATAAGGCTGATAAACATAGCGATTACTTTGCAAAAGAGACATAAGAAACTGCATAGGCTTTTTCCCGGCTCTCGCGCCCATGCGGATTTTCTTTTGTGCCTCATATATTGTCGCGAGTGTTGACAAGTTATTCTCATCTCGATCCTTTAACGTTGATAGAATTTCATGTGGTGGCATACCCTTCCACGTCAAATATTCTACCAAATGGAAATCATCATTAGATAAACGTCTTGCATATGCATGACCCTCTAGATGCACTGTAGGGTGGTGGTTATGTCGACCGCATACAACTCTTATCGTCCAATAATGATGTTCCAATAAATATTTACCTACCAACTTAAACAGACAATATGTCTTTTTGGAACTAGTATTTGTACTTGATCCGGATCCGCTAGGTTTACCACCACAGTCACACATAAGAACCAATTTATTCGTGAGACCATTTTTGCATTGCTTTGATCTTTGTGTGACAATGACATAACCAAGCGAGTATGCCATATTTTTCACCCAATTCATCATATTTTCACGAGACACAAAAACCTACAATTAAATTTATTTTTGTTGATGGCGAGGTGAAAAATATTAATTTTACTAAAAAAAATATAAACATTTATTATTTATGGTTTATTGTACCTCATTAGTAAAAAAAGGTGATGTCCATGTAGAAAATTGAGCTTCTTCCGTTCCATCAAAATAGTGAGTGTCGTCACCACCTGAATTTGAGTTGTCTTCGTAAAATAATGACATTTTTTTTAATCAAAAGAAAGCAATTTCCTGGATTTAAAAAGAGAAAAAAAATCATCATAATATAAATAGGATAAGTTCATAAATGAGTGGACAAAAAACAAAACACATCACTTTGTTTGCAAAACTGAGTGGACAAAAAAAACAAAACATATATACTAAAACAAAAAAAATAACGATAACTTCCGAGAATTATTGAAAAAAAAAAAATCGTTATAATCATATCAACACTATTCTCTATATACCAAAAGCCCATTATGCCTAACTTTGTTTACAAAACTAAGCCCAATAACACAAAGTTTGTTATAACCCTAACTACTTGATATATAAATGCTCCTAGCCCTAATCTTATCACTTTACAATACGCAGTCATCTTCAAACAATATATATATATATATATATATATATATATATATATATATATATATATATATATATATATATATATATATATATATATATATTTTTCCTCTTATAAAACGCAACCATGAAGACCACATCTTCAAACGAGACAACAAGACCACAACTTCGAAGATTATTATTTTTTTTTTTTTAAGAAAAGAAAATCTAAGGTAGGTATATATGAATAAACTTTTGTTCAACTTAATTGAATAACCTTTTTATTTCTTAATTGAAACAACTTCATGGTTGGGACTGTTTTTTATTTCTTAATTGAATAAATATTTTATTTCGGGTTTGTTGTTTGGGTTTTTTTATACGTACAAGAATGTATTTAAAAACAACATCACGATTTGAAAACAACATGGTTTTACGAGCAAGAATGATTTTTACGAACAAGAATGTTTTTTCCCTCCTAGTTGGCTAGTAGAAAGAACAGTGGATTTTTTTTTCACCTATTGTTTTTTTTTTTTTTTTTTTTTTTTTACGAACAAGATTTTTTTTCCACCTAGTTGGCTAGTAACAAGTGGGCTTTAAGTGAACGCAAACTATTTTTTCTCACCTAGTTTACGAACAAGATTTTTATTGTTTTTTTTTACGAACATAAACTTTTTTTTCAACAGAACGAAAAAATATATTTTTTTGTTTTCTTTTTTCCAAGTTTCAGTTACTAAAGTGATACTTATTTATTTGTTACATACAAATGGGCCTAAAAGTTTTTGTACTAAATTGCTACGAATTAAAGATAATTTAATAAGAACAAGAGTATACCCAAGTAAAGTTAAAAAGCATGATTTAAGGAGAAGTTTTTTCAATGGTATCTATCCTGGTTTGCAGTATTTTTCGGACCTGGGATAAAAAAATAGTAACAGCCTGAAAAATACAAACATAAAAAATCAAATGATGAAACAGTCTATTCACAAAAGCAACCAATTGATAATAATAATTTGAAGTACTTACTTTTCTTTATTTCATTTATTGACAGACTCAACTCAAGTGTAAGAAAAAATCTATTAAATTAATTTAGATTGGCAAAGAAAAAAATAAAGTGTGTTTAAAATTAAAATTAGCCACTATTTATACATAATTAAATCTGGTTATGACTAATAAATATTTAAGTTTGTTAAGAAATAGAATTAAAAATTACTACAAGTTTCAAAGTAAATTAGTCAAATTTACATTTTACAAAAAACTATTTGACTGATGATCAAAAAGTTGGTTGAAAAACATGCTCATAAAATTTGAGGTGAAAAAAAAAAATGTCAAAAGCTGGTCAAATGAGATATAAACCATAGGACCCGTTTATGATAAGTGCTTTTGATAAATGAAAAAATAAAAATAAAATAAGAATATCTGCGTCACCATCTATATTTCAATAAGATAAGCAAATGTTCAAGTCTTTTCCTTGGAGCAAAATATATTCAAAAGTAGGGATAACAATGGGGCGAGTTTGGGCCGGACAACCATCCTTATTCCCTAAACCTGATTATCATAGTCCCCCTCAAACCTGCTCCGATCTCGATCAGGGATCAAATCGGGGCGCACCATTGGAGCGCGATGCTCCCCCAAACCCGCCCCGTACTAGTCGGGATTTTATCCGAGTGTCCTCTTTGGGCACGATTCTCGATCAAAGCCACACTATTTCACATTTATTATTATTTTTACACCTTTGGCAATAACTTGAAGAACAATAATCTATTTATAATAAATTACAGACAATCCTTCTTAAGTTTTCAACAATAGTATTATACATAAACAATGATAAATTACATTGTCACAAATTACAACTTAAAAATATAATACTAAACAAGTTTCTATGATGACAATTTTGCAATCTTACAAGGATAACTAACAATATTAGTGAAAGATGGGTTTATCACGTAAATACTAGCATAATACTATACGTATATAGATATATTTGCATACTTATATATATTATTCTGATGGGGCGGGGCGGGGCGGGGATGTTATTCCCCGCTCCCCACCCCAAACCCGATAAGCATGCCTCTTCCCGCTCCAGTTAGTCTGGGTTTTGGATTTCCCAGTCGGATTCAAGTTTGTTTTTTTTTTGTTTTGTTTTTTGTTTTGTTTTTTTTGCCATCCCTATTCAATAGCTAATCATATGAGGATGAGCCAAGACAGATACTACCTCCGTCCCATAATAAGTGTCCAGTTTGATTTTTCAGAGTCAAACTAATTCAACTTTGAACGTAACTATTTTTGCGTGTGTTATATAATAATTGATGCAAAATATATGAATGGATTGGGTTTTAAATGTATTTTTTATTGGTATAAGTTTCATCAAGCATTATATAACAAACAAAAAAACATTCAAGGTCAAAGTTGAAACAGTTTGACTCTGAAAAGTCAAACCGAACACTTATTACGGGACGGAGGGAGTAAAAGATTTCAAAAACAACACCTCAATGAACACAAACTCGATTCCCCTAATTAGATCAACTTGGTCCATATGAATTTATTGATAAATCTCCAATAGGAGGATGTGGAGATCGATTAGTCATGGCTGATGATCATCGCCACCATACCTAACCTAGTTGCACCACCCACCTCTACAAACAATTTTCGATGACGAAAACATTTTAAGTGGGTGTAATTGACAGTGAGAGCGATTGGTGGCGGGTTTTGTGAGAAAAAGAGGAGTGTTTGGTAAGGGTTTTAGCCTAACTGACGCATTAAATTTAAATGACATGGAAACCTTGTTGGCTTTATTGAAAAAGGAAAAACATATTTGGTAACTGGCTAACGGTTGGTCAGGTCACCGGCTACACAAAAAGATCGAAATTTAAAAGGTTTATGTTTTAATAGATAAAGAAGGAAAAAAATAAAAAAAAAAAAAAAAAAAAAAAAAAAACTACATATAACAACCAAAATTAATAAGTAAGATGCATATTTTTTGTTATTACGGAAACTACAGTGACTCTTCGGCCGCCTCTACCTACAAATTCTACGCCCAAAATGAGGGAGGTAAATCCATCAACATGTCCCACGGCCTTCACAGAGAGTATTTGAGCTCATAGCCAGGGCCAGATTTAGTATTGGGCCAGGTGGGCAACAGCCCAAGGCAGCACAAAGGGAGGGGCATCATTTTATTAGCTAGTATTCCATTAGACTAGGTTCAATTTATAAGCCCATCTAAGTTTATACACTTTCAGGCCCATAGTACTAGGGTTTTTTCTGTAACATATACAAGTATCAATATTTATGGGACTTGATTGTGGGAAGTTACCAAATTGACAAAGTCATAATCCATTTTAAAAAAGAGACGTGATTGTGGGAATTTTCAGTTACCAAATTGACAAAGTCACACAATCCATTTGAGAAAAAAAAAAAAAAAAGAAAAAAAAAAAAAAAAAAAAAACACAATGTATACGTATTGTTTTTGTGGCCAGTGGGTGATCATTTGATCAAGATCAAGGCAATTGAAATATTGGATCATAATATCATATATTATTCTCTACTCTCTAGTCTTGAATTTCTTCATCTCCAATTCTCCATCACTCTATGTGAACTAATCAGGTGATATTATTCCATAATTCATTTTTATACGTTTTTGTTTTTCTTTCTTTTTTTTTCTTGCTATTATATTAGATATTTAGATAATTTACGCTAGAATCTATCATGTTACGTCGTTCACAACCGTCGGGTGCCCAAAATAGGAAACGAAAGCAAAAAATAGAAGAATCTAATAAAGCTCAATTTGGATCTTTAGAACCCCTAAAAGATCGTGCATGTTTTTTTGTTTTTGTTTATAAGGGGGCATATTTTAGTCGGCTCGCCCCGGGCATCACAAACATCAGAACCGGCCCTCACCGAGAGTATTTGAGCTCATAGCCTCTACTTTACGCTACATGTCTTCCACCGGCCATTAGACTACGACTAGTCGAAAATTAACCATTTAATACTCAAATTTCAAACAATCCAAGAGATCACCAAATGCCGAATGTCTGCATCAAAATATTCATGATTTACATTCCACAAACACAAATCCCTAGACAATAGATATAAAGAAGGAAAAGGCCAAAGATCAATACGTTCATAAAAAGGAGTTCCAATGGCATACTGTAATATCGACCCTTTTCGGATTTTATTCGCATGTTGCATCGTTCGCAAGTATCCATAACTCTTCTTCTTTTTTGACTGGTCCTCAATCGATCTTACCTCATCAACCTTCGTTTTTGTACTAGCTTTTCTTCTTGGGATTTTGAAACATTGCTCTTTAGATTTTACTACATAGTGCCACTTAACTTTAGAGACAAGTCGGTGACAATAACCCCACATTGAAGAGTTTGAATGGAATGATTCTAACATGCATATCATGACGATGACTTTATTATATATTACCAACTCATAATCTATATAGTTCCTTACTTTCACAGTTTCTTGCAACGAAAATGCACGTAATTATTCATTAACATTACTAAACTTTGTGTCCATATTCATGTACGTGGATTGATCTTCATGCAAAGCCGAAAACGTGAAAGAAAAACCCTAGTTTTTTGGCATGTTCTAATAAGCTAGGTACTTAATGATAATCATTTTTTCTCTATAAGAAACTGCCCCTTCGTTAACTTAGTGAGTGTATGATCATTCAGATATATGAAAAAAAACATTAAATCTTCTTTTAAACCTAGATGGACTTGTACAATATTCATGAATCGAAGAACTAGACGTGCTATATTTTGTTGTTGAGTTTCTTACTTTCTTTATCTAAAGTCTGTAATTTTAAAGGCATGTAAATGTGGTTGTGGAAACTTTGTCTCTATATGCCACCTTTCCTAGATGCAAACAATTCTTCTTTAACTTTGGTGGGTCCATTATCTAAATTTTAATTCTTTATCTAATACTAGTAGTTCAAAATCTTTGTACTAGGTTAATTCCATAAAATGATTAGAAATTGGGTAATCTTATATTTAACATGAAAGATATGATACGGAGTATAAGATAGAATTGAACAAGTACTAGGCAGATTAATCGATGCCGTTTCCGGTTAAAAACCAAATAAATTGGATTTCATTTAGCAAAAACAGCTACAAAATGGATGTTTTGTGAATAGTCTCATTATTGTGTTAAAAAAATCTTCTTAATCAAGCTATAATTAGGTTCCCTCCCTTGGAAACAAGTCATCCTAAAAGTACTTAAGTTCAAGCAATTTTTTATTTTTTTGGTCCAAAGGTATAAATACCTTAAGGCAATATTCTATGGGGCCATTGACACATTGGGCTCATCATCAAGGCTAGGCCCTCATATTTAAGACTTAAACCATGGTGGTCAAGAAAAAGAAAAATGTTTAACTTAAAACAGTATTTATACATCATGTTTACATATTTTTACTAACCAACAATAACTTATCGTAAAATTTTCAACATACTCTGATTACCTATATGAAAAATTTATAAAGCAACTCCAAGAAACTACCCTGTGAAACAAAGTAACAAACTAAATGCACTCAAGCATGAAAACAAGGCAACTACCTAAGCTAATCTTGAGCATATATCGACCATAGATCGAGTAAACCTACAAAGTTTCTTAGATCATAATGGGGGTCTATGAATAGACTTTCCTTCGACCCAAAGCCTCCTAGGAATGAAACTCTTGGAGATGAAATTAAGATTATCGTTCACTCGTGGATCCTTCATTGAAATAGGGCTTATTCCGAATTGGTTAGACTGGAATTGTGATCCGAAGCATATCTTGTACAACTTTATTGTGATGCTCTTTCTCTCTGTTCTCTGGCTAGATTGTTATCAATAATATGGCGTTCAAGAAGATAAACAAGGAAACTAACTAAGCTGATCTTGAGTGTATATCGACCATAGACTACCTTAATGGAGACCGACAACAACTAAATGCAAACTAAAAACCAACATATTCTACCTTTCTAAAAAAAAAATAAAAAAAAATACATATTTCTGTAAATTAAACTTTGATAAAAGCATATTCTTGCGTCAAACCATTAAGCGATCAAGACTTCTCTCTTGTATAAATTTGCTAGCAACATAGATCTTAGCCACTCGTATCCCTTTTTGCTTCTTTTCCTCGCACAGGATGGCTGTCAAAATCTTTAACTTTTGAAGCAAATTGAACCCATAAGATTAAAAGGCCGGGTGGTTTCTTAAATTCCAACGGATCAAGTCACTGATGGGATATAGCAAAATGCAAAATCCACTTGAACTTCTGTCTGTCCTGATTAGAAGAAGAAGAAGAAGAAGAAGAAGAAAAAAAAATGATTGTTGAATAAGATGTAAGCATCCGTTAATAAAAATTATAGATTTTCTTGCCTTCGCCTTTCTTATTTTAACCACTAAAATGTAAGCATCCCTTAACAAGATGTTTATTCAAAATTAATATGCTATTTCATTTCAGTTCATAATCATACATGTTTTATAGGTTTACTGTTTCACAATCTAGTTTTTTTTTTTAACAAAACTTTTAACAATCTAGTTGTTCTAGCTTTTATTTCAAATGTGAAAGTCTAAAAGCAACTTAACATGATACCTACTTTGGTACTCGTTTATTATATTCATTACTCCGTATTTCATTATGTTTTTTAATGTATGAAAGTACGTACTGTAACTTAAAACTGAGTAAAATTGTTTGATTAATTATGATTATAAACAAAGTCTATCATACATGAGATTGTGCATAGTATACGATGCAAATGAAATATGCCGGATCCACCCAAATTTGTAATTTTATCATCTTAGAGGTCATATAAAATCTACGTAATACATATGAACTATAAGGCAGAAATTAAGACGTGTTCCTTAGTTTTGAAGGGAAAGCATATATGTGTAGTACAAACAAAACACTATTTCAAGGTTAAGCACATTAAGTTAACGCGTATACAAATAATAAAGATGATTTGAATGTGCATCACAAAGCCACAAATTAAAGGGACATAACTTTTGAAACATAGACGATATCAACACTAAGATTTAGGTTGAATAACTAAAGAAATGTTATATCTATCATTGGGTAACTTTTCAAATAATAAAGAAACCACATTTGATATAATATGATATAAATTTTGCCACTCATTATTTTGTAATCAACCACAATAACTCTATAGACAATACATGATATATAATTTGAGATTTTGTGCCGGGATCTAAAATATGATAAACAATCGTCTCTTGCCACTATAACATTCGGCCTATTGGCGAGGACACTTTTGGCCCGTCGGCAAGAACATGTCTTTATTGGAATTTTATTAATCAAGTTAACCATTAACTACGAGTACGCAGCGGATAATGGATCTAGTTTCCAATTATAGTTAACACGTATAATAAATAAACAAAGAATAAAAGGGAACAAGAAAACTATCCCTTGTAGTCACCCGCAAATTGAAACTAAGTAGTAAATATATACTACATCTACGGTTGCTCACACTACACGTCAAACAAATACGTTACGATGCTAGTCGCTTGCTTCACGTATACAACCAAACAAACTTGTGTTCTTGTTGTAGCTTAAACAAGATCCTAATACTCAAAAAGTATACGTTCGAATCTTATTATAAAAGAGAACAGTAACTAAAAAAAACAAGAACTAGTATTCTTGTTTTGCTTAGATGCGTTGAAGAAAGTCAAACCAAAGCACCTTTGGTGTACTCTGCCGATTGGTTTGTGAGACAAAGAAAAGAAAACTATTTTTGTACGTAAAGTGTATCAGTATATCATATATGTCGTCTGTTTTAATGAGGCCAAGGGGTGTTTAAATAGCACCCCAACTTGTCCAACAAGTTATTGTTTTCACCTTCTTTAGTTAGCCAAAACTGACACATAGCCCCCCTCCTAGATCCTTCCATAACTGGCCACTTTGGAGGGAAGTCCGGGAGTTTCGTTTTCCGACATTCAAGTCCATCTCTTTTATATTTAACATATATTTAAATTAGTTAAATTATTATGTGAAACATATTAAACACTTAATAAATATAACAAATATATATATTAATTATTTAATAAACGTACTCTTCGTGTATTAACGTGTGTGCCCCCAATAGGCTCACACATTTCTAGTCGTATAACGGCTAATCTAACTACCATAACCCAACAGCTCCCACTTGGGAGTTGGTGTAGCAAACACCATATATACCAACGAAGGAAACGTCTAGCAACACTCACATTCGTTATTTAACTAGAAATGTCTGAGATAAAGTTTCAAAAAATATTCTCAGTAGCATGGTTATTTATTTCTTGCTATAATCATCCCTTGTTATAGATACCGTTAAACCATGGATATGGATCCTAACTCATTCCATATAGTTTAACTATTTAGATTCTCGTTATAGAATTTAATTCAGATATACCAAATGTAATCAAGAATCATCTTGCATTACCCTTTGGGTTTGGCCAAACAATTATCTGATTAATTCTGGAGAGGGCCCATGGTATCTTTCTGCACATATCAAGTGGAGTAACAAATCCTTTGTTGACTACAAGTGTTGTGGATGCTGCTTCACATCACTCCGAAAACTAGCTTTTATAACTACCTTATTCAGGACAGCGTTTGGCATATAATTACAAAAGTGATATCCACACATAACAGAACTTGCTTGTATCTCAAGTCTAAGGATGACTTAATAAACCATTTTCAACATCTTACTCATGACAAGGATCCAAAAGTAAATGTTCAAAAGTTGGGGTATCCAATATGCATCCCTCGTGAATACATATGAGTTTGGCGGGAACAATCCACATTCTCATAGAATATAACCAACACTCACATTTGCTTTGCATAACAATATTCCCAAATTGTTAACCGATAATGGACATATTTTAGAACGATAAAATCATTCAAGGATTAAACATGCAAATATAGGATAACAATTATTATATGAATGAATAACAAATACCAAGTATCTTTATTCATCATAAAGTAAAAATTGTCTTACAATCCCAATTATCCAAATACTAAAAACAGATATGCATGAGACTAATTAGTAAGTTGAAGTCTAATGTTTCCAACATTCTCAACTTTTCTTTGCAAGAAAACTAAATAGTCATCTGAGTAAACTTTCCGAATACTAGTTTCAAATTTCACATATAGTGAGGGATTTGAAATATATGATGAGTGTCTTATCTCATATGCTCATACTATTGCAAGTGTCATAGTATGGAGATGTCGCCCTACCTTGCATAAGACATTAGAAGTCAACGACATACTGACAATCATCTTTACAGTTTCTTAAAATGTAAAGTATTCTTATTCCTTAATGTTGTAATGCACAATGCTCTTTGTTGAGCATATCTAGTTAGCAGATTTATCATAAATGATAAAATCCTACTTTAACTAGTTTTAATTATCCTCTAGCATCATTGTACGTATACAACACTATGCTTTATAATTCGTAAACATCTGTATTAACAATAATCTAAATACTCTCAATTAGATATTGTTGTTGTCAGCTCATCTTGCTCTAGTGCAAAAGTAACAACCAGTCTTATACACAATATAATATATACATGACAAATCCTTAGTTAAAAACATAAGGTTTCCATCCATGTAATAAATTATTCCGAGTGAAATATACCATTTAAGACTTGCTTCAATGATATATTGCATTTGTGTTGGACTTAATTTTTTCGCATATATTTATTCCAAATAAACATTTATTACAAGGTTGTTTGTTCTATTCCCTAAATCCCAAGTGAAGTTTCATTCCAAGCTTAAGGATTAATATCTAACTTAAATAGAATGATATCTTCAATATGTTATACATCATATGTATTTTAAGGAAAAGATAGTGCTCCCACTTAATGTTAGATGTACTTAAGGAGTTATCTTAATTCAATCAAAATCATATTATAATTAAATTCAAGATCTCAGCTCCTAGATGCATGATTCGATCCAAACTTGGATTGCTTAAACTTGTATATTAAATAAAGATTATATAGACTCATAACCCTTTTGATTACACACCGTCCTCGCAAAAGGTAATCATAAAGGAAAGATTTATAAAACTTAATTGCCATATTCCTCATTCAAGGAAAACTTGTATGACAATTAATTATCTTTATTTAATTAATGCGTGTACATAAGAAAAATCTAATCACAGTCAATTGCTTGAGTAGGATTAAAACTTCTTATTATAAGCCATGCATTAACATGTATACAATTTTGTCCTTGTGAGCCTTTCTTCAAAAGAAAATTGTTCCAACCTCATAGGTTAACTGTTAGACAAAATAACAATCAAGCTCAAAACATTGATTTGCCTTTTAAAGACTGCATCTTATCATTCATAGTTTTAAGACATTTATCAGATTCAAGATGTGATAATGTACATTAGTAGTTAGCAGATTTACAATGATCTTCTAACTTATATCCTCAGCATTGATATCAAAATATCAATCAAGTGATGAGGCATCCTTGCAGATTTATGAATGAGAGTAACATTATACTTCGGTCAACATTTACATGTTTAACCTTAGTATGACATTAATAAGTGGATTTTAGAAGGTTATGTATTTGTTCTTGAATATCTTCAAGATTTGTTGATGCTCCCACTTACTTTTGTAAGTAGAGACAATTCTCTAAATACTAAGTATTTAAGCAACAATAAATTGTTCTTTATTTGGGAACCACAAAATACATTTTAAGTTTTCATCTCAAGATTGTTAATAAAATGCTTCATAAGATTTTAACAAATTCAGAACTTAAATCAAGACATAATGGAATTTCTTCCAACAACTCTAATTAAGGTTTGTAGCAAAACCCTAATTTTGTATCACCCTTTAACCTAAAACCTTAGCAACAGTTTTGTGTTTCGTCAAGCTAGGAGGAACACCAATACTACAATCTTCAAGCTAGGAAGTGTAGAAAAATCAAAAACCCAAAAGGGTTTAGGATTCGATTGGTTTGAGTGGAAAAACCAAAAATCCCTAAAGGTTTAGGGGTTTCGGTCATGGGTTGTCTTGAATACCTTCTAGGTTTGAACCATATTGAGTATGTCCACGACATACGCAATTTTCTAACCTTGATATATTTTGGAGGCAGAGCAATTAAAGCTATCATGAATTAAACAATATGAATACTGTTTGTTTCAACCTATTAGACATACCATAATAATGCGGTATTCTATAAGTATTTGAATTGTGAGACTATATCAGAATTCCATAGATAACTTAATTCTCTTTGGATCAAATACTTGTCAATTGGGTCGAGCCAAATTGCATATTAAGTATTTTCGAATCAAGTGCATGCTATAATGTATATTTCTTGAATAATACTAGAACCTTATGCTCATGTGTTCACAAGAAGACAGAACTATTCAATAATTATATGTTCATGTGTTTACAAGAAAACAGAACATGTCAATAATACATTATAAGTCTTTGAATAATTCAAAGGCCTCATGTTTATGTGTTAACAAGAAGACATAACAATTTTACTATATACTTTATGTTACAAGTCATTGATTAATTCAAGGACTTTATAATTATGTCTTAACATGTAAACATAATTATACTAACAAAAGTAATCATGAACGCAAACTCTTGAGTTCTGTAGTAATTTCAAGTTAATTTTATACTTCAGAATTATGATTATTATCATTTAACCATAATTATGTTGACTAAAACATGTAGTCAAAATGTTGAAGTATCTTTACTTTATATCATGACATTTGAATGTAGTAGGGCATCAAACATCTTGCGTGTTCAAGTCCTAGTAGAATGATTAGCTTTCTAACCTTGCGGTCAAGAGAAACCAATAATATGTTGTTCCTTGCACACACTTTGAGATTTCTCCCACTTGTGTAAGGCACAACATCATATTATGAAAACAAACAACATGTGATTGATTGTGTAAACAATATGATAATGTCATAGATATTACAAGTAGTTTTAGAACCAAAACCTTTAATAAGGAATTGTGGATTATTATTCTATAGATAACGTTCAGAAAGCAGCAACAGAAAGACAACGTGTTATCTAATAAAATAAAATGCAATTATCCTGTAAGCAATGGTCGTTCATATTCGGAAAGTAATGAATTATTTCAAAGCAAGTTTGAAACGATATGGGTGACTAACAAGAAAATAAATCTCGTAGCTCCCACTGAAATTGACAACATTACAGGAATGTTATTTCAGTAATAAAACGCAATGCTCCCACTGGATTTGTCAACATTGTAAGTGTTACATTGCCAGTTGAAAGCATATTGCAATTTAATACACTTTCCTATTCTCTTCGAATGCCTGCAAGTAGCAATGTACTTAGGTATTGAACAGAGTATATGAAGTCCTACTTATGTAGATGAGGGACTAGCCATTCATGCTTTCATTTAACTTGAATAGTTAGCATGCAATTCCTCCGTTATCGTCTACATAGCCCCAAGGGTATTTAGAACTATAAGGAATAATAAGAGTCCAAGAAAAATACCTAGCGAATATGATAGTAATTTCTTTACTCTTCGCGGTTTAAACTCATACATCGTGACAAGTGCAAGATGTCATTTATTTTGGTAGCTATAGACAAAACGTTTTCTAGTTACACAAAATATTTTATCTTTCAATTATTTCAATACCGGAAACGGGTAATGAAAGATCATAAGTGAGTTTAACAATTGTAATCCGATCTTAGTTGGTCAACTAAGGAGAAATAAATAGGAATAAGTCTCACTCTTCTTACCAGGAAAAGAGACTAAGTGTGTCTTTGATGAGTACATGTCTTCGTAAAAAGATTATCGCCAAAAGACCGTCGCTAAAAATATCGGTGAGGACAATTTTGGGATTTAGCGACGACTATGTGAAACCCAAACAAATTCTCTGTCATACTTCTCAACCCAGTCGCACAGACTTTTGACGAGAATAAATCATCGCCAACGCCTTTCTTAAAAAATGAATTATTTTGTTAATTAATCAATTAATAATATTATTTAATTATATTAATTAATTAACCTTATTTAATAATTAAAAACATATTCACCAGTATGATACAAGTCAGTCCCACATGGTTTTGTTAAGGATATGTCTTTGCCAAAACTACCTGCACTTTTTTGCAGCATATTGCTGCTTTCTAGTGCATTTTCATATTTTTCCAGAATTTTTCCCTAAAAAATCTACCAAAACACTCAACCTATAATTACCAAAAACAAACATGCCAAGTCGCTAAAACATCTATTCAATAACAAAGTCGCTAAAACATCATTCAATAACAGATTCGCTAAAACAAAGTGTATACAAATATCACAACCTCAAAGACATAAACATCGTCCATACAACTTGTAGAGACCAAGATCACGTTTAGGAGGTCGGGGAAACACGAAATAAAGATTAAACATGGTAGAACTAGTTTATTGATTGGGGGAGGTGTGTATGTTTTCTAGAGAGAGAAAGTAAAGAAAACATACACACCTCCATGAAACATGTGAATCCCACCTTCCTAGTTGTGACTAGGAAGGTATTTATTACAACAATACAAGTCTAACTTAGCCCTATTGTCTAAACTAGCCCTTGTACTTAAATGCTATTGCAATTCCCGACTATAACAAACTTTAAAGGCTAATAATCTCTCCCCAAAGTGAAGTTATACGGGAATTGCTTACAACGTTCCCTACAAGTAAAATGTAAACCATAAGCACAGAGAAAGGTCTTCAAACTTCATTACTTCGCTTAGCTTGCAGAATCTTCTCAGTTTTCATTTCTTTACTTGTAGACGAACCATGTGAGCAAATTCTAATTAAGGTTTAATTATGACCATTTCACTCTCCCCTAAACTGACAACCTTTCTGATGATTGCCATTCTTCAAATTTGTCCGTTCGGGGGATTACATTATCAACATCTTCATCTCACCAAATGCATCCCAGTTATCTTTCATATGAGAAAGCAGTCCGTAACGTACACATGAAGTGATAAAACCAAAGTAACAAGTTTTACCTATTTCTCTCCCTTGCTGGTTATGATTTATCAGAATCAGCATACTTATGTGCACGTGAAGTATTAACTGGAAGCACTTCATATAGTCCGTGAGAAGATGTAGATATACCCAATCTACTAATAATACCATTTGAAATGTCTAGCTCTTTATCAACCTCCTTTATCAAAAACAACGGCTTTTTGTAGCAACTACTGATAGAGAAAACCCACTATGATGAACTTGAGACTGAAGAAAAATAACCCAGACTTGTGACTTAAACTTGCACGATGGTGTGACTAAGAACCTATACTGAGCACTACAACGTAACTCCTTAAAGCATAGGTTGTTTCATATACCCATCCATCCTTCCTTAACTGTATATGAACCTCTCTCGAATTATCCACATCTTTGTGTGACACTGAGTACTACAACGTATCTCCTTTAAGTGATAGTAAACTAGGTCTTCGTCCATTCACTCCTTGACCTACGAAAACTAGATAACCCAAGACTTAATCACTATTCCCATGAGTGCCCAAACAAGGATCTCGACGAATCATGCATCCAACCAACCCCGATATATTCAAGATACTAAGTACACGTACTCATGATATTCCACTCCAACTTCAAATAAGTAATAATGAATCATCCTTGTAGTCGCAGTTGATAATTTAGCCATTGTCATTTGATTGTGAATCTTGATCAGGATCTTTTTGGCTATACGTGGTAGGATTTGAGGATGTATACCAGTAATATCATTTGTGATTTTGGTGTGAAATATGTCATAAAATGACATTATAATGGTGCAGGAAAAATTTGAGTTTAAGAAATTTTTACGCCAAAAATTCTTCGAAAAATTCAAATTTTGACCTAAAAATTTGAATTTTGGGCCAAAATTTTCACTATTGTACCAGAATTTGAATTTCGAGTAAAAATTGACTGTTAAGTCACTCCTCCGAATTAAATTTTACTCAACTTTTCCCGCCAAAAAACTTTTTTTTTTTGTTTTGTTGCAATTGCGATAAGTTGTCCGATATATAATTGCGATAGAGTTCTCGGACACAATTGCGATAAGGTTGTCTGTCAGCATTTGCGATAAGTGTGACTTTCAATTTCGATAATTCTGTCAAAATTGACAAAGGCCAATTGCGATAAAAGACAGATTTTGCAATTTCGATAGAATTGTCGAAATTGCAATTTCGATAAAAGCTCCTATCGCAATCTTGTAGATTGCGATATTTTCTGATGAATTGCGATAGATGGCTGCTTTTGAATTTCGACAAATGGCAGCTCAACTACTCCTTGTCCTTTAGTCACTTGCCCACTGATTTACCCATGCGTGTAAGATCCAACCACTTTTACCAACTCACCAATAATTCTTTTGCAAGAATTATACGCAAGGATTGATCAATGAATATCCAAAAACAAATCTTACACTTTCTTGATGAACTTGTGTCGATCTAAACTCTTAGAACACCACAAAGATTCAACACATAAACCCAAGATTCGACAAGAAAGCTATCAAATCTGTCACAATACCACGCTCCAACTAACGAACAAACACAACCTTAACTTGATATATGCGTATGATTCCAAGAGAAACACAAACAGCCACGTTTTTAGAAGAACAAAAATGCGACAGTAGGTATTTTTGGAACAAAAACCGAACACAAAGAAAAACTAAAACCTCGACTGATGAACAGTAACGAGATAAAACACACCATAAATCACATTTTTTACCTCAAAGACACCACGATTCGCCCCCGGTTAGCTCTTGATACTAATTGTAGAGACCAAGATCACGTTTAGGAGGTCGAGGAAACACGAAATAAAGATTAAACATGGTAGAACTAGTTTATTGATTGAGGGAGGTGTGTATATTTTCTAGAGTGAGAAAGTAAAGAAAACATACACACCTCCATGAAACATGTGAATCCCACCTTCCTAGTTGTGACTAGGAAGGTATTTATTACAACAATACAAGTCTAACTTAGCCCTATTGTCTAAACTAGCCCTTGTACTTAAATTTTATTGCAATTCCCGACTATAACAAACTTTAAAGGCTAACACAACTATCCACAACCAAATATCCACAACCATAACCACATAACAATGATCCCTACGCCCCATCACCATTATCATCACTATTTCCATCATTCCCTCTCGAGGGAGGAAACATAGTCGATAAGTTGGACAAATTTGGTTGAGAGCTCAAGAAAGGCACCATTTGATCGAGTTGTGATTGTATCCTTTCAGTCGCTACTCTAGCTTTTAGAGTTTCACTGTGTTGCCTTAGAGCTTGTTGCCTCAACAAATCATCGACTTCCTGTTGTGAGTATGATAGCGGACCATAGAATTATGAACCAAAGCATGTACTCGAGTCAACGCCTGCTATCTTTCTACCCTTGCCAGGTAGATGCCCGCGTTGTTTACCGTCTAGGACTTGACTCACTATTTCAGCATCAGTCAACGCAATCCATGTAGAGGTACTCGCACCCTGTGCACTTCTTTTCTAATAAATTAATTTTTGACGGGTTTCCTATGAGATGATTAAATTTGGATGGGGACTTTCCAGAATTAATCACAAAAATTCTAAAATAATTTACAATTATACACAAACACATAAACACAATTATACATAAATAGAATTATACAAATACCTCAAATAAACAAACAAATCCATACTTGATAATGGTGGTGGTTTGGTGGTCAGTTGTGGTAGTAGGTGGTGGTGGTCGGTTGTGGCAGCAGGTGGCGGCTGCGGCGGTTGGCAGGCAAAAGTCGTGGTAGGGACTAATTAACACAACCTAAACAAATACACAAACATAAATTTTACAAACCCAAATTATACCAGAATTCTTTAGAAAAATCAAATACCAAATACACAACCTTTGAAGGTGGTGGTGGTATGGGTGCCGGCTGTGGTGGTGAGGATGGCTATGGTGGTGGTCAGCAGCAGTGGTGGACAGATGTGGTGGTGTGAACTGTGAAAGTATTGGTTAAGCTGGTGTTAAATGGTGGTGAATTTGCGAGGTGAATAGTGATGAAAACAGCAAGAAAAGTGTTATGTATTTTGGGGTGTGTGTGTTTTGGTGAAGATAGTAGATCTATATTATTGACCTGATCTATTAGCGAGGACTTTGTTAGGCTTTTGGCGAATACATGTCTTCGTCAAAGGCCTATTTTGTCTTTTAGTGACTTTAGCGAGACAAAGTAAAAAAATGATTATTTGAAAAATAAAACAGCGGGGACAATAGGGTATTGGCACGCCAAAGGTCTTTTCTATAATATAGAAGTATTTACTTAGTTGAAAATTAATTAGAATAAAAGTATATAATATAAAATTCTAAATTAAAATACTAACTTTGAATATAAATTAATTAAAAAAGAATCTAATGATGTCATCATATTAGACTTTATTATTTCGTACTTGACTTATACCGAACTGTTTTAACAATATTTGTATTTGACTTGCGTAACTCAAAAGATGTTGTCGCATATTAAGGGTATCAATTCAACTTAATGAAATCCTACGATATTCTTATCGAATGAATAGGAGGACACTCAGTTCATATCACTTGAATACTATCTGAAGTGATATGTAAGACTTGTTTAGGAATAACGATACTTTCTTATTTGACTTAAGTAACTCAAAAGATGTTATCACGTATAGGCGCTATCAATATACTTTAATGAAATGCGACGATTCCTCTCAATTGAATAAGAAGATACTTGGTTCATACAACTCGAACACTTGAATATACTCATAAGTAGGGGTGTCAAAAAACCCAACTCGTTTAAGCCTATTCAGGTCGAGTTACTCGGGTTAATAATTTTATTCTGGTTATTCAGGTCAACCCAAGTAACCCGAATACTAAATAGGGTCGGGTATCGGGTTGAAAATGTTTTGCTAACTTGGGTTCGGTTGACCTGAATGACCCGAATAAGGGTTTTCTGTTTAAACAATTTTTATAAATTGTCTATTTAAAAATAGGCAATTTTATTACATTTTACTCATATTCGGTTGACCCGCACCCGAATGGACCCGACCCGAATTAACTCGAACCTGACTTTTTTTTTTTTTTTTTTTTTGATGAGGATCACCATTCTCTTTTGTTGCTCTATCACTTGTCTTTTGATGCGGATGGTTGCAAACACACTAAGTTTTACAATCCTCCTTGGCAGAGTACCTAACCGTTGTAGTATAGTATAGGTAAGACACGGGGGATTGATCGTTCTCTAGTGGAATAATAACGTAGGCTCGAAGTGTATGTCGAATTAAGTCTAAGGGTTGAGGGAAGCTAATTTTTGGTCTTTTATATTTATTGGAAAGTAAGTAAAATCTCGGGTTTGAAGAGTTTGGTTTTTAAACTACTAATTACTACTAACTAAACTAAATAAACTAATTGCAAGAAAAAGTAAATTGGTGAACTTCAAGTATGATGAGAGTGTATTCACATAGAATTTCATTACTCCCTAATTATCTTTTATTGATTAGTCGAATTGTCACGTCCTTGTATATTTAGTGTAGCTGTGTTTCTTGTTACCAATCGAGGGGTGGTCAAGCCCTAACTCCTATGAACTATGTCTAATTGAGCGGCGCCTAAGAATGCCCTTTTATCTCAATTTCCACAATACGATCAAAGTTTACGCATTAAACACAACGATATCAAGTTAACTAATTATTAACTACGCGTTTACTTGGACGTTCAAGTTAGTATAATTTGACCTAGCCAGTTTTCCAACTCTTAACGCAAAACACTAATCAACAAGAGACGACACACAATACTCAACAACTAGGTTTCATGCAATCCTAAGTAAAAACTATTAAGTTTACCCTAGCATAGTAAAAAAAAAATATAAATAAATAAAAAAAGCAATTAAAGAAATCAAACAATCACAAGAAAATTTAATTGAATGATTGATTAAATAACTTCTTTGCTCAATACATTGAAGTACTAAGGGCCAAAAAGGCTTGGAAAAACACCTAAAAACTGCTAGGGTTCGGACCTCCAAAATTATACCAAAGTTGCACACTCTTTTCAACGAAAACTATGCGAAAATATATATAGATTTACAATTGTGACGACGTCACTTGTTAAGTGTGACGCCATTAGGTCGTCGTCATCTAGGATTTCATTTTTGCACCGACTTAGTTGTGACGACGTCACTTTCGAGTTGTGACGTCGTCAGCCTTCATAAACTTGGTCTTTACACCGTCATCTTGAGGCCATCACAGGAGACTGTATGGTCTGCCTCACATAGGTGACGGCGTCACACATTTGGCCATGACACCGTCACGAAGCCTTTTTGTGACGTTTTCCCTGGTGTTTTCGTTTTATTTGTTTTCCCGTCCAATCGAGCTCAAAATGCTTTATTTTCCAGCATTTGATTCTCAAGTACCTAAAACTCAAATAGAAACGATTTAGGGCAATAAATGATCAAATATATACGAGTTTAGAGGCTAAACGGCCCCCTAAAAACGTATAAAATTACACCTCATCAAATATCCCTACACTTGAGATTTGCTTGTCCTCTAGAAAATATGCTTTTATCCTAATCAATTTACAAGCTCGGGGTCTTTTAGCATTAGTTTAAAGATATTTTACAACATAATTCATTCTACAATAATCATAACAAGCACATAAATTATATACTAGCACCTCACATAAAGTGTTTGGATTCTTTCATCTCTCGGGTGTATAAGTGATATAACATTTTAGAAATGGAAAAATAAACACTCTCTACCTGTCATATCACATAGATTACCATAAGCTTGATAAAGTATCAAAACCTCCACCGCTTTGGCGTAAGCACATAAGATAAGCTATCAAATAGGTCTTTATAAGGGTTGTAACGTTAGGTGTAAGGGTAAGGAAAATACGGTTTTGGAGATATGGGGAAATTCATTGGTGGCAAGTTAATCATCTAAGTTAATTACATATACAATGTGGCGTTGCTAAGCCAAGACTCGATAATCCAACACTAACTCTTTCGTTGCTTTTCTTGACTTAAACATAAGCAGTATGGCAGTCCGTATGTCTTTCTTTCTTTCTTTCTTTGTTTATTTTTTTATCATACACTTTTGCCTGCCATCTTTTGATCTGCTGAAAATAAATAACATAGATAATTCGGGATTTATAATTGCATCCCTACGCTTGCATTTTTGCATAAATATAACCTAACTAATGACCCGAATTTCGAGAATTAAAACATTTGGAGTACTTAAATATTAACGTACATATGGGGGTAATAATTTGACGTTTTTCCTCATTACTCCATAATAAATAATACTACCATGAGTCTCAATCTTCCCAAAACTGTATTTATATGATATGACTCGACTTAACAACTATGTAACAACTAGATAATTAACTAAGGGTTTAACATATATGTTGTAACAATAATGCACTAAAAATGAGTGCATACGAGGAAGGCTAAGGCAATTTGGGTGTGACATTTACTGGGGTGTAAACAATGCTCTTCATTAATATTTTGAAATCCACCGAAGTATCACGAGAACCGCAAAAAGATAGGCTCAGCGGGGTGTAGTATGGGTATCTTTTACTAAAAATGAGTACATAGAAAGGGTGTGGGGCAATTACTTAACCAATGAAGTCAATGTAATTTTAACAAAAACAGGCTAAAAAACAAGGGTTATTCTAATTCCTCTTATCATTTAGTAAATCCTAATCACACGAATGTGATCTCACTAGCGATCTTGGAATGCATCACTAAAGCAAGTTCTAGAATCTATATACTACTGGTGCACTCATAAGCATTAAAGGTGAATGTTTTTCCTATATATCTAAAGTCGAGCCTCACATTTTTTGGTGGAATTTTAAGTTGAAAGGTTTTTGTGCAAGCAATATAATTCCTATCCATGAGACGCTTTATTAAGACTAAAGTTTCACTTGTAAATGTCATAAAAAAATAAATTTGTGCTAAAATCACCTTTACAACTATTTCTTTCGGTTTATTACATAATTATTTAAGAACAAGACAAATAACAAATGCATGGCTAGTTTCTAAGGTGTCCCTTTATACCTTCCTTACACTTAAATCGGTAAAGGAAAAAATATAAAAGATGAAAAAAGCTAGTACTCCACTGATTTGCTCAGTATGAATGGAAAACGGAAATACGGTTAAATCCTCCTCCAAGGAGATATGATAGTCCAATGACTTGCTTCTTGTCTAATATAACCTGCAGATCTTAAGAAAACAAACACGAAATCTTGCATAAATCGGCGGTAAAACTATACATATAAATTAAACCAAACTAAAAAGCAAATAAGATATAATGCTTGCAAAATAATTTTTTACAGGAATCTGGAAATTTAAAAATTAGGAAAATTTTCAAAAATTAAATTTCAACAGAAAACAAAAATCCGGAAAAAAATAAGTGCTACAGTACCTAACGCCGTCATTCAGTGAAGGTGACGCCGTCAGGGTAACCTGACAGATTTCTTTCGTTTTGTTTTATGGAAAAATCTAATTTTTAAAACCTGTAAGTTCCTGCAAATTTTTTATCTCGACTCGATACAAGCATTTGACTCAAGCAAACACACAAAAAAGCTAGAATGTATGTTAAGTATGAATTGTAAAATTTTTCATGTTCGAATTATGTTCTCGAAAACTAATTAAGCATTTCCCTACACTCATCGTTTTGTAAAATACCTTTATATGCAATTAAGACGAAGTTAAAAACGAAATAAAGCATTTTCACAAATTATTTGAAACATGGAAAATTAAACAATTATAATAAAACATATGTAACACACCTAAAAAGAGAAAAAGCAAACAAATCATGTAAGTAGGATATACTTGGGTTGCCTCCCGAGAAGCGCTTGTTTTTATTCGAGTCACGATCTTGACTCTACCCTTATTTAACGGATAGAAGGGAGGTTTTCGCTACACTTAAGATCAAGTGCGGCTAATAGTAGTGATACACACCATTTCGGTGGAAGTATGCTACGTGAGGAATGAGTGGTGAATGAATCATATGCTCAAAAGGGTGCGCTTCTTTCGTCTTAACCTTACCTAATTCAATTGAGTCAATGGGTGAATTAAGGTTTTCTCCTAGAAAAGAATCATCTTTTATTATCTCCAACTACGAGAATTCTTAGTTAGGGATCCATCTTGACCTAATAAACCCGGTTTGAACCCATAATGTTTCTAGTGATCATTCATAAATGGGTGACGTAAGTATGTAAAGTTATGCTTCATTCCTATGTTCACTTCCACTCCACATGGCTTAGAGTCTACTACCTTTATCCTAAAATTACACATACTATATGGTTTGATGGGTGGAATGGAACCTTTTCTATTCCTAGATTCATATCTAAGGATGGAAAATTTTGTAACGGTTTTGGTTGACGCTCTGGTTCATCAAAACTAGAAACTTCCCTATAACTAAGAGAAAGGTTATGACAAAAAGCATCTAAACCTACATCATCTAGTTGTGTAAGATCTAATGGTTCTACACCTATTGCGGTTCCTATGGTCTCTTCTACTTCTTCTGGGTAAGTCACGGGTGGTGTGTATTTCTCAAATAATGGTAGGACTTTTTGGCTTGGAGTTTTCACTTCATTCTCCATCATATCTATATCACCTACATGCCCCACATGTGTTTTGGTAGAATCTAACACAAACACACACATAAGTATCTCAATCCTTCCCTAGCCATTTCAAATTCTTGGTCCGATTCATAAGACTCGTTCTCAATAATTTGATAACTATGTTCCATTTGCTTAAAGGATTCCTCATGCTTATCATATGTTTTGGTGAAATCTAACCCAAGCATGCAACTAGGTAGCTCAACCCTAACCATCTCACAATCTTGGTCTGATTCAAGGTCCATGTTCTTAAAAACTAGGTCTTTTTGTTCATGGTGCCTATGGCGGCTAAACCCTCTTCATTTGTTTCATCAGGTAGTGATGTAAACAAACTTATCATTTCATTCTACTTATGGCTTAGTCTTAGGAGGCTTTCCTCAAAGCTTTTCCAAAGGGTCTGTTGGGAATTAAATGTTCTGAAGATTAGTATTGGGAATTAAATGTTCACAAGGTTAGTACTGCTCAAGGAAATACACTAAGTGTCATTCTACTGCTAGTGTATTCCATTCTACTGCTAGTGTTGGAGATTCTACTACCGTAAGAATACTACTGCTAGAGTATCAGATACTGCTGTTGGAGTGACTCATCCTACTGCTGAATGGATAAGTGTCGGGTATTCTACTGCTGAGTAGATAAGTATGTATAAGATATTTGTGTATAAAAGTCAAATATATACGGTAGATAATATCTTAGATATGTGTTCAGTCAACATGTTAAATACATAGAACAAGTTGTATCTTAGGGGCTGACACACATAACATGCAAGTAGTTCGACAAGACTTATCATTATTGTAAAGATCTCCTTTGTTGTATAAAAGGGAGATCTTAGCTTAGATGTTTGTGTGAATAACCAAGTGCTTAATAGAAAATATACAGAGTCTAAGTGAGTTAAAATAGTGAACGAGTTAGAAAAACATATCAGTCATTGTTTTTCTTTGTAACAAAGATTCAAGGTTTGTAACCCTAGTGATAGTGAAGATCACTCGTATTATTCTCAATAATATTGAATCGTTTGGTGTTAACATTGTGTTGGTCCACGAATTGTATGTGGATCACTAAGTAGTCTTGAATACCTAGTAGATGGTTAGGATAAATCCGAACCAATCTAAGTGAGAAACCCTAGGTGATTGTTGTTGTTAATGCGGAATCTTAACAAGAACAATGAAGAACACACAGGAATATCACTAACTTCGTATATTGAATATAATCACAATAGTGAACTCGTACAACTCACACACTTTACTAACAACCTTTAGGGATCCTTTTATAACACAAGGAAACCCTAATACTAACCGACTCAGAAGATATACACAAATCTTCTATAAAGATACTTACACGTTTTGTATCTTTTCCTAACTTATCTCTAACAGACTTTCCTAACTTCACGACCAGACTTAACTTTATAAGTCAACCAGACTTAAACATACTACCAGACTTAACCTTACATTACCAGACCTAATTACAAAGACAGACCTAACTCCGATATACTACCAGACCTAAGTTGTCTTCTCTTGATTCGTATTATAATTCCCAACAATCCTCCCCTAACTTGATCTTCATGCTGCATGAACTTCAAGTTCTTCTGATTAAGCCTTCTGAGGATTGAATCTTGAACACTTTGAACTGTATTTAGGTCTTGATCCCTTCTAGCAGCTTGAATCTTGATAAGCTCTTCTGATATGGTCTTTGCAGCAACATTGACTATATGTACATCAAATTCATTTAAGTTCCAGACTATTCTCATCACTTCCAAATGTGTTACCATCTGTGAGAGGTGAATCATTGAAAATATAATGGATTTGAAATCTCTTTACCAATAGCCATTACCACTGGAGTAGCCAATTTTTTGGTGTATAAGACCATGGTACATTAATAACCATATGATTTTTAGCAAATCATCAGCTTATCAATGGATTTGTTAAGTCTTTACCAAAAGCCGTTTGCTTCTGGACTAGTCAATTCTTTGATGGAAAAGCACCTCATCATGGTGAATTGATTACCATTTATGGTTTTCCACAGCCTTTACCACAAGCCATAACCTTGTGGGCTAGCCAACTCTTCACTTATCTTAGATATGGTGAGTTGAATACCATACAATTTTTGGCAAATTGTCAGCCATAAACGGATTTGAGCAATCTTTACCTGTTAGCCGTTTGCTCAGGATTAGCCAGTCCTTGTGTTGATGAGACAAGGTGGACTGATAACCTTTTGATGTGTTAGTGCAAAGCACCTCCACCAAGTGAGAAGTTCCAATAGTCTCACTTAACAACTTGTGAAAATTCTTTCAAACACCCTTAAGCTACATCCTTCAAAGACTGCCTCTTAATTAAATCCAATAACATCTCATATCCTTCATCCTTTTTACTAGTATACAACTTTTTGCTCATCATTTCCTTGCAAACACTTAATGATAAAGGATATTCCACTTCTGCAAGCATATAAATATCAACATTCTTTAATGAAACACAATGTACCTTGCAGGTATGAAAGTATCTCCAGCAGACAATGTTTTGCTCTTCAGGAAGTTTCCACACTATATCTGACTCAGTTGGTGGCTCAAACATCACCTTCAAATTACCCCAAAAGACTCTTTCAAATTCATCTTCAGGTGGATGATCTCCATATTTAATGTTCACCAACTGATAAAGTTCCTGTAGATCCTCCCTATTCACATCATTTAGAATTCCAGCAAAATTCATATAAACAATGTCAGAATTATCCTCCCTTATTATTTGATATGCAGCCCTCTCACCAGTCATGATTAGTTGATACTTGACAACCTTAGTTGGTTCCTTTGTGCTTTCAATAGTCCCCATGGTGGCTCCTTCAGATGAAGGTTCTTCATCTAATTCCTCTTCAACAACCACTTTCTTGGATTTACTTTTCCTTTCCAAACCTTTTCTTCTTTGAAACACAATAGGCTTTATTACTTCAGCTTGCACCTCTTCTGTTGACTTTCCATCTTCAGGTTGTATATCAATCATTTTATCAGGTTCAATGACCAGTTCAGTCTCTTTAGCCTTTCTACCCTGAAAACAATATTTCTGCACATCATCATAATCAATAGCTTTGTAACCTTGATCCCTTTCAAATGCCTTGAGATATGCTACTTGAATTTCCTCATATGACTTCCCTTTCATCTGTTCCAAAGATAGATGCATTTGATTCTTAAGATACATCTTCATATCATGTTTCTTTTCTGCCATAGACATCTTCTTGGGAATCTTTGATTTCTTCTGAAGCTTGAACTTTTCTAAGAATCCACCCAATGTATCATCATTATTTCTTGCATTTATGAAATCAGCTAACTGTTTGGCTCGTTCATCAGCAGTTAAACCTTCAATAGTTAGAAGCTCCTCATACTTTGTTCTCACTTCATCATCAACATTGAGCAGCTTTGTAAATTCATCAGATTCTTCAGCCAATTGTCTTGCATAAACTGCATCTAACATCTTTTGTCTTTCTTCTTCAGCAATATCTTGTGCCTTAATCCTCTCAATTGCAGCCTCAGATGCTAGTTCTTCTCTTGTTTTTCTCTTAGACTTCTTTGGCAATGAAGTTTCATCCACAACCTGCTTTCCCTTTCTTAGTGCAGATTGTTGCTCTTCATTACCAGAACTAAGTTCATTACCAGACTTTCCTTCACCAGACTTTTCATCAGATATTGTCCCAAACTTTTCAATCTCTTCATCAACAGACAAAATTAACCTTATTCTTTTCCTATCCTGTTTAATTTTGCCCATTGATTGAGCCAAAGTCTCTGCAACTTCCAGTGTCTCTGGGCTGATGGTGGTGACATTCTCTTGAACTAGAGGTTCTTGAACTGGTGTTTGAAGAATATTTTCTTGTTCTTGTTCTTGCTCCAAATTCCTCCCCTGTTTGGAAGAATTTTCGGCTTCACCTTCCTCATCATCAAAAGAAACACCCTTTTTCTTCATTGCCACTCCCATTTTCTTTACTTTCTTCACCAAAGTCACATAAGCTTTTCTGAGTGCCTCATTAGACTTTTCCAAAATGGCAATCTTCTTTTGGAGTTGAGGAACTATGACAAGAAGATTTTCCATAGTTATGGGTGCAGGTTCCTCCTCCCTTGCAGGACTTGGAACATTTGGGTGTGGGATAGGTGAAGGTTGTGGGATAGGAGAAGGTAATCTTGCAGCAGATGGTGAGGAATCTGGTTGAGATGATGGAGTTGGGGTAGATGTAGGTGTAGCAGACCTAGATGATTCTTGGTCTTGTTCCTCATCAGGGTGCACTTGTGCAGCTTCAGAAGTACCTGCATTGTTAGTACCAAGCATAGCAGCAAGCAAAGGTTTGTCTGTCCCTTGAAAACCCCTTTTTATATTTGCAAAAAGTTTGGGAGTAAAGGCCACACAGATGTAAGGCACTTTATCCTTAGTTTCATAATTCAAGATCATTTGCAAAAATCGTGGATACATTAAAAATTTTGGGTCCTTAGCATTTTTCACCATTCCTTCAAAAATTAGTTTTGAAAAGTTAAATTTCCTTCCAAGTGATAAACAGACCAATGCAGAAGCAATTCTGCTTCCAAATTGATCCCATCCACCACTCTTGGGACTTAAGCTCTGAAGTAAATGATGTACTAAAAACCTCCACTAAGGTGTAAAATAACTTTTCCAAAATGTAAAACTTCCATCAGTGGGGTATCCAATGGTATTCAAACTCTCCAAAATATCATCACTAGGCAAATCAAATTCTCCTAAAGCATCATCGAATTGGAGACTTTCCCTAATGGATGCTTCAGTAATGGTAAAGCCATTTTTATCTATAATTGCCCTTAAACATGGGGTCCCATCATCAAGAGTCTCAGAGGTAACCGACCCCCAGAACTGCTTGACAAGGGACTGATAAATAGTAGGATTATGAATTAATGAATAACAAATGTAAGAACCTTTTAGGAAATCCACAATCCCCTCGAAACCTGCACTTTGATCTGGCTTCTTCAAGAAACCAACTTGATTATGCTTGTCCACAAACTTGAGGTTAGCCATAGATGAGTAAATGATTTAGGTCTGGTTGATTAGAAGGGTAGGGTTTTTGAAAATATTTGCGTAGGAACAGAGTCGTGAAAAATAAAGATGATTTAAATTTGGAAGCAAATAAAGAATAAAAGGAGATAAAATATATCAAATTTTAATCTTATATACTTCACAAATATCTCTTTTTACCGAAAATAGTGCAACGGTAATATTTTAGATAAATCTTTATTATTCTGACCAGATCTAACGGTCAAAAATATAACACTACCCGACCTAAATGGTCAACCAGGCCGAATCATAAGCTTACCAGACCTAACCAAGAGAGTGGACTTACACACTGAATATAGCGAATGCAAGGCTTTACATCATCTCATTCCAATCTTTTCTGCAAGAATTAGTTTAAACAACAAGAAAAAGGAGACAAAAACCAATCTTTGCAAAACACACAAGCTACCAGATTTAACACTTAAGTTTACCCGATTTTTTTAAAAAAAACTTGTAAAACGTGTACATTTGCCTCCCCTTAAATGCACATTTCCTCCCCTTAAGTGTAAATCCCCCCCCCTTTATTTTATTTTTTTTAAAACAAAGATACTTAACCAAAAATAAGAACTGTGGTCAACTTTCCAAAAATACAATTAATAACTCTTTGCCTGCAAGTATTAACCCATACACCAACCGAGCATTAAATGACATTAAACCTTGATTTTCCCTATAAAACCACCCATTGTTTTATCACAAAACCATCACAAACCAAAAGAAAAACCTTATAAACACAATGGATCCAATCATAGAGATTTCATCCGAGTCTTCTTGGGATCCAAATGGCTCATCTTCTGATATATCATCAGGAGGATGGGGTGGATACTTCCCACCAGGGTATTCATCAATCACAAGAAACAAGACATTAAGAGAATCAACTCTGAAGCAATGGCTAGCTGCTTATGATCTTACTGAAAAGGAACCAGACGATGAAGCACCAAAGACTTCAAGACCAATTCCCCCTTCTGATGTAGATGATAAAAGTGCTGAAGAAGAGGACCCTTCAAATGATGATGAAGTGACTTTTCCTTCGAAGGTTGTGCCATCCCTGAGAAGTGGTTCTATGCCACGTCCACCACCAAGCAGCCTGATTCTTGGACTTCCATGCCCAAAAGCGTGGAATCAGTTTGGTGGCAGAGGAGCCAAGAAGACCATTCCTGACTTCATGGGCAAAGGGAAACAGAAAATGTAGGTGGTGATGTTTGGCTGGATTATGTTAAAGCTTTTGTCTTATGAAGCATTGTAAATTGCATCCTTGAATGCAATCACTTGTTAATAAATAAAAAGCTCTAAGGTTCTGTTGTTTTAATGTTCCATAAATCAATTACTTGCAATAGAGAAGAGTTAACAACTGCAAAACAAAGTTAAGCACAATATACCAAAAACAAACATACTATGGAAAGAAGAAAAACAAATTAACTACTGAAAACAAACAAATATACAAACTATACAAAGTTAAGAAAGAAAATCAGTTTTTCTTAACAACCCAGGCCTGAGTGGGCTTGAGTTCTTTCTGTGGAGCAACATACTTATAGGTTTTGTATGAACTTGCTCCAGTAAAACCATGTTTGGACTTATAGGTAAATTCATTTTTAAATGGATTCCAAGCCCAGCAATCAGAGAGGTTATCAGCAGAACCCCCATTTGAATTTGTTTGTCTCCTTACAGGTGAATGAGTTTTATAAAAATTATTTCTTTGAAAATTTGCATTCACCTGAGGTTTTTGAAAAGGTTGTTTGGGTCTCACAAAGCCAGTGTTCACATTAGATCTCAAAGAATTAACATAACCAGTATTCACATTAAAGTTCCTGTAGCCAGACCTAAGATTTTGTCTACCAGAATTAACATAAGAGTTAGGTCTGGTAAAGTTATTGAGTTGGACAGGTCTGGGAACAAACTGATTGGCATGATTAATTCTACTAGCATTATTCCAAACTGGTTTATTTGAACCATGACCCATATTAACATTCCTTCTCTTTTGATCAGCCTCTCTTTTCATTCTCTTTTCATGGAAGTCACAATCTCTTATTAAATGACTTAAACTTCCACACACAAAGCATCTTTTAGGAGCATAAGTATAACTACTCCTACTTTCTCTGTGAACACTATTGCTTCTAGGTGACTCATTCATTTTAACAGATTCCCTAGGAGTTTTTATGTGATTAACACAGCTAGGTTTGACTGTCTTAGCCTTTGGTTCAGTCACTACAGGTTTAGTAACAACAGGTTCACACTTCTTAATAACCTTAGGTTCAGGATTCTCTTTTATCTCATTTTTTGACTCAGACTTAGAGTGATCAGAGGAACCATCAATAGATCCTTCAGAGTCATTGGATTGACAAGAAGAATACCTACTGGATTTGTCCTCTGAGGTGGTTGGTTCAGGCACTTGAAGACCTTTCTTACCATACACAAAGAGTGAATCATCCAACTCTTCTTTTTCAAGAGGAGTATAGTCATCACTCAAAGGTGGTGGTACTCCCTTAAAGTCACCAGTCTTAACAAACCTATTATACAAAGGCTTATCAGTATAGTCCTCTTCTTTATTCTTAAATATAGCCTTATTCTCATTTTCCTGATATCCTAAGCCACATTTTTTATTTGACTTAATTTGAGAATCCCAACACTTAAACAAGTTATTATTTGAATTGTTCCACTGATCTACCCTTTTTCTCAACTCGTCCCTCTCCTTCTGAATTTTAATGCCCAACTGTCTATACCTTTTAAGCTTTTCATCTTGTTCATATATTTTATTAGCTTGAAAGTATAGTTTTTCATTTAAAGCAGCATGTTGGTTTTGAAGGGTGACCTTTTGTGCCTCTAATGTTTTTACAGCATTTTTATGTGCTAATAGATTTACTTCTAGGTCACCTATTTGTTCTAGCTGCTCATCACACAAAGCCTTAACATGATTATATGAGTCAGTGCATAATTTAGAGCATAATGATACCTCATTACCAATGGCCATGAGAGCATGATCAGACTCCTCATTTACTCTTGGATGCTCACCCTAGTTGACTCCTCCAGCTTCCATTGTCAGCAGGCTCATCTGATTCTTTTCCATCTTCCCATCATCATCTCTTTTCCCATCAGCAGGCTTCTTCTCTGGAAAATCTCTTGAGAAATGTCCATGATTGTGACAGTTGTAGCATTCAACTGTCCTCTTTGTGTATCCCACTGGTGATTTGTTGTTGAAGTTGATGGTCCTTCCATATTGCTTCTGAAATCGTTTGACCCTTAAAGCAACCATGGCAATGTGCCATTTTATGTCCATCTCCTCAACTTCAGCATCATTAATCTGTTCTAAGTCTTCACTAATAAAGCTTTCATCTTCCGTTTGATTGGCAAAGAAAGAATGTATCACCTCATCAGTAAAACTTGAAGCAGACCTTTCACTTGAAGGAGTTTCATAGATACCAGACCTAACATTACCAGATTTAACCTTGTAAGTACTGCTTTTGTTTTGTGACACAAAAGCAACGTTTGATGAACTGGTTGAAGCCTGAGTATTGTTACTGATGTCCCTTTCAAACATCCTGAGATTATTGTATAGGTCATCAGGTGTCATTGAATATACTTCCTCCTTAATCCTCATCGCCACAGATACATTGCCCCATTCTGATGGTAAAGATCTAAGGAACTTGTGGTTTGCATCCTCATTTGAAACTGCTGCACCATGAACTTCCAGTTGTGTTAACAGATGTTGAAATCTGTCATAGCCCTTCTCCAAACCTTCAGTCTTTGAAACACTGAATGTCTCAAATTGCTGTTTAAGAATAGCCTTTTGCATCTTCTTGGAGTTTGCATTGCCTCCAAATCGTTTCTTGATTGCCTCCTACATCTCCTTAGCATCAAGGATGCCATGAAACCTTTGTAGATGCTCCTTAGGAATAGCCATAAGAAGCAAGGTTCTGGCCTTCTTTTCCTTCTCCACAGCCCTAATCTCTTCAGCAGATACTGGTGGCATTATTCTGATCTGCCCATCATTCCCTTGTGAAATTCTTTTCTTAGAATTTCCCTTTTGAATAACCTTCCATACATCACTATCAATGTATTCCAGATAATGTTCCATCTCCATGGCCCATATATCATACTCTTCTCTTTTCAGTAATGGAAGTTTTATGTTTGAGATTGTGGTTGTAGAAGAAATGGGTTGTTGTTGTGTTTGGGAGTTACTGGTTTCGGTTTTTCCTTCATCTTCATGGTTTGACTTCTCATCCTCACTGTTATGGATTGAGAAAGTTTCAGGCTTATCGAATTCAAACATTGTGTAGGGTGATTTGAGTGAGAATTAGGTTTTAGTGTTCTTCGAATTCAGAGTCTCTCGCCTTGCTCTGATACCACTTGTTGGTCCACGAATTGTATGTGGATCACTAAGTAGTCTTGAATACCTAGTAGATGGTTAGGATAAATCCAAACCAATCTAAGTGAGAAACCCTAGGTGATTGTTGTTGTTAATGCGGAATCTTAACAAGAACAATGAAGAACACACAGGAATATCACTAACTTCGTATATTGAATATAATCACAATAGTGAACTCGTACAACTCACACACTTTACTAACAACCTTTAGGGATCCTTTTATAACACAAGGAAATCCTAATACTAACCGACTCAGAAGATATACACAAATCTTCTATAAAGATACTTACACGTTTTGTATCTTTTCCTAACTTATCTCTAACAGACTTTCCTAACTTCACGACCAGACTTAACTTTATAAGTCAACCAGACTTAAACATACTACCAGACTTAACCTTACATTACCAGACCTAATTACAAAGACAGACCTAACTCCGATATACTACCAGACCTAAGTTGTCTTCTCTTGATTCGTATTATAATTCCCAACACATTGTGTGTTCATTATCAAATTCAACAACCACCACTGTTCCATTTCCAATAACAATATCCTTCTAAGTGTGGTTAAGTAGATTCCGCATACTTAATCATATTACTCAAAGTATCACATACACACGTTATAAAGGACTAACATCCTACAAAGTGTATTACGTCCTCTCAATTGGTATCAGAGCAAGGCTGATATATTTGATTTAGAAGAAGAAGAAATGGACATGGAGTCTATTCAAACTAATGTTGCTGCTAAATTACCAATGCTCAAGCAGAATGAGTTTCATATGTGGAGGTTAAGAATAGAGCGTATTTCCAAGTGCAAGACTATACACTTTGGGAGATTATTGAAGAAGGAAACTCTTTCAAGCCTACAACCACTACATCAGCAGTTGAAGATAAGGTAGTAACAACTGTGAATACCAACCCAACAACTGCAGAAGAGAGAGTCAAGAAGAAGAATGACCTCAAGGCCAGAAGTATGTTGATGATGACCATTCCAAATGATCAACTTTTAAACTTCAGCAAGTTCAAAGATGCTTAGTCATTATTTGAGGCCATTGTTGCAAGGTATGGTGGAAATGAAGCCCCAAGAAGACCCAGAAGACTTTTCTCAAGCAAAACTTTGAAAACTTCTCTTTAACAACCAATGAATCACTGGATCAGTGTTTAACAGGCTTCAGAAGATTGTGAGCCAACTTGCTGTTCTTGTGTAGAGATACCTCAAGAAGATTTAAACTCCAAGTTCTTAAGAAGTCACCAGAAAGTGGGCTATGCATGTGGTTGTCTGGAAAAACAAGCCAGATATTGATTCAATGAGTCTGAATGACTTGTACAACAACTTCAAAATTGTTGAACAAGATGTGAAGAAAACTGGAAGTGCTAGTTGAAGCACTGGGAACATGGCATTTGTGTCATCTCCTAGCACCTCAAATCCAGTTGAAGATGTGAAGGTTGATATGGGAGTTGGTAGTGCTAGTTCATCAAGCAGTACTATTGGTATTATGGATGAGAAGACTTGTTGTGCCTTTCTAACAAGTCAGATGATGGGTCCATGCTTACTCATGAAGACCTCCAAGAAATCAATTGATGATGATTTGAAGGAAATGGACCTTAAATGGCAAATTTCTCTTCTTAGCATGAGGGCTAAGAAATTCTATCAAAGGACAGGGAAGACGATCACTATCAGCAGCAATGATACTGCTGGTTTTGACAAGTCAAAGATAGAATGCTACAACTGCTACATGATGGGGCACTTCTCAAGAGAATGTAGAAGACCAAGGCATCAGGATGGCAAAAGCAAAGGTTTTGGAAGCAAGTCCAAAACAGGGGAGGTTACTGAGCAAACTCAAAAGCTATGGTAGCTATTGATGGCTTAGGTTTTGATTGGAGTTTCATGGCAGATGAAGAAGAACCTTCTACTCAGATGGCACTCATGGCCTTCTCTTCTACTGAGGTACAAAATGATAAAGTTTGTTCTAATACTTGCACTGCTCTTAAAGAACTAGAAACTTTAAGAAAATATTATGATGATCAAAGGTTAGAACTAAACAAAACTCATCAAAACTTAATAGATTATAAGGTAGGTTTAGCTATCCTAGAGAAGCAGATCATTCACTATAAAGACAATGAATTTGCTTTTTCTGATGACAAAGCTCTTCTTAAACAAGACATATTTTTTAAATATGCTGAAATTAGCTTTTAAAGAACTGAGTATGCTAGAATAAAACATTTAATTAAGTGTAGAAACATTAGAACATGCCTCTAAAGGTGTGAGAAAAATAATTGAATGTCAAGTGATCAACAAAGACAAGTCTGGGTTAGGATATATGAATGTCCCACCTCCTTACAGAGGAATCCCTACACCCCCAGGGATAGACCTAGAGCACATAGGCTTGTCTGGCCTTCAACAACCTACACTAGAATATGGTGTTAAGCCAAAAGAAGATATAGTTGTTGACAAACCTATAAAAGTAAGTGAAAGTGTAAGTAACACTTCACTTCCTGAGGACAAGGTGTCCTCTGATAGGAAATCAGGTGGTCCAATCATTGAGGACTGGATATCTGATGATGATGATGAAGAACATGTTATGTCTAAACCTGATGTTGTTAAGAAAGCAGGAACAAGTGTTCCTAAGGTAGTCAAAAATGATACTGTTAGGCCTAAAACTAATGTTAAACATGTTAGGCAACCAGTGAGATATTGTGAGCAATATAGAACCACAAACAAGCCCAGAGGTAACCAAAGAAATTGGAATGACCTCAAGTCTCACCAACTAGGTGATGACTTTGACTTCTATAACAAAGCTTGTTTCATTTGTGGAGATTTTGACCATCTTGTAGCCTTCTACAATCAAAGGGTATCTGGGTATTCAAACCATAGGGTGAATTTCAAAAGGCATACAACTAAAAGTCACTCTAATTTTACTAGAACCACACCCAGAGCAGTTTCTTTAAAGTCTGGCCTAAAACAAGTTCCTACTACTAGACAAGCAGTTAGTACTGCTAGACCATTTAAGACTGTTTACCCAAAACCAGCAGTTCAAAATGCAAAAACAACATTCAAATATGCATCTAAAACTGCTCAAAAGCCTTTTCAATCAAAAGCAGTGGTCTAAAAACAAATTTGGAAACTAAAGGGTACAACTGCAAAGCCAGCAGTTTCTACTGCTAGGCAAACAGTTCATACTGCTGCTAGGAAAATGAGGGCTAATGCTGTTAAGTCCTCAACATGTTGGATTTGGAGACCTCTTAAATCCAATGGTGCATCAACTGTTCTCAAAAGATTTAACTACATTGATGCACGTGGCAAATCCAAGTCAGTAATGGCTTGGGTTCCCCAAGGAAACTAATTTCCTTATTTATGTGCAGGGACATTCACAAGCAGATGATGAAGATCAAGGATATTCAGATAGTGGGTGTTCAAGGCACATGACAGGAAACATGTCTTATCTTTCAAACTTTCAATCATTGGATGGAGGATATGTTGGGAATTCTAATAAGTAAGAATTCTGCTGAAAGAATCTGCTGAAGAAGTGTTTCTGCGGAAGTAGAGATTCCACGTATTATGTTTCTGCTGAATAAGTGTTTCCGCGTATTTTGTTATTAGTTAGGATATGCATGAGTTTTATTAGGAAATTATAATGCATATCTTCTATTAGTTTTTAGGATATACGTTTCTTGTGAAACGGTTTAGGGTTCCTTGTCTATAAAAGGAACACATTATTATGTATTATGGATGAGTTTTGAAAAAGAAATTTTAGTATTAATAAAAGATCCATAGAGGATCAAAGCGTTCTTAGTTATTTATGTTTATACTTGTGTTTGATTTCCGCTTTAGAATACAAGTAATAGAGACTTTCTATTAGTGTGTTTGTTATTACATAGACATTACTAACGATCCATGAGTGCTCAAAGATCTATCAAGGTCTTAGGTTCAACAAGTGGTATCAGAGCCTCGGGAGAGTCTCTGTGATACTAAGAATATCTTTTCTTTTACACCCTCTCAAACAAAACAACCAAAACAATGCCTGGATCAGACGATGGATCAGAAGTTAACAACACCCAAAACACCACATCTATGCAACAACTCACTCTCTCCAACAGCAATGCAAAGTTCCCATACCTTAAGAAGGAAGAGTATGAATTGTGGGCTATGAAGATGCAGAACTGGATCACTAATATTGATTGGAATCTTTGGGAAATTGTCAAAAAGGGAAATAGTTTGAAGAAGCACATCAAAGATGCTGATGGTAGAGTTACCATTGTTGATCCTAAAACTGCTGAAGAGATTCTTGCTGTACAGAGAGAGAATAAAGTTAGAACTATTCTCCTTCAGGCTATTCCAGATGATCACATTGGTGACTTTCACTACATGGAGGATGCAAAGGACATCTGGATGGCCATCAAGGCTAGGTTTGGTGGGAATGATGAGTCAAAGAGGATGAGGAAATCAATGCTGAAACAGCAGTTTCAAGAATTCCAAGTCTCTGAGGAAGAAGGTATCCACAAGGGGTATGACAGGTTCCATAGGATTTTGAGTCAATTGAATCAGCTGAAGGCTAGGCCAGACAATGAGGATTGTAATGCAAAGTTCTTGCGATCTTTACCTCCATCTTGGCTGCAAGTGAGCATTGCACTCAAAGCTAAAGGTGGACTGGATATGCTCTCTTTTGATGATCTCTACAACAAGCTTAAAACTCTTGAGCCCGATGTCAGAAGTCCCATTCGTTCATCCACTCCCACTTACTCAGCTTTTGTTAGCACTACCTCCAATAAGATGACTCAAGCTTCAAGCCCAAGCTCCTCAGCATCATCTTCCTACACCAACACTAGATCAAATTCACTACCACAGTCCAGTGGTGTATTGGAAGATGTACTTCACTCTTTTGTTGCTGATTATGAAAATCAGCAGCAACTTGCTTTTGAGGATTTTGAACAGGTGGATCCTCTGGATTTGGAAGAGATGAACTTGAAGTGGCAGGTGGCCATGCTCACTCTCAACATCAAAAGGTTTGAAAATAAGTCAGGGAGAAAGTTTGGTATCCAGGGAAGAGATCCAGCTAGATTTGACAGGAGGAAGATCAAATGCTATACATGTGGTCAGATGGGTCACTTCTCAAGAGAGTGCAAGGATAGGAAGACTGGTGATGAGGTTAGGTATTCTACCTATCAGCAGAATCAGGTGAAAGATAGATCTTCCAAGGCTTTGGTCACTCTGGATGATCATGTCAACTGGAAGGCACATGAGCCTGATAATGATGAAGCTTCTGGTCCTGAGTTGAGTGGATTGCTGGCCAGCTGTACTACAGAGGATCAGCATGATCAAGTTGCCTTTATGGGCATCTCTTAGGTACATAATTATGTTTTTGGTTGTAGTGAAAGATATAATGAACTTAAGGAGGCTTATGATGAATTGAAACCTAAATATAATGAATGTTATGTAGAAGTTGAGGCTTACAAACAGGCTTTAAAAACTTTAGAAAGACAAAAAATTTGGTTTCAAAAGAATCAGCTTGCTTATGATGAAAAGATAAGGGTGTTAGAAAGTGATTTAGAATGTACTAGAATTGATTTAAAGCGTACTGAGAAAGAAAAAGCTAATATAGATTCAGAAAACCAAGTGCTGAAAGAGAAGCTTGATAAAGAAGTAGCTTTACATAAAAATTGGTTAATTTCAGGAGATAATTTAGCTAGCTGTCTTTATGGTAGTCAAGCTGTAAACTCTAGTATAGGTTTAGGTTTTAAAAAATATGTTGGTTTAGAGGCTAGGAATGATATGGGTAAATCTACACCAGCAGGCTTAGCAAATTTTGTTAAAGAAGGAAAATTACATGCTGTACCTGGACCTATTAGAGGAGAACACATGCCCACTACCAACACCACAGACTTTGATGGATCACACCATCTTTATGGCAAAAAGTCAAGTGACTTGCCAGACCCTGATTCTAATTCTACTGACTTTGTCTCTTGTTCTGACAGTGACAAGTCCTCTGACCAAGGGTCTACTACCTATACCAGTTGTGATTCAAGTGAAAAGTCAGACCTTCCCAAGACCTCACCCAAGCCTACACCCAAGACTCCCTACAAGTCTGTTAGAGTTGCTGCTGAGGAATCACATTCCAAGACAGTTTCCTCTGAAGACTTGTCATTTAATTCTTTGCAAAACAATGTTTTTAATTCTGTCAAAAACAATTCTGTTAATGTTAGTGGTTTGAATAATTTTGCATGTAATGGAACATCTTTCACTTTTAATAAATCTTCTAAAAAGAAGAAATGTTTTGTTTGTGGAAGTAAATTTCATTTGATTAAGGATTGTAATTTTCATGAGCAAAGAATGGGTGTATGTGCTGGTCAAAATAAACCTAGACCAATGTGGAAAAATGTTAATGACATACCACCATATATTCCACAAGCAACTCATAAGACCAGCAATTCTGCTGATAGACATTTTCCATCTACTTGGAGAAGATCTGTTGATAGACCATATGTGAGACCAACTAGTTCATATTTTCAGAATGGTTTTTGGCCTGGATGTTTTGACTCAATGTATGTGGGTAGGGGATATTGGGATACTGCTGTGAAGCCCTCAGCAGATTGTTCTTGGACTAAAAAGGGACCTTATTTTCAAAGAAGGCCCAAGAACAATGGTGGATCTTATACATCTACATGGCCTACATCTAATGATCCACAAGGCAGGCTCAAGTCAGTAATGACTTGAGTCTCCAAAGTGTACTTATATTTTGTATATATTTTTGTTGTTGTTGTAGGATCATCCTCTGAAAAGTAAAGAAGTAGGCATAGTAGATAGTGGTTGTTCCAGGAGTATGTCAGGAAACATTGAGATGATGCATGATTTTGTACCCATTGAAGGAGGAGGCAATGTGACTTTTGGTGGAGGAGATGGTAGAATCACTGGGAAAGGAACCATCAGAACACCTAATTTGGACTTTGAGAATGTATATTATATGAAGGAACTGCAACATTTCAACTTGTTCTCAGTATCACAAATTTGTGACACCAAGAACAAAGTATTCTTCTCTGAGGATGAATGTCTTGTGCTCTCTAAAGACTTCAAACTTCCAGAAGATACAACAATTCTGCTGAGAGTTCCCAGAAGCTACAATTTATACACATTCAATTTGAATGATGTCCAACCTGAAGGTGACCTAACATGTTTGGTGGCTAAAGCATCCCTGGATGAGTCTACAAAATGGCATAGAAGGATGGCTCATGTGAATTTCAAGACCATTAACAAGCTTTCTAAACTTGGTCTAGTTCATGGACTTCCTTCCAAAGTCTTCACCAATGAGCACAATTGTGTTGCCTGCAACAAAGGAAAGCAACACAGAGCCTCATACAAAGCCATTACAGCTGTGAGCACTATCTCAGAACCTCTTCAGTTGCTGCATATGGATCTCTTTGGTCCAACTCAAATCAGAAGTATTGATCATAAGTACTTCTGCCTGGTAATCACTGATGACTATAGCAGGTTTTGTTGGGTATTCTTTTTGAAAACTAAAGATGAAACATCTCCAATTTTAAAAGAATTCATTACCCTTGTTGAAAACCAGCTAAACAAAAAGGTTAAAGGTATTAGGTGTGATAATGGGACAGAGTTCAAAAATGTTGTTTTAATAGACCTCTGTCAGTCTAAAGGGATAAAAAGGGACTATAGCAATCCAAGAACCCCACAGCAAAATGGGGTTGCTGAAAGAAAGAATAGGACCTTAATAGAGGCAGCAAGATCCATGCTTGCAGACTCTAAATTACCCACTATGTTCTGGACTGAAGCAGTAAGCACTGCTTGTTATGTTTTGAACAGGGTATCCATCACTAGACCTCATTTCAAGACACCTTATGAACTTCTCACTGGGAAAGTTCCTGATATTCATTATCTCAAACCTTTTGGATGTCAAGTGACCATTTTGAACACTAGTGATCCACTGGGAAAGTTTGATGAGAAAGCTGATGAGGGGTATATTGTGGGATATTCAGCACATAGTAAGGCTTATAGGGTATATAATTTAAATGCTAAAAAGATTGAGGAGACCCTTAACCTGAGATACCTAGAAGACAAGCCTAATGTTCAGGGTCAAGGTCATGCTTGGTATTTTGACCTGGATTACTTAACTGATTACTTGGGCTATACTAGATATGTTGCTAACCAATCTGCAGGTTCTCAAGAGTCTCCCACTAACAATGCAGGTACCCTGGATGATGACTCAGATAGTGAGTCTGAGCATGATGAACAAACAATTGTTGTACCTTCTTTTTCTCCTAACCATTTTGCAGGTGACAGCTCTAAAGAAACTTCTGATGAGATTGAAGATGAGTCACACTATGCAGAGGACCTTGCTAGACTCAAGAAGCAAGAGTATGCAGCCACTCAAGAAGCTGTAAGGCTTGGTGTGGAGTCAGCACAAGCAGTCAGTGGAAACCAGGATTCTGCTGACAGTTCTCTTGTTTCTCCTGACATCATCAAATCTACTGACAGTCCTACTGCAAATACTCCCATGTCTACTAGTGTGTCCACAGACTTCGAAGAACCATATACACGATTTCCAAGTCCTTCAGACCTTGGTAATCACCAACCCAAAGCTGGCATCTTCACCTCATCTTCCTATGACAGTGATTTTGGACCAACTGTGAACAATCTTGACACCACAATTGATGTCAACCCCACTGCTACAAAAAGGATCAACATTGCTCATCCTCAATCCAATATTCTTGGTGATCCACAAGCACCTGTTAGAACTAGAAGTACTGTGAAAAGTTCTAAGTATGGTCAAGTTGCTTTTCTTTCCTATGTCTCCAATCAGTAAAGGGACAATCACACAGACTTTAAGCATTGTCTGTTTGCTTGTTTTCTTTCTCAAGTGGAACCAACCAGTGTTACACAAGCTCTTGAAGACTCAAGTTGGATTGAAGCAATGCAAGATGAGATGCAACAATTCAAGAATCAGCAGGTTTGGATACTGGTACCACTACCTGAAGGGAAGATTGCAATTGGGACGAAATGGATTTTGAAGAATAAAAGAGATGCAAGGGGTATTGTGGTCAAAAACAAAGCAAGATTGGTGGCTCAGGGGTTCAGACAAGAGGAAGGAATTGATTATGATGAAGTCTTTGCTCCAGTAGCTAGAGTTGAGGCAATTAGAATCTTCTTGGCCTATGCATCTTATATGGGTTTCATGGTATATCAGATGGATGTGAAAGGTGCTTTTCTGTATGGTGAAATTGAAGAGGAGGTATATGTCACTCAACCCAAAGGTTTTGAAGACCCAGATAATCCAAAGCATGTTTACAAGGTTGTAAAAGCTCTCTATGGACTACATCAGGCACCAAGAGCTTGGTATGCTAGGCTTTCTGCATTTCTGCTGAAGCATGGTTACAGAAGAGGTGCCATTGACAAAACACTCTTCATAAAGAAGAATTCCAGAGACATCATTCTTATGCAAGTTTATGTAGATGACATTATCTTTGGCTCCACTAAAGAAGCTTGGTGCAGGGAGTTTGAGGAATTGATGAAGGGAGAGTTTCAGATGAGTGCTATGGGGGAGCTTACTTTCTTTTTGGGTCTGCAAGTTAAGCAGAAACCTGATGGTATATTTATCAGTCAGGATAAATATGTGAGAGACATTTTGAAGAAGTTTGATATGGACAATGTCAGAACTGACACTACACCTTATGAAGCTCCAAAACCAAAGAACAATCTTGAACCAGATCCTGCTGTGAATGTTCACCTATACAGATCCATGATTGGTTCATTGATGTATTTGACAGCTTCAAGGCCTGATATTACATTTGCTGTGAGTGCTTGTTCTAGACATCAGGTCACTCCACTTACTTCCCATTTGAATGCAGTCAAAAAGATCTTCAAGTACCTCAAAGGCCAACCCAACTTAGGTCTTGGGTACCCAAAAGAGTCTCCTTTTAAGTTGGAAGCATATAGTGATAGTGATTATGCTGGTGCAAATCTGGATAGGAGATCCACAACTGGAGGTTGCCAATTTCTTGGAAGAAGATTGATTTCTTGGCAATGCAAGAAACAAACTATTGTTGCTACCTCATCTACTGAAGCAGAGTATGTTGCTGCTGCCAATTGTTGTGGTCAGGTACTTTGGATACAAAATCAATTGCTGGATTATTGGTTTAATTTCATGAACACCACAATCTTTATTGATAATCAAAGTACCATATGCATAGTTCAAAATCCAGTTTTTCATAATAGAACTAAGATAATTAAGATCAGGCACCATTTTATAAGAGATGCATATGAAAAACATTTGATAAAGGTGATTAAGATTCACACAGATGATAATGTGGCAGATTTATTGACTAAAGCCTTTGATGGACCTAGGTTTCAACACTTAGTTGTCCATATTGGGATGCTTAACCCTTAACTGCAAAGTTTGAGGGGAGGCATAAGCCTCAGGGGAGGCATATGCCTCAGGGGAGGATAGTAGTTGTAAAACTTGTAAAGTTTGTAGATTATTGTTTATGTTTTTGTTTGCTAACACTAATCAGCTAATGTTCTTTAAGTTTTGTATGTTTTGGTTTGGTTTGTTTGCTTCTTTGTGTCTGTTTTGCAGAAATGCCTATATGTGCAGTTGCTGATTTTATGTTGAAGTTCACAAGTTTGGTTAATTGGGAACATGGTCATGAAAGCTTAAAGTTTGTTTCTACTGAAGAAAAGCACAAGTCATAATCACTGGTACAAGTGAAGATCATTATTTCTACTGAAAAGAAATACTGAAGTAATGTAAAAGTGCTACTCAATGAGATATAAAAGAAGTCTTGTTCATTCATTCAAGAAACAATTTACAACTTACAATCAACTTCAAATGAAATACAAGACCATCCCTATACAAAATCTACCAAACATATTCTAGCTCCTATCATCTATTACAAAAGCTGGTGGATATGCATGACCAGTACGATGAAGAAGCTGAAGATGAAAATGGAAAGGATGGATTGATGAAAACGATGATGATGCTCGAGAACCTTGTTTTATGTCTTTGGTCCCTGGCAACATCACATCACCTTCTACTCCACCTTCCCTTTTCCCTTGCCCTTACTACTGCTTCCATGGTATGTAGCACCAGATCCTGGAGCAGGAAGACCAATCACCACTTCTCGTGATTTTGGAAGTGAAAGGTTAGACTTCCGTGGCCTTGGTTGGGATCTCTCTGGTGTGGAAGGAGGGATAAATGTTGGATCTTCATCTTCATCCTCAGAAGATTCCTCATCAGAGGTACAAAGAAAAGGAGAGACATATACTCTATTCGTTACTGGGTAGGGGAACAAGGGACGTGAATCAACAGAAGAATCAGACTCAGCAGGAATAGGGGCTTTGCTTGGTTCCCCCACATCATGTTTCTTCTCACTTGCTTTTTTGGTTAATCGGAGTGTCCATGGTTGAGCACTGGGTGGAAAGTAAGTGCTCCAACCATCACTGGATGATGATGATGATGAGGAGGAGGTTAGATTGATGATTTCTGGTTTGGAAGACATGTTTGTTGTGACTAATTAAGGTAATATTGAGAAATTAGGGTTTGATGTTAATTTGGGGGTAATTGATATGTGATTTGGGGTTATTTTATAGGCGAAGTCAAGGGTTGATGGTAATTAATGCGAGTTGGGTGGCACAGTAAAACTCAAGATATTTACTGAAGATATTTTTACACTTGAGTTGATTCTGCTGATTGACTTTCCATCAGCAGATTGACCGTCATTTCGGCTGAAGCGTTAATTTCGAATGTTGGAGTTACTTTACACGTCAGATCCGGTCAATAATTAGTTTCGATATTTTTGACCATGATTGGGTAACTTCTATTTATAACCTACTTCATATAATCTTCGCCCAAAATCAACTGATTCCCTCTTCAATCAATTTAACCCATTTTCCATTCACTTGATTCATAACCTATCTCTCACAATTTCTTCAATGGAGGCACTACAATTGAAGAAGGATCACAACAAAGTTGCTTTTCTGGGAAAAGCAAAGGGACATGAACTGTATGAACCTATGGTGGATTTCTTGAAGCGTTCCAAGATTCATTATGCACTAACACATTCTCCAAATGTGATACATGAATCATTGGTTAGACAATTTTGGGCATCTGCTGCCAAACGTTCTGACACAGAGATAGTAGCTACGATTGATGGAGCAGAGTATGTGGTGACTGAGGCTTTTATTAGGGCAAGATTGCAATTGGATTGAGAGTGGTGTCTATCATACCAACACTGTAGAGATACTTGCTGGGTTAAGAGCTGCTGGTTATCAATGTACTGACACAGATATGTGGCACAAGAATAAGTTTTGCCCCATGTGGAGGTTTTTGGTGCACACATTACTTCAGTGTATCAGCAACAAGTCTGGAGGATGGGATCAATTCTCTACCCAATTGGGTTGTGGTATTGTATGTCTTTCACAGGGTTTGACTTATAATTTTTCTAAGTTTATTTTTGATAATATGGTTGAAAATATTCAGAAGAAAAAGCATAAGTTTCTTATGTACCCTAGGTTTCTTCAAATGATTTTAGGCATAACAACCCAAGACAGCGTCTATTGTCCCATAGGAGCTCTTAGTGCTAAATTGTTTGCTTCTATGAAAACTCATTATGTTGGGGCACATCACCCTCTGCTACCAGCTATGTTGCCACATGGTAATGATGATGCTGGTGGGGGTAATGCTGCTGGTACTCCACCCTCTCCAAATGCTGCTGATGATGGTAATCCATCATCTTCTAGTGTTGCTGCTGATGGTAATACATTAGTTGCCATTGATGAGGGCCCTTTCATGACTGCTGAAGCATCTAATGTTTCTCCTGACCAACCTACACCTTCACCTTTCCCTGTTTCACCTAGTCCTAGTCCAACACCAACTCATGTTGCTCCTGATGAGCTTGTTCCTGAGGTTGAGGAGACAATTCAGTCTCTTGGTACCCAAGTACCTTCACCTCTTAAACCTGAGATTACTAGACTGTCCACACCTAGTCCTGTTAGAGAGCCAATTGATGAAAGCTCTCCTATTTTTGAGCATATACATGTTTCTCCTGAAAGGCCCAATGAAGCTCCCATTCCCACTGAGCAATCTGCTGGTGGAGCTGAGGACCCTATTACTCTCACATCTGTATATGATTTGCTCAACAGGAATGTTCAAGAAGTTAACAAGTTAAAGAAGGAGCTCGCAGATACCAAATCCTCACTTGGTGGTGAGATTGTGGTGTTGAAAAAGAGGATTCAGGAGTTAGAAGATCAACTTGGGCAGAAAAAGAAAAGGAAGTTTGTGTTTGCCTCTGATGAAGAGCAGGAGGATATACAATTGGATCATCTTGAGTTATTGGCTGAAGCTGCTCAGCAGACTCATGCTTCTTCACCCAAAGCTGCTGAATCATCAAAATCAAAAGAGCCTCTCAAGTTCTATAGAAAGAAGAGAAGACAGTATTTGAGCAAGGATTCCACTGAGACTTCTAAGGTGCCAAGTGTGGATGTTGTTCAAGATACAATTGATGGTGATCATCTTAAGGCTGATGAACCAATGGTTGATGTTGCTTCTACTGTTGGCCATTCATCTTCAATTCCAGCACAAACTAATGTTACACCTTCAGAAGTTCCTTCTGTAATATTTGTTGCTGGGAGAACTTTTGTTCTGGATCCTGATGCTGTTGTCTCTCCTACACATGTTGAAGATACTCCTCAACATGTTTCTAATATTAATGCTTCTTCTGATGTTCCTACTGAGGATATTGACACAGTTCCAATTGTTGATATTTCTCATGATGATTCTTCTGATGAGCCTGCTACCAATGTTTCTGATATGATTCTCTCTGCCAAGAGGAAAGGAGTGTTGGATGAGGAGGATCTTGGTCCTGACCTTGTGACTGACAAAGAGAGGATTGGACAAGCAAGAATGCTGAAAGATTATGAAGATCTGATGAAGAGTAAGGCATTGGCACAAAAGCTTGCAGATCAGTTTACTTCAAATTTGCCTCCTGAAAGACAAAGAGAACTGGATGAACAATTAGTTCATTTTACTGATGAGCAGTGGGATTCTTACACTTTACAAGCTGCTACAAATCCTACTCTTGCTCAAAGTATTTTTGGGAGCTGATTTTAATAGTGAGAACTTTCCTGCACAAATGATGGCTATTGGTCAACAAAAGAAGAAAGCTGCAGCTGAAAAGAGAAAGGCTATTGTTGCACAGAAGGCCAAAGCTAAGAGGGAGAAACCACAGACAGCAGCACAGAAGAAAACTTATATGAGAAATGTAGTATATAATCAGAGTACTATTCTTTATACATCTGGTTTGACCAAGAAGCAAGTCTGGGCTTTACCTGAATCTGAATTGACAAGTCTATATCATAGGATTATGAAGAGTATTAAACCAGCTTCTAATCAATTGAAGAGGAATGCTACAGGTGTGAATACTCCAGAGGATAAACGACTCAAGACAGTTGAGATTGTTACTTCATTTTTTGGTAATAGAGAACAGCTGAGCACTCATGCTGTTTCTACTGAGACACCTCCTGAAGGGATACAATCTGCTGAACCTATTGCTACACCTTCCATTTCCACTGAGGAAACATCTGAGAGACAACCATCAATGATTGCTGAGAATCCTTCTATTCTTGTTACTCCTGAAGCTTTATCCAGTGCTGCTGACACATCTATTGAGCCTGATACCATTCCTTCTTCTGCATCTGCTGAACAAGAAGGAGCACATCTTTCCAACTATAATGTCGATATGGTTAGGAGAGCTGAACAAGAAGCAACTAAGTCTAGACAGGCCAGAGATGAGTTAGAAAAATTGTATGAAGAAGGTGGTTCTGTTCCAATTTCCTCTGTTCCTACATTTTCTATTCCTACTGAAGTTGCCTCTGGTGCATCTGAAAAGGTTACTTCTCTTTCTCCTCTCTCTATGGGTATTTATATACCTGGTAGGAGGAAGAAAAGGATGTCTCACAGAAGACACATTGCCATCAGGAGATCAGTAAGATTAGCTAGGAAGCAGACCTCTAGAGTTCATAAGTCTCATAAGGGTAGTTCTTCTAAGCATGTGGACCTACAATCTGCTGATACAACATTTATCAAAGTGGGTTCTTCTGAAACTTTTCCTGAGGGTTCTTGTAGTGTTTTGATACAATGGACATTGACTGATGGACAGCTTAACACCATATATAGGATTGATAATTCCTATATGCAGTTTACTTTCTTGCAAGAAATACTTCACTTGGTGGATAAGCAAGATTTGATTACTCTCCATAGACTTGTCACAGAGTATTATGCCACTCATACACCACAGGGTGCTGGTTTGTACTTACTAGGAGATCTTCAAGTTCTTTTTGATTCTCAATCTCCAAATGGAATAGGCTACTCAATTTGGAAGAATTCACATAAGTGGAAGATTGATACTTGGAGATTTTACCCTATCCCAAATGTGCATGTTGTTGAAACAAAGTCTGGGATTAGGGTGTGTATGTTTTCTGATCAGCATTATCCTTTGTCCATTAAACTGATGCAATGTATGCTTAGAAGGAAATTGGAAGTTCCTCCTAATCCAGTGGCGAATGATATGACTAATGCTGAACAATTGATTGGGTTAATCAAGTCCGAGCTTCTGCAACACCAAGCTTCTACTTGATTCTGGTATCTTGTATCCTTGTTGTGTGTTTTATTTCATTTATTTCTTAGTTAAAAAAAAAAAAAAAAAAAAAAAAAAAAAAAAAAAAAAAAACCATTGTATATTTGTACTAACTTTTCTGCAGGTTTGTTGTATATCACTCTGTTGATGGTTATCAACTCACCAGATGTGACTTGTGTCCATCAAAGAGTTGGCTAGTCCAAAGGGTACAGCTTTGGTAAAGACACATCAAATCTGTTGATAGCTGTAATAGCTTGCTCAAAGCTATAGGGTACTTCAACTCACCCATGGTTCATTCCTGAGAGTTGACATGGTTCTCAATTCACCGTGGATGTACCCCTTTATGGGATCCAAAGAATTGGCTAGTCCACACAAGTATGGTTTGTGGTAAAGACAATTGGTATCCATATTTGGTATTCAATTCACCAAGGTTTGCTGCAACCTAAGAATTGGCTAGTCCTGAGCAAACGGCTACAGGTAAAGACATCTCAAATCCGTTTATAGCTGATGATTTGCTAAAAATCATATGGTTATCAGTGTACCATAGTTTTCGAACTTAAACATTTGGCTACTCCAGTAGTAATGGCTATTGGTAAAGAGACATCAAATCCATTATTTTCAATGATTCACCTCTCACAGGAGTTAACACACCTAGAAGTGATGAGAATATTATGAAACTTACATGTCTTGATGTACACTTTGTCATTTGTTGCTGCAAAGATCTGAAGTTTAAATTTTTTCCATTCATAGAGATATGGTTCATTTGATTCTTTGTTGCTGATGTTCGAATTCAATCCTCTTTTTCTGACGTATTAAAGATCTATCAATAATCTTGAACTTAACCATGTCAAATTCAAGATTAGGGGAGGATTGTTGGGAATTCTGATAAGTAAGAATTCTGCTAAAAAATACTGCTGATGGATTCTGCTGAAGAGCTAGAATCTGCTGATGGAGTGTTTCTGCGGAAGTAGAGATTCCGCGTATTATGTTTCTGCTGAATAAGTGTTTCCGCGTATTTTGTTATTAGTTAGGATATGCATGAGTTTTATTAGGAAATTATAATGCATATCTTCTATTAGTTTTTAGGATATACGTTTCTTGTGAAACGGTTTAGGGTTCCTTGTCTATAAAAGGAACACATTATTATGTATTATGGATGAGTTTTGAAAAACAAATTTTAGTATTAATAAAAGATCCATAGAGGATCAAAGCGTTCTTAGTTATTTGTGTTTATACTTGTGTTTGATTTCTGCTTTAGAATACAAGTAATAGAGACTTTCTATTAGTGTGTTTGTGATTACATAGACATTACTAACGATCCATGAGTGCTCAAAGATCTATCAAGGTCTTAGGTTCAACAGGATATGTTACCTTTGGTGGAGGAATAGGAGGAAGAATTACTGGTAAAGGTACACTTAAAACTGGTAAATTGGATTTTGAAGATGTATAATATGTGCAAGAGCTTAAGTATAATCTTTTTAGTGTCTCACAAATGTGTGACAAAAAGAACAAAGTTCTTTTTACTGATACTGAATGTCTTGTGCTTTCTTCTGATTTTAAGATGCCTAATGAAAGTCAAGTATTGCTTAAAATTCCAAGAAAGGGCAACATGTACAGTGTTTATATGAAGAAGATTGTTCCCAAAGAGGCATTTACTTGTCTTGTAGCAAAGGCCACATTAGATAAATCTATAAAATGGCATAGGAGGCTTGGTCACATTAATTTCAAAACCATAAATAAAATTGTAAAAGATGGTTTGGTAAGAGGCTTGCCTTAGAAAAGATTTGAAAATGACCAAACATGCATTGCTTGTCTAAAAAAACAACAACATAAAGCCACTTGTAAGCCCAAACTTTTTAACTCTATTGATCATTCATTGTTTATGCTTCATATGGACTTATTTGGACCTACAAATGTGAGTAGTATTAAGCATAAAAGATTTTGTCTAGTTGTTACTGATGACTATAGCAGGTTTACATGGGTTTTCTTTTTAGGTTCTAAGGATGAGACTTCTAGCATTCTTAAGTCATTCATTACAGAGATAGAAAACTTAGTAGAAAAGAAAGTAAAAGTCATTAGATGTGATAATGGGACAGAGTTTAAGAATAGAGTTATGGATGAATTCTGCAAGGAAAAGGGTATTAGAAGAGAATTTAGTGTTGCTAGAACTCCTCAGCAGAATGGAGTAGCTGAGAGGAGAAATAGGACACTCATAGAATCTGCTAGAACCATGTTAGTTGACTCTAAGTTGCCTATCACTTTTTGGGCTGAAGCAATTAATACTGCTTGCTATGTCCAGAACAGGGTTTTGGTAGTTAAGTCTCACAATAAGACATCCTATGAGCTTTTTAGAGGTAGAACTCCTGCAATAGGATTTCTTAGACCTTTTGGATGTCATGTGACAATTCTGAATACCTTAGACCATCTAGGAAAGTTTGATGGTAAAGCAGATGAAGGATTCTTAGTTGGATATTCTCTTAATAGCAAAGCATTTAGAGTATACAACTCAAGAACTAGGAGAGTAGAGGAAAACCTGCATGTGAAATTTCTAGAAAACAAATCCAATGTAGTAGGTGAAGGTCACAAATGGCTATTTGATCTTGAGACACTAACCCAATCAATGAATTATGTGCTTGTTGTTGTAGAAACTAATAATTATTCAGGTTCAAAAACTGATGATGCAACAAATGAGGCAAGGTTAGGAAAAGAGAAAGATCAAGATTATGTCATAATGCCAATATGGACAAGTGTGGATTCAACTTCAATAAATGATTAACCTTCTTCTGATGAAGCTAAAGAAGGGATTGAAGGTGAAAACAAGGAAGATGGAACTAAGGAACAAGATAATCCAGTTAACAGTTCTAATGATGATAGTACTACTGAGACAGAGCAAGCTACTGCTAGGCCAAATATTTCTACTGCTGGCCCATCAGACTCAAATGAAGCAGATTTCTCAGAAGATGAGGTGGATTTCAACAATCTCCCACCTGACTATCATGTTCCTTCTACACCACATACAAGGATTCACAAAGTCCACTCTCTGGACAATGTGATTGGTGATATACAATCTGGTGTGAAGACAAGGAAGCAATTTATGTCTTCAGACCAACAAGGGCTTCTTGATGCTCTTTATGCATCAAAGCAGCATGAGTACGCAAACTCTTGCTTATTTGCATGTTTCCTCTCACAAGCAGAACCCAAGAATGTTCTCAAAGCCTTAGATGATTCAAGCTGGGTAGAAGCTATGCAAGAGGAGCTTCTCTAATTTAAAATTCAGAAGGTTTGGATGCTAGTTGATTTACCCAAGGGTGTAAGGGTAAGTGGCACTAAATGAGTTTTTAGGAACAAAAGGGATGAAATGGGCATAGTGATAAGAAACAAGGCTAGACTTGTAGCCCAAGGGTGCACATAAGAGGAAGGGATAGACTATGAAGAGATTTTTGCTCCAGTAGCAAGAATTGAAGCCATTTGATTTTTTTAGCTTATTGATGGACTCAAATAAGTAAATTTTATTATCATCATTTATCCTATTTATTTGACTTGTTTTATTATATTATATATGAGAATTGATACGTTAATGTTTACTTTTGTAATTCTCAGGTAAAAACAAGTATTATGTGAAACTTGGCAATTTTGGACTAATTATGGAGCAAAACAAGCAAGATGTTAAGAGTCTACTGAAATGTACAAGATCAAGATCATTCTGCTCCAGATACGCCGCAACATACTTCTTACATACGGCGCATCACTATCAAGATTTCACAAGTTACAATCCAAGACAGCAAAAGACATGCGCCGTATAGAGAAATGGAGTTACGCCGCATCTTAAGGCGGTGTACGAATATTCCTGAATATATTAATCTTGGACCCCACGCGAAGTTAAGTCAATGCGCCGCATCCATTTATCCTATGCGCCGCATCTAAACCTCAGACAGAAACTATAAATACCCCAAGGCCAGACGAATTTCAAGAGCTTAGTTAAACAGTGCAAGAAACCAGACGAATTCAGACGTATTAGTAGCACAAGACACACCCTGAACGAAGATACAAGAGCTGTAAGAAGGTCCTGCATGTATTCAATTCATTAAGTAGTTTTGCTTTATTGTATTAGTACACTTTAATTCATCAGGATTGATGAGCTGATGTCATGTGACTACGGAAAATCATGTCCACCCCTTAAAATTGCTTTCCCATTAATTAAAGTTTATATGTTGATGTCTTTGGTGACTTTTATTAGTGCATTGATAACCTCTGTGTCTAGCTGAGCATTGCTTGGGTCGCCATGCCCCTTCCTCGCCTATCTATTCTAGCGTATACGAAACGTGGGCATCACAAATGCTCAATATTCTAGGATAGTAGGATAGACATAAGTGATCATTAAGGGTTTACTCGCCGATAAGATTAGAGCCAACGAGAAAGGGTTAATTATATACACTTCATATAAAACTAGCAATAAAATAAGTGACAAGCTACTTAATTATCAGGACAGGTCTTCTTATTGTCTCAAGTATCTATCTGTGTACGTGTGTGCTAATCGCTGATTCGTGCTCATTAGTTTAGTTTTCTATTTAATCATAACCAAACCGTGCCAGTCTCTCAGGCTGAACCCCCTTACGTTAGATTAGGTTGTATAGCTAACCTAGGATATTAAAATACTGATTAGAATAACTAGATAATACGTTCCACTCTTAGTGATCGACACTCTACTTACCATTATATTCATACTGACCGGGTACACTGCTCGTTAAAGTGTGTGTTATTGATAAGTCGGCTAAATATAAATTTAAAACTTGAGTAGGCATTAATACTGCTAAAACCACAACGACACATCACGCGCGCACCAAGTCTTTGGTGCCGCTACCGTGGATATAAAAGAATTAGAGCAATACACACGCACATCACTTATGCTTCATTTTTGGGCTTCACAGTTTATCAAATGGATGTCAAGGGTGCTTTCTTATATGGTACTGATGCGTGGTTTTGTAACCTTACAACAGGTTTTACCTCTCGAGGGATCTCAAGAGGCTTACAACCCCACCAGGCAGTGTACCTGACCGATGTAGTATAGTGTAGTGGTAAGTACGGGGGATTGATCGTTCTCCACAGGGAATAGTGTTCGTTAGGTGTGAAAGACTACTCTAATTAGGTCTAAGGGTTGAGGAAGATTCTTTTTATGTTTTTATATTTTTTATGAAAGCAAGTAAAATCTCGGTTTTGAAAGAGTGGGCGGAATTAGTTGCTAGTCAACTAACCCAAATAACTACAAATGCAAATAAAATAAATAACTGAAAATAAAATGTGGTGAGAAACTTATGTGTAGAGAAATGTGTTTACTTAGATTTCCTTACTCCCTAACTATCTTTTACCGGTTAATTAGTGTGTATTAGTCGCGTGGATGACGGGTGTATTCCTTAATACCATTCGTGGGGTGGCGTACTTACTTCCCCAACTCTACAAGATCCTACTTCACTCCTATGTCGAGCCGGCTAGGAAGCTCCTAACATGGGATCACTAGAATTCGCTTGTGCATTAAATACAACCATAAAAACCTTTAGTACGCATTTGGTTCATGTTTCTTAAGACGTTCAAGCAAGTTACCGAATAGGAAGTTAGCCAGTTTTCTTAAGCCTAACATAGATAAACAATCATCCAATACAACTAACAACACACTAACAACCAATAATCAATAGCTAGGTTTCATTAGATCTAAGCAAACACAAGATAAATTTAGCCTAACATGTTAATCAAAAGACAAGAATAAGATAAAATCAAATAACACATAGACATATTGAATGATTAATTGATAACTTATCTTCAATGTAACATGGAAGATCTCAAGGAAAAAAGCCTTGAAAAAGAAGCTGAATTCGTCTTAGGGTTTTCTCCCAAAATTCCACACACTAAGCTCTACTTTATGACAAAAAATTAGAAAACTATATATAGATTTTTGGATCTGACGGCGTCACGTTATGGAGTGTGACGCCGTCACCTCGCCGCATCTAGGGTTCCCGGATGACCTTCTTGACGCCGTCCCTCTTTAGCTCTTCAAAAATCCATTCTGGCTTATCAAGGCTTGACGCCGTCGAACCTTGAACGTGACGCCGTCCCCTTTTGATTTAAGCCGTGACGCCCTTGATCAAGTTAAAGCGTGACGCCGTCAGAATTCACATGCTATTTTCACTGGCTTATCATGAGTAAATTTCACGTCCAACTTTTCTTGCCAAGGCATGACGCCGTCCAGAGTAAAGTCTGACGCCGTCAAGAGTAACTTTTAGCCGATTCTTGAGACTTTGTCGTTTTCTTCACTTTTATGCTCCAAAAACGTCCAAAATGCCTCCTTTTCCAGATTTCTCCTCAAAAGTACCTAAAATGACAAAAGGAACGATTTAGGGCAATATTTGATCAAATAAATACGATTTAGGGCTTAAATGACCCCTTAAAAGCGGTACACTTTTCGCTTCATCAAATACCCTTACACTTGAGATTTGCTTGTCCTCAAGCAAATGCGCTTTTATTCTAATCAAAATACAAGTTAGGGGTCATTTAATGCTAATATAAAAGTAATTACAACAAATGATCGTTCCACTTTAATCATAATAAGCACGGAGATTACAAACTAGCACCTCACAAGTAGTGTTTAGATACTCACATCTCTCAAGTGTCATCAAAATAAATCTCAAAAAATGAAAACGGATAATATCTCTCACTACCTGTCATAGCAAATAGATTACCATAGGCTTGGGAAAGGATCGAAAACCTCCTCCACTAGGCGTAAGCACCTAAGATAAACTATCAAAGAGGGCTTTTAAACGGGTTATAACGTTAGGTGTAGGGAAAAGGAAAACACGGTTTTGTTGGATAAGGGATATTTTACTGGTGGCTAGTTAAAGATCTTGATCAATTACATGTACTATACAATGTTGCTAAGCCAAGACTAGACTCGATCTTAAGCTAAAAACAAAATAACAAAAACATAAAATAAACATAAAATGAAACGGGATGGTAGTCCGTATGTTTTTTCTATTTTTCATTTTCTCATTTTTTTGTGTTTTTCTTGATTTTTCGATTTTTTTTTTTTTTTTTTTTTTTTTTTTTTTTTTTTTTTTTTTTTTTTTGCATACACTTTTGCCCTACCATCCAAAATAATACATCATAGGGGCATTGCATCCCCCTTACACTTGAACTTTTACATAACTTTACAAATACTAATCTAATGACTCGAATTAAGATAATTGAAACACTTGGAGTACTTTTAAAATATTTAGCACATATGGGGGTAATAAATGATGTTCTTCCCCATTACTCCATTACACTAGTACTTTACCCATGAGTCCCAATCGTCCCAAAACAATATGTACAAGGATATGACTCGACTTAGCAACCATGTAATCAACTAGATAATTAACTTGGGTTTAAACAAATGTTGTAACAATAATGCACTAAAAATGAGTGCATACAAGGTAGGCTAAGGCGATTTGGGTGTACATTTTAGTGGGGTGTAACAAATTCTTCCTTTAAGTAAAATGCTTAAAGGTCGAAACGAAAAGATAGGCTCTGAGGGGTGTACTAGGGGTATCGTGTACTAAAAATGAGTACAACGCAAAGGGTGTGGGAGAATTACTTGACCAATGTAGCCAATGTAATTATAACAAAAACACAGGTGTAAAAACAATGGGTTAATCCTAATGCCTCTTATCATGTAGTAAATCTAACTACACGAATGTAGTTTCACTTGTGGCCTCGGAATGGTCCTAACGCAAGTTCTAGAATCTAAGTGCTACCGGTACACACATCATAGCATAAATGCTTTTCCTACCAATTCTAGGGGCGAACCTCACATATTTGGGGGTGGAAAATTTTTTAGTGGTACGGTTTTTTGTGCTAGTCATATAACTCCTATCCGTGAGACGCTCATTAAGATCAAAGTTTCACTCCTAAGTGTTGTAAAAAATTTTAAATTTGGCACTAAAGTTACCCTAACAGGTATTTATCTCAGTTTTATTACACATCTACCATTAAACAAACAAAAATCAAGCGCAATGGCATTCTCTAAAATCGTACTTTTACCCTCCCTTACACTTAAGATGAACATTGTCCCCAATGTTCAAATAACAAGATGTAAAAGTAAATAAGGTAAAAGAATGAAATCAAATACTCCCCTGATTCGCTCGGTGGATAATGAAATTACACGGTTAGATCTTCCTCCAAAGTAATGTAGAAGCTCCATGACTAATGCATCGCCACAAGCTTGATTCAAAACATTTCCTTGTCCAAAATAACCTGTTAAACCTGAGAAAACAAACACGAAAACCTGCATAACATCGGCGGGATAAAATCTATATATAAGGATATAATGCTTGTGGAATGATAATTTTGCAGATTCCTGGAGATTATAAGTTGGAGATTTTAATAAAAACTTTTTATGAAAACAAAACTTTCAAAAATTTCTGAAAATTAAATCTGACGCCGTCAGGTTATAAACCTTGACGCCGTCAGAAATGACCTGACAAAAATTTTCATTTTAAGTTTCCGGAAAATTTCTGGAAAAACCTTTACCTTACTTCCTGGAAATCCTGCAAAACATCATTATGACTCGATACAAGCATTTGACTCAAACAAACACTAATATGTATGTTAATTTATTATTATTATGATTCATGTTCATTTGTGTTCTAATAAACCGATTTAGATTTCCCTTACACTTATCTTTTGCAAAATACCTTTATATGTAGTTAAGACGAAGTTAAAAACAACATAAAGCATTTTCACAATTTACTTTTGAACATGAATCAATACTAATAAAAATTAAACACACATACGGAAACAAATAAAATCAAACAAACAAATAAATAAACACACAAAGCAAATAAAACAAATAAAGCTTGGGTTGCCTCCCAAGAAGCGCTTTTCTTTATTAACGAGTCTTGTAGCTAGACTCAAAGTCACGTACATTACGTGATTCCATCATTCATAATGACGTATCCCTGATAGATATGATCCTTGTTATCAGGGTGGTGGTGTCTCAATCGCTCGACATTCGCAGTTACTTCACCTCCTCCTTTGCTGGTCAAGCTTACTAACCCATCTTGGTGTAAACTTTTAATTGTGAATGGTCCGTACCACCAGGGACTTAGTTCATTGGTAGGTGCTTCTGTTTCTGAATGCCTTAGGAGCACTGAGTCTCCTTTTGTAAATTCAACGGGGTTATTGGGCTGCTCATCAGCCTTAATATAATCGTTATTTCCATCCTTACATTCTCTAATCTCATTTTCCATATAACTCTTAATCCTTGCCTCCCATGCAAGAATTTTCTCTCGAACATTACCACGGACTACATTAGTGTTAGCCTCCATCTTCTTCTGCAGAGCAACATCTCGTATATGTCGTGGGATCGTTGGGAAGTTTATTGTTTTCTTCCCCTTCTTCATTTGGATGGTGCTATTTTCATAATTGATTTGTGCACTAGTGGTAGCGAGAAAGGGTGCCCCAAGGATTATTGGCATATTCATATCATTTCTCTCAATGATCATGAAGTCGACTGGATACAGGAATCCGGCAACGTTGACCAACACATCTTCTGCAATTCCTAACGGATACTCATAAGAATGTTTCGCAAAGGAGAGTTTAGTATGGGTGATGGATGGCAACTCATCGGTTAACTGAACATAAACGGATAAAGGCATCAAATTTACGTCGGAACCTTGGTCAGCTATCGCATCCAGATACTTGTGTTTTCCAATGCTGCATGGTATTTCAAAGACCCCGTAGAATTTCTGCTTTTCCACTAACTTTTGTCCTATGAGGCATTCATACAATTGCCCACCGGGTAATGTGTCAGATTTATCATCCGGTTCCATCTTCTTGGACTTCTTGTTGGGTAGATGAGTACGTCGATAGTTTCTCACCCAATCGTTTATGGTCTCCTTGTTTATTTCGTGCTTCAAGTAATGCTTCACTTGTTGTGACACTGGCGGTTTAACCAATTGGCGCTCCTCAGAGGGCGCCTCCTCTCCCTTGTCGGAATCGCATTTGTACGCATTGGTGTTTCCATTATTAAGTGGGATGAGGTCAATTTTGTTAACTTCCATAGTTATGGATTTCCCTCTTCCATCATTTCCGCCCTCTTGGACGACGGAGTTGGCCTTGACAAATTTAGTGTTAGGAACATCAGCGTCATTCCTCACCAACACTTTTTCAGGGGCTTTTGTATTTGTGTATTCTTTCAAAAGATTCATCATCTCCGCCATCTTCTCTTCCATTTCCTCCTTTTGTTTGAAGACGGCTTCCTCAAATTTTGCCAACCGTTCGGAGTGTTTTGACATGTACTCTCTCATTCGAGCTTCGAATGTTGGACTCAGTTCCTGAGGTGGTGAGTTGGGTGGAGCGTGCTTATGGAAGGGTTTAGTATTTTCCCTACGGGGTGATTCGGACAATGGTATTTGCTTAACGCTTGAGACTGAGTTAATTGTTGCTTTTTGTGGACTTAAGGGTCTCTTTTGCTTTTCCATAAGATATGCAACCCTTTTCTCAAGTTCACTAACGCTTTCCTCAGTGATTTGATTGGCTGTATCGGGCGATGAATATGTCTTGACTGCCGAGCGCACGTCGTGGGAGACTTGCCACAATTCATCATCGTCGGATGCAAGCTCATCAATGATCTCCCATGATTCCTCGGCGCTTTTGTCGCGCAATCTGCCCCCGGCGGCTCGATCGATGGCACGCTTGGTGTGGTAATCAACATGGTCATAGAAGATTTGGATTTGAAGCCATAGATTTATGCCATGGTGAGGGACTTTTTGAAGTAAGTCCTTGAATCGAATCCATGCCCCGTAGAGGGTTTCGCCTCGACGTTGTTCAAACATCAAGATATCCTTCCTTAGCTTGGTAGTTCTCCCCGGTGGGAAAAACTGAGCAAGGAAACGAGTGGTGAGATCATCCCAAGAGGTGATGGATCCTGCGGGTTGACGTTCTAGCCACTGACTAGCTTGGTCCCGCAAAGAGAATTGGAAGAGACGCAATCGGGTCGTCTCTCGAGTGGCAACATCAAGGTCTATAGAATCAACGATTTTGAGAAAGTCCTTGAGATGTTGATTAGGATCTTCAGAACGAAGTCCATGGAATGCGCATCCGCTTTGCACCAACCGGATGGTGTCGGATCGCAAGGGTGTGATATTGGCTCCTTGAGTGAGCTCAATGGTGTTTCGATAGCCATGGTGGCTAGGACGGGAATACTCTCCTAAAGTACGGGCTCTAGGAGGTGGTGGTGGTTGTTGTGGTGGTGGGTTGTGGGGGTTAAGGATATTACCATCTTCCATGATGTCGGATGGTATGGTTACGAACAAAGACACGAAGAAAATAGATAGACTAAAGAAAACCTAGAAAAATAAAACAAAAATCTCACTAGAAAGGAATCTAGTGAGTAGACCTAATAGAAATAAAAATTCAACCTAAACAATAACTATTCCCCGGCAACGGCGCCAAAAACTTGATGCGTGGTTTTGTAACCTTACAACAGGTTTTACCTCTCGAGGGATCTCAAGAGGCTTACAACCCCACCAGGCAGTGTACCTGACCGATGTAGTATAGTGTAGTGGTAAGTACGGGGGATTGATCGTTCTCCACAGGGAATAGTGTTCGTTAGGTGTGAAAGACTACTCTAATTAGGTCTAAGGGTTGAGGAAGATTCTTTTTATGTTTTTATATTTTTTATGAAAGCAAGTAAAATCTCGGTTTTGAAAGAGTGGGCGGAATTAGTTGCTAGTCAACTAACCCAAATAACTACAAATGCAAATAAAATAAATAACTGAAAATAAAATGTGGTGAGAAACTTATGTGTAGAGAAATGTGTTTACTTAGATTTTCTTACTCCCTAACTATCTTTTACCGGTTAATTAGTGTGTATTAGTCGCGTGGATGACGGGTGTATTCCTTAATACCATTCGTGGGGTGGCGTACTTACTTCCCCAACTCTACAAGATCCTACTTCACTCCTATGTCGAGCCGGCTAGGAAGCTCCTAACATGGGATCACTAGAATTCGCTTGTGCATTAAATACAACCATAAAAACCTTTAGTACGCATTTGGTTCATGTTTCTTAAGACGTTCAAGCAAGTTACCGAATAGGAAGTTAGCCAGTTTTCTTAAGCCTAACATAGATAAACAATCATCCAATACAACTAACAACACACTAACAACCAATAATCAATAGCTAGGTTTCATTAGATCTAAGCAAACACAAGATAAATTTAGCCTAACATGTTAATCAAAAGACAAGAATAAGATAAAATCAAACAACACATAGACATATTGAATGATTAATTGATAACTTATCTTCAATGTAACATGGAAGATCTCAAGGCAAAAAGCCTTGAAAAAGAAGCTGAATTCGTCTTAGGGTTTTCTCCCAAAATTCCACACACTAAGCTCTACTTTATGACAAAAAATTAGAAAACTATATATAGATTTTTGGATCTGACGGCGTCACGTTATGGAGTGTGACGCCGTCACCTCGCCGCATCTAGGGTTCCCGGATGACCTTCTTGACGCCGTCCCTCTTTAGCTCTTCAAAAATCCATTCTGGCTTATCAAGGCTTGACGCCGTCGAACCTTGAACGTGACGCCGTCCCCTTTTGATTTAAGCCGTGACGCCCTTGATCAAGTTAAAGCGTGACGCCGTCAGAATTCACATGCTATTTTCACTGGCTTATCATGAGTAAATTTCACGTCCAACTTTTCTTGCCAAGGCATGACGCCGTCCAGAGTAAAGTCTGACGCCGTCAAGAGTAACTTTTAGCCGATTCTTGAGACTTTGTCGTTTTCTTCACTTTTATGCTCCAAAAACGTCCAAAATGCCTCCTTTTCCAGATTTCTCCTCAAAAGTACCTAAAATGACAAAAGGAACGATTTAGGGCAATATTTGATCAAATAAATACGATTTAGGGCTTAAATGACCCCTTAAAAGCGGTACACTTTTCGCTTCATCAGGTACTATTGAAGAGGAGGTTTATATCTCACAACCTCTAGGTTTATTGATCCAGAACATCCAGACAAGGTGTACAAGGTTGTCAAAGCTCTTTATGGCCTTCATCAGGCACCAAGGGCATGGTATGAAACACTGGCTTCCTATTTAATTGAAAATGGATTTCAAAGAGGCAAGATTGATCAGACATTATTCATCAAGAAGCACAAGAAGGATCTTTTGCTAGTTCAGGTGTATGTGGATGATATCATCTTTGGATCTACAAGGAAGGAGATGTGTTTAGAGTTTGAGAAACTTATGCATGATAAGTTTCAGATGAGTTCCATGGGGGAACTTACATTCTTTTTGGGTCTGCAAGTTAAACAATCAAATGAAGGCATTTTTATCAGCCAAGATAAATATGTTACAGAGATTCTAAGGAAATTTCAATTTGCTGATTCAAAAGTGGCAAGCACACCAATGGACTCTGAGAAGCCTCTTCTTAAAGATGTAGATGGAGAAAATGTGGATGTACACACATACAGATCTATAATAGGTTCTTTGATGTATCTCACATCATCAAGACCTAATATCATGTTCTTTGTTTGTGCTTGTGTTGGGTCATGAAAAACCCAAGAATACTTAAAACATGATTTGGACACAAATTAACTAAGTGTTAACTTAAACCGAGAACAATTCAAGTCACTGAGAGAACAGCTTCTCAGTGAGTCATCTTCAGGATGCTTAAGGCGAATTCAAGAAGAAGGATTCATTACACAGGAAGGCGGTACTCCCTGAAGTAGCACTTAAGCCAAAGAAGAAGATGATGGTTCAGTGAGTGTTGGACAAGAACTCACTGAACCCCAGTCTCCTCAACAACAATGAAGTAATTATGAATGATAACTGAGAAGCGTATCCTGAAGAACTAAGTGCCCGAGAAGAAAGGCAGAAATATCTAGGAAGGATTTAAGATAAGATCAAATCTTATCTTGTCAGGAAGAAATCCTTCCTAAGACGGCTTAAAGTCTTGGAGTGTCAGACCAACCACTCCTAAAGACTTAATAGGCCATTTCTATTGGTTCTTGGAAATGACAATTACTGTTGTAATTGTCAGACACGCTTGCTCAACAACTTGCTCAACAACTTGTAATATTTTAATTACTTTTACTCAGATTACTTGTGTATAAATAGATTGAGAAGGAGAGAAGTTGAGTGTGTGTTTTTGTATAATTAAAGCTTAGACTTTTGTAAAACAACTTCTCTCCTACAAAGAGTAACGCATCCCTGAGATAGCTCAGAGAGGTCGCATTGTTACCACTCAAGCAAAACTTGAGTTTAGATAGGAGACACCACCATACCTTGTCTATTCAATCCCAAGTGTTTGTTCCGCAAAACACTTGGGTATAGATTCTTTGATTCATTTCTAATAAGAATTTAAACGTTGAAAATTACCTTGAGTTTATTATATTCACGTTTTATAACTGTTAGAATTAATCATAACATTGTATTAGTCATAAACACAAATAGATTAACTTTCTAGTTAACTCTAAGCGTGTAAAGGGACCAACAAGTGGTATCAGAGCCTCTGGTTTATAAAATCTTTTTAAACTAACCAAGAGTGCTCTAGGTTTTTAAAACCAAGATCCTACTATGGCTGATATCAATGTACCCCAGCTAGTCGACAAAAAGGGTCGCAGCTACTCCGCTGTTGCACCCAGACTTGAAGCTGAGAAATTTAGCAAATGGAAGAAGCGTATGATTTGCTATCTTACCGGTATGGAACCCTACTACATCACCTGTATCAGGGATGGCCCATTTGTCCCTAAGACAGCCGAAGGGCTAAACAAGCCTGAGGCCCAATGGACCATTGATGAGAGGAGGGTGGTCAATCAAGACCAACGCCTGAAAAGCATCCTTATATCATGTCTTTCTGACGATATAATGGAATCAGTCATCAACTGTTTAACAGCCAAGCAAACTTGGGATGACTTGGTAAACAGCTTTGAGGGTCCCTCAGATAGCAAGGAAAATAGGGTCATGGACCTTAAACTTGAGTATAATACTTTCAGGGCAAAAGACTCTGAAAGTCTCTCACAGACCTACACCAGATACAAGACTTTGATAAATGAATTATCAAATGATGGTGTTGTACTGTCTAAGCATGAGACAAATGTTGGCTTTGTCAACAGTCTCCCTGAGAAGTGGCTCAACTTCTCACAAGGCCTGAGGAATGCTAACCACATTCAGACCCTTGAGCTCCCTGAAATTTATGGGAAGTTTGTCTATGAAGACAACTTGATCTCAAGGAGATACCCTGACTCAAAAGCTCTTGAGTCCAAAAAGGCCTTAACCTCCACACCCATATCAACTGCTTTCTATTCTAATGGTGTTGTTCAGGATATTCAAGAGGATTCTGAAGAAGAAATTGATGAAAGGACTGGTGAGGAGTACCTGAACGACTTGAACTTGGAATTCCAAGAAAGGGAACTCCTTGCTAGTTCAAGACGTTTCATCAAAAGAAATCAGTCCAACTTTACAAAACCAAAAGCAAATGAGACCACTGAATGCTTTAAATGTGGTAAAAAGGGTCATTTTGCTAGGGACTGTTATTCTAAAACTATCTTAGAACCCTCTTACAAATTCTCAGGAAACAGTTCCTCAGGAACTAGCAAGTTTCAACCTAAAATGTTTCAGTCCACCCAACAATTTCAAAACAAGGGTCAAAAGGATTTTGAAACAAAATATAGGAAAATCAAAGCTAAACTTGCACTTCTTGAAACTAATCCCATATTGTCTCAGGATGCTCAAACATCTAAACCTATTCAGACAAAGAACAAGGTATTAGTAGCTGAAGCATATGACTGGGATGATGAAGAGCTTTCCTTAGATGAGGAAATAAGAGTTAGTGCACTGATGGCACTTTCTGAAGAGGATTAGGTAGCTGTGGGAAAAAGCCATGCTAGGAATGGAGAGTGGGTCAACATCACCATGAAAAAGGTAAATACTTTACTTTCTATGGATGATAATTCTGATTGGCAGTCTTACATGAGTTATATTTGTGTTGATCTAAAGTTTGTTGAGGAACAAAGGCTTAACCTGTTTTCAAAATACAACAATATTGTGTCAGAATTGAATAAATGTAGAGATGAACTGCTTGCATTGAAACAAGCCAAACTAGAATCTATTACTCTACAAATTCAGAACACTGAAATTTTGAAACAAAACCAAGCCCTTCAAACAGAACTTAAGAAAGAAAAAGCTGTCATTGAAAGCTGGACCAAAAAGAACCCTAAGGTCTTTGATTCTGTGGGCTTAATTCCTTAGATAACTATAGGAATTGACCACCTCACTGAAACCTCCAGTGAGAGTCCCAGTGAAATGACCTTTGTTCCAGCTGGCATATCCTTTGAGCAAGAGATGGAACCCAAGTCAAATGACTGGATTGTCAGGGACAACCCAGTCAGTAAGTTGCCAAACTTTGAGACTGGAAACATCTTACTCCCTGAAAGTCAGGCTCTGAAAGGTATGCTTGGACTCTTTGACCAACTCAGTATTTCTGATCCAATCAGTGAGCCTGAATCAGAATCAACTCCTCCACTCCCTCCACTAAATACCCTTCAGGGTGCTACACCAAGCTCAGACCTCCTACCATTGGTCTACTCCCCACACTCTCCAAAGGAGAGATCAGGAAAAGGTAGAATCCTCCTGAGAAGACCACCCCTTGAAGTCTCAGTAAATACTGATGACTCGTCAACTTCAGTCCCTTCTGAAGTAACAACCCAAAGTCCTGATCCAAGAATTGATCAGTTGACTGAAATGGTCAGGAAGCTAAGTGAGAAGATTGTATCTTCTGAAAAACCTTCTCAATTAAAGAAGGAAAAAAAACTAGCCTCCTCAAAGACCAAACCCAAACCAACCAAACCCCTAAAAAAGTGTGAACTGTGCAACTATACAAATCATCTCACTGATGACTACTATAGTGTCCTTTACTGCATGATTTGCAAAAAGGAAGATCACAGGACCTCTGATCATAAAAAATGCTCAGTCATGTCAAACTTTTCAGGACTTAAGGCTCAGTGCTTGAACTACCCTTCTGATTCTAAGCAGAAACAGAAGCAAAAGGCAAAGCCTTTTCCACCTTGCCCATTGTGTGGATTCAATGATCATCATCCTGAGGATTGTCAAATTGACAAACACTGTGAATCTAGTGGAAGTTCCACTCAGAAATTCTCAGGAAAAGAGAGGGTCATTCAGTCAAAAAGAGGAATGAATAAACAATCCTCTCAGACTACTGAGGCTACCCCTGCAACTAAATGCAAAACATGTGGTAGCTCAGTCCACTCAACCACTGACCATGAATCAATTAATACTTTCATAAAGACCTACAAAACCAAACCCTCCATGAAATGGAGTCCTAGAAAGAACTGACCCAGTTTACTATTTGTGCATAAGCATGCCAGGGATCCTATTTGGCATCTAGACAGTGGATGCTCAAGGAGCATGACTGGTGTTAAGGAGTGTCTGCACAAATATGTGGAAGAACCAGGACCCAAAGTGATATTTGCAGACAATTCAACATGTCTCACTGAGGGTTATGGTCAGTAAACTGCAATGGTATTATCTTTACTAGGATAGCTTATATAAATGGTCTTAAGTACAATCTGATCAGTGTCAGTCAACTATGTGATGTGATGAACTCAAATAAGTACATTTTATTACTATCATTTATCCTATTAATTTGACTTGTTTTACTATATTATGTATGAGGATTGATACTTAATCGTTTACTTTTGTAATTCTCAGGTAAAAACAAGCATTTGGTGAAACTTAGCGATTTTGGACTGATTATGGAGCAAAACATGCAAGAAGTTAAGAGTCTACTGAAATGAAGAAGATCAAGACTAATCTGCTCCAGATGCGCCGCATCTCACTCATGACATGCGCCGCATCTCTATTAAGATATCACCAGATACGATCCAAGATACAAGAGGACATGCGCCGCATCTAATCATGGGGTTACGCCGCATCTTCTGGCGGTGTACGAATATTCCTGAATATTATAATCTTGGACCCCACGCGAAGTTAAGTACATGCGCCGCATCTACTCCTTAGATGCGCCGCATCTTCCCTCAGACAGAAACTATAAATACCCCAAGACCAGACGAATTCAAAAAGCTTTAGGCACCATATAATACCAAAGACCGAACAGGAGAAACCAAGGACGAATTCAATCAAGGAGGCAACACAAGACACACCTAAATCAAAGATACAAGAGCTGTAAGAAGGTGCTGCATGTGTTTAATTCATTAAGTAGTTTTGTTTTATTGTGTTAGCAAACTTTAATTCATCAGGATTGGTGGCTTGTGTAATGTGACAACGAAAGATTGCACTCCCTTTAATACTTGCTTTCCCATCAATTAAAGTTTATATGTTGATGTCTTTGGTTACTACTTATTAGTGCATTGATAACCTCTGTGTTTATTAGTGGCTTGTGGGCATTTGACTGCGGAAAATAATGTGGCTCCCACGGTTATTACTAAATTGATCACTTAGGAATAACTTTTAGACATAAGTAATCATTAAGGGTTTACTCGCCGATAAGAATAGGACCAACGAGAAAGGGTTAACTACATACACTTCATATAAAGCTATCAATAAAACAAGTGACAATCTACTTAATTATAAGGACAGCCCTCTTATTGTCTCGAGTATTTATCTGTGTACGTGTGTGCTACTTGCTGATTCGTGCCTATTGGTTTAGTTTATTATTTTATTGCAAATAAATCGTGCCAGTCTCTCAGGCTGAAACCCCCTTGCGTTAGGATATTAAAATACTGATTAGAATAACGAGATAATACGTTCCACTCTTAGTGATCGACACTCTACTTACCATTATATTCATACTGACCGGGTACACTGCTCGTTAAGTGTGTGTGTTATTGATAAGTCGGCTAAATATAAATTTAAAACTTGAGTAGGCATTCTAAACGTGCTAAAACTATACTACGACACCGCACGCATCAAGTTTTTGGCGCCGCTGCCGGGGAGTGAATTGTTATTATCTGTTAATTTGATTAGTATTTTAATTAGGTTTTTCTTTTTATTAGATTAATTGCATCATTGTATTATTTTGCATATTTGTTGTATTGTGTGTTAATTGTTTTCTTTTATTTTTGTTTGTGTGTTTAATTTTTGTTTTTATTTTTTTCGTATTTTTCTGTTCTGCTATCGTTGTACTGTGCTAAATCAAACGATACGGCGCATCTGATCTCTCAGATACGGCGTATTGCGTTTAATTTTTTTAAAATACAACGCGTTTAATTAATTCGATACGACGCATCTTTTCCCCAAGATACGGCGTATCTGTTTTTAATACGAATTTTTTTTTAAAAGCGATAAAGTAATACGACGCATCTGCTTTTGCAGATACGGCGTATCTGTTTTTGATAAAAAAAATTTTCTAAACGTTAACGCCATACGACGCATCTGCTTTCGTAGATACGGCGTATCTATTATTTTAATTAAAAACAGTTTGCGAATTATTAAACAGATACGACGCATCGATCTATATCGATACGGCGCATCTTTCTGAATCAAAAATCTTGTATTTTGAAGCGTAACGAAAATTCGGAGCATTAACTTTTGTTAATACGACGATTATAATTTGATAAATATAGTTGATTTTTGATATTTACTTTGATCGGTCCGCTACTCTCGTTTGCAAGCTGCTTATTTTCAGGATAAAGGATGACTCAAGCATCACCATGAAAGATTACATTCTAAACCAAACCGAGAGAAGGAAGCTGTAGTGATCTAACGAAACCTCTTCGATTATTCAACCATCCCTAAGGGAAGTTCTCTACTATATAATCTTAATTTTATTATCCATATTATACATCTGATTAAAATCGTAATCTTAATTTTGTATGCTTAAAAACAATATTTTTTCCTAACCTCGGAATAAATCCTTATCCACTAAACAATAAGATTACAATTATTAATAAAACATTTATGCCTATTGCTCTTATTTTGAATTCATCTATATGGTATGCCGTTTAACCCAAATTTGATGTATAAGGAACTGTGTTGCGGAGTCCAAGGTACGTTCTTCATTTAAATTTCGTTTACTAACATAGCGATACGGCGGATCTAAATATCCAAAGCGCCGTATCTCTGGCCAACTAGAACATATTGACTAGTCAACGAAATTAAATAGATACGGCGCATCCCAATTTTCCAATACGGCGCATCTCTTCGCCCTATAAATACGACGGGAATGCGCCGGATCTAAACTTCTTACCGCATAAACACACACAGTTAAGAACCTTCACACACTAAAAGTTACACTCTAATTCCGATCATTCTTCTTAAACCCACCTCTAATCCGATCTATAATTCATCACCTAATCATCAAATTAAGGTAATTATTCCATTTTCGATTTAATCTTGATCAATGCGAAAATTAGGGTTTATATGATTGAATCGATTTGTGCTTAAATGATGTTGAGATATGATTAGAACTTGCTCTAGATGATTTCCCCCGTATTTAATTTGCATAAATAATTGAACTTATAACCTAATTTGATTTAACCGAAAATTAAGGTTTTGGGTTCAATTTTGAATATTTAGCGGGAAGGCGAATTCGTAGTGGTGGAATAAGATATTAGAACTGATATAAAGTGTATATGATACTGTGATATTTAGTGGTAGTTTACGTCACGGATACGGATTCTTGAAAAGTCTGCCTGACCCCCTTTATTTATACTGATATGCTTTTAGATGCGGCGCATCTAGGATAATTAATGCGGCGTAACGACCTATTTCAAAATGATAAAATTATAGATACGCCGTATTGATTAATCTGGATACGACGCATCTCCATACGCCGTATCTCTTTTATTGCCCCGCATCTCTTATACTTTATACAGATACGCCGCACTGATTAAATCAGATGCGCCGTATCTACCTATTTTGCAGACTGTTTACTGACTGTGAATATCTATTTCAGATGGCATTACCAGAGGTCACACTAAGGCATCAGTGGCTACAATTTGAGAACATGGGACTTACTCCTGTCACTCTAGAGGATTACTTGCATAGGCTTGACTCGATTTACTTCAAGAAAATATTCAGAGTCCAGGTTTTGAATTTTGACGATGTGGGATTGATCGGTGGTGGACATGTAGCTGCGAGTTTACAGCATAGGATGGAGATGGTTGTTGCTGGAGATGATGGGGAGGCGGTGTTTAGGTCTAGTGCTTGGGAGAGACTATTTAGGATTGACGAGCCTCTGATTAGGGAGCTCATGCTGGAGTTCTTTAGCACGATTCATTACAGGGAGACGGATATGGAGATTGATACAGCTGACACTCTGGTGTTTAGGTTAGGAGGTGTGCATAGGCAGATGTCGATGAGGCAGTTTATTTTGGCCATGGGGCTACACACTGAGGAGGAGCTTGGGTCTGCTGGGTTTGCCAGGTATTGGGCTGAGAGTTTACGGGTTGTCCCTGACAGAGGGGTATTCAGTGATTACTGGGTTAGGATTTCTTCGATGGGTGACATTGTTACTTCCACCCCATCCTACACATTGATCAGGGAGCCGATGAGGCGGCTATACCACCGTTTGATTGCACTCACCATTGCTGGGAGGGGTCAGTCACCTGAGAAGGTGACCACTCTGGACCTCTTCCTCTTGAGGAGCATGGATGAGGGGTTGTGTGTGAACATCCCCCACTTTTTGGCACACTACCTCCACCGATCAGCTGTTGGGAGAGATCGGAGGAGCCATATGACTGGCGGGCATTTTGTTTCTCGGTTGGCCCGCCATTTCGGAGTGATTGGAGCAGAGATTCCAGCGGGGCTGGAGGTTGTGGTGGCCCGTCTCCCGGTTATCGATAGGGACTATTTGGTTAGACTCGGGATCTGCCAGGTGGCTGCGGGAGGCCACTTTTGGGCAGCATTAGGGCCCGCCAGAGCTGCAGGGCCAGAGGCGGAGCAGGGAGGACCTTAGGGACCTCCGGCTGCTGCTCCTACCGACGAGGAGGTGCCACAGGCACCAGTACCCCCACGCACCATGGGTCAGAGACTTGACGCAGTCGAGGGAGAGTTGAGAGCCCTGAGGAGGGACTCTGAGTGGGTGGTTAGGAGTGTGAGCAGACTTTTGGAGCATCAGGGTATTACCCACACCCGTCCAGATGGTACTGAGGTTGCGGGAGTGACACGTGCATACGAGCGCAGAGTCCGCCAGAGGACTGATGGAGCCAGCACTTCCGGGACCCATCCAGACGACCACACTCACCCATGATCTTACTCTCTTGATTTTACAGACATTGTTCCACATATTATTATTATTTTGGATTGTACTAATCAACATTCTCGTGTATATATTTAATGTTTCAGTTTATGTTTCTTGTTAAGTTTGATGAAGACTGGCATTAAGTTCAGCATGAGAGTACGAGAGAACGTGAGAGATGAACCGTGGAACGAGTCATTTTACAACAGACTGTTAACAGTCTGTTTGGTATCTACATGCGCCGCATCTGGTTAACAGATGCGACGCATCCTATCCTTTATTTTGTTTTATTTTTGTTTCAGGCCGTATGAGGATACGGCGCATCTCCATCCTGAGATGCGACGCATCTCCTGCAATGGTCATATCTTATTTTATTTTATTTTTCTGCATTTTTATTTTCGACTTTAAAACTATTTATCAGTTTATTTTAATGCGGCGCATCCCTGGTTAAGGATGCGGCGCATCTTTATTCTGATCCGTATTAATTCCAGGCTCGATACGGCGTATCTTCTCCAATAAGATACGGCGCATCGACTGACCTGATGATTTTCAGTTTTAATTTTTAAGTTTTATTTTTATCTAACTACTAATGTATTATGCAAGTTTGAACCTTTCTTATCTTAGGTGTGTTTTAAAGTGTTGGTGGTATTATAGTTTCCTGGATTTCCTGTGGATACATTAAGTATGAAGCTTTAACGTTCTAATCCACAAGAAAGATGATTTTTGCTCTTATACTAATGGAGGATCATACCGAGCAAATCTCAGGGGAGTTTTTCTGTTCTAATTCTTTTATTTTCCAGTTTTTAACCTTTTATACAAACAACGAGGACGTTGTTTAACTTAAGTGGGGGGATTGGAGAATTAGAACACTTAACAATTACTTGTCCTAAACTTTTTCAAAAATTATGCTTAAAATGTGCTTAATATATCAAACTTAAAAATTTTTTAGCATGTTTTTGTTTAAGATCTAAGTTGCATAGCTGCACACATGATGTTATTTCCAAAAATTGTGATTTTCCAAAATTCACAAATCTATGAGTGTGCCGGTGACTTGTAAACTTTAGAACTTGGCTTGTATACTATTCGAGACCACCATAATGAGTATTATTTATATAATTGGAATGACTTGTCTAAATTGGTAAATTTCTAGGATTACACCCAAAAAGCCTTTATATGTTATGTGTTATTAGCTAACTACACTGGTTAGTTAACCCCCATATAAACCCTTTTGTTACTCTCATTTTTAGAGTAAGATACCCCTAGAAAAACACTCAGAGCCATTCCTTTCGTTTCTTACACCTATGTTTTAAAATGTTTCGTTACACCCTTACACCTTAGCCTACCCTGTAGATTAAAATCCGTGGTTTGGTTAATTGCTATAGGCAAAGTGTGTTTCCTTACATTACCTGTGTTCGCGTGTGTAATTCATTATCTTTGGTTAGGTCGGGAAATTGCACAATGCAATTGGAGTGAAAGTAAATATTGTATATCTTTGAGTTTATTTTTCGTGTGTTTACTACTTTCACTATTACCGTTATTTCTGAAGTATGAAAAGTATGGAAAAATTATCCAGAATTATCATTATAGTGATGTGGTGAAATTTTACACATCTATGTTTATCTTTAAAAAAAAAAAAAAAAAAAAAAAAAAAAAAAAAAAAAAAAAATCGAAAAAATAAGAAAAGAAAAAGAAAGAAAGAAAAGTTGGAAGTTTGTTTCAATCAACTTATGTAAAGTTATGTAAGTGGTCGATATCACCACTATTTGTTGTACTATATCTATGGATTGAATGGGAATTGGCAGTTATGAGAACGCCAATTAAGGTTTACTCTTTGATTAAGATCTTGTTGAGTATAATTCGTGTCTACCTAAAGCGTGTGTTTCAAGTGTTAAAGCGTGAGTTATTCAATGATATGAGTCTTATTCATGGGATGGTTGGGATAGTGATTAACCACACTTAGGATTTTAATTTATTTGTTTTGTTCAGTTTTCATTTTACACCAATTTATATCCCAAATGTTACCATACCCTTCATTATTCTTTACCCAACCGAACCTTTGATTTATTGAGATTAGGGATTTGAGCAATCTTAAGTATCGTAGTCGTGGATTCGGCTATGTATTTATGATTTTGTCGCCCTTTTTGATATATTATTATTGGTGAAGTTTGGACCTATCTTTAGCCTATTCGAGTTAAGGATTTGAGCAATTGCAAGTATCGTGTTCGTGGATTCGATCATGTATTTGTGATTTTGTCGCCTTTTCTGGAATTTGAGATCGATAGTGAAAGAGAATAATTAACCCTTAAGCCTAAAAACCCTTTTTGCCGCTTTAGACTTGTTATTCCTTAGCTTTAGTGGAGGAGATGTGTATACTTGCCAAGCTTATGATAGAATATTCGTCGCGACTGGACAGTTAAACGATTAGATTTGCTTTTATCGACTTATTTTATTTTACTTCTAATTCGTTAAGTGTTTAGTTGTGTGATTATGAAATAAACGAATACATGCTTAAATATAAAAATAAATCCTAACATCTTTTAGGATACATTTTCATAAGAGAAATTCTAAGGTTTACTTGGGGACAAGTAAAGTTCAAGTGGGGGGATATTTGATGAACTCAAATAAGTACATTTTATTACTATCATTTATCCTATTAATTTGACTTGTTTTACTATATTATGTATGAGGATTGATACTTAATCGTTTACTTTTGTAATTCTCAGGTAAAAACAAGCATTTGGTGAAACTTAGCGATTTTGGACTGATTATGGAGCAAAACATGCAAGAAGTTAAGAGTCTACTGAAATGAAGAAGATCAAGACTAATCTGCTCCAGATGCGCCGCATCTCACTCATGACATGCGCCGCATCTCTATTAAGATATCACCAGATACGATCCAAGATACAAGAGGACATGCGCCGCATCTAATCATGGGGTTACGCCGCATCTTCTGGCGGTGTACGAATATTCCTGAATATTATAATCTTGGACCCCACGCGAAGTTAAGTACATGCGCCGCATCTACTCCTTAGATGCGCCGCATCTTCCCTCAGACAGAAACTATAAATACCCCAAGACCAGACGAATTCAAAAAGCTTTAGGCACCATATAATACCGAAGACCGAACAGGAGAAACCAAGGACGAATTCAGTCAAGGAGGCAGCACAAGACACACCTAAATCAAAGATACAAGAGCTGTAAGAAGGTGCTGCATGTGTTTAATTCATTAAGTAGTTTTGTTTTATTGTGTTAGCAAACTTTAATTCATCGGGATTGGTGGCTTGTGTAATGTGACAACGAAAGATTGCACTCCCTTTAATACTTGCTTTCCCATCAATTAAAGTTTATATGTTGATGTCTTTGGTTACTACTTATTAGTGCATTGATAACCTCTGTGTTTATTAGTGGCTTGCGGGCATTTGACTGCGGAAAATAATGTGGCTCCCACGGTTATTACTAAACTGATCACTTAGGAATAACTTTTAGACATAAGTAATCATTAAGGGTTTACTCGCCGATAAGAATAGGACCAACGAGAAAGGGTTAACTACATACACTTCATATAAAGCTATCAATAAAACAAGTGACAATCTACTTAATTATAAGGACAACCCTCTTATTGTCTCGAGTATTTATCTGTGTACGTGTGTGCTACTTGCTGATTCGTGCCTATTGGTTTAGTTTATTATTTTATTGCAAACAAATCGTGCCAGTCTCTCAGGATGAAACCCCCTTGCGTTAGGATATTAAAATACTGATTAGAATAACGAGATAATACGTTCCACTCTTAGTGATCGACACTCTACTTACCATTATATTCATACTGACCGGGTACACTGCTCGTTAAGTGTGTGTGTTATTGATAAGTCGGCTAAATATAAATTTAAAACTTGAGTAGGCATTCTAAACGTGCTAAAACTATACTACGACACCGCACGCATCAGTGTCAGTCAACTATGTGATGCAAAATACATAGTTCAGTTTGATGATAAGCAAGGAACCATCTTCAATGCAAATAAGGAAATTGTCCTCATTGCACCAAGAAGACAAGATGTTTATGTACTAGACATGTCCAGTCTAACTCAGAATGGAACTTGTCTCTTTGCTAAGGCCACTGATACACTCAACTGGCTTTGGCATAAGAGACTCACCCACCTGAACTTTAAAAACATAAACAATCTTGTAAAACATAACAAGGTCCTTGGCTTACCATCACTTGTGTTTTCAAAGGATAAACCATGCTCAGCTTGTGAAAAAGGTAAACATCACAGAGCATCCTTTAAAACCAAAACCAACTTTTCCATCAGGAACTGCCTACATCTTCTCCATATGGATCTATTTGGACCTATCAGTCCAAGGTCTACTAACCATGAGAAGTATACTCTGGTCATAGTGGATGAATACTCTAGATACACTTGGGTATTCTTCCTGATCAAAAAGAGTCAGGCAGCTGAAACAATCATGTCCTTTGTCAGGAACATTGAAAATCAAAATGACATTAAGGTCAAACAGATTAGAACTGACAATGGGACTGAGTTCAAAAATTATGAACTTGAATGTTTCTGTGATGAGAAAGGTATTTCCCAAAACTTTTCCTCTCCATACACACCTGATAAAAATGGTGTTGCTGAAAGGAAAAATAGAACACTCATTGAAGCTGCTAGGACAATGCTATGTGGATCAGTCCTTTCCAACCATTTTTGGACTGATGCAGTCAAAACTGCCTGTTATACACAAAACAGATCCATCATTGTCAAGAGACATGGGAAAACCCCATATGTGTTATTCAAAGGAAGAATCCCTGACATCAGCTACTTTCATGTCTTTGGGTGTCCTGTGTTTATTCATAATCACAAGGATCACTTAGGGAAATTTGATGCAAAAGCTGATGATGGATACTTCCTGGGATACTCACTTGTCTCAAAAGCCTTCAGAGTGTTCAACACAAGGAGACAGCAGACTGAGGAAACATTTCATGTTACCTTTGATGAGAGCACTGATGCAATCAGGTTCTCAACTGCCTCAGTAGAAGAGATAGGAATTGATAACTCTTCAAGATATCCTCCTGATGAATATCTTCCTGAAAACAATCCTTCTACTCAGTATCAAGATGATGCTAACCTCTCCTATTACATAATCCCTCACAACCTACCTAACCCAACCATCACTGAGTTTGTTGAGGCACATGCAAACACTGATGAAATTAATCAGTCTGTTCAAAATGCTCAAGAACCAAACAATCTCAGTGAGCTGGTAGACACTCAAGATCCAATCAATGATCATGTGTCTACTCCAGAACCAACCCCTCTACCCAATCAGGCCTCCACAAGTTCAAATCAGTATCCAGGACCTCAGGAAAGTTGGACTAGGTCTCAGGACATTGAACTTGTCAATATTATTGGAGAGCCTACTGAAGGCATGCTCACCAGGAGCATGGCTGCTAGTCTAAGAGCAGCCTCAGCCAATGAATGCCTATTTGTGGACTTCATTTCCACAATTGAACCCAAAAGTGTTAAAGAAGCACTTACACATCCAAGTTGGGTTCAGGCCATGCATGATGAACTGGAACAATTTGACAGAAACAAGGTAATGACCTTGGTCAAATGTCCTGAGAATGTCTCAGTCATTGGCATGAAATGGGTATTCAAAAACAAAACTGATGAAAATGGCATAGTCATTAAAAACAAAGCCAGACTTGTAGCCAAAGGCTATAATCAACAAGAAGGCATTGACTATGAAGAAACATTTGCACCAGTAGCAAGGATGGAAGCCATCAGGATCTTCCTTGCTTTTGCTACATACATGAACTTCAGAGTATACCAAATGGATGTTAAAAGTGCATTCTTAAATGGTTCACTGAAAGAAGAAGTTTATGTTCAGCAACCTCCTGGATTTGAAAGCCATGAGTCTCCTGATCATGTCTGTAAGCTTAACAAAGCCCTTTATCGACTAAAGCAAGCTCCCAGGGCATGGTATGAGACTCTCTCAGCCTTCTTAATCCAAAACAAATTTGTCAAAGGCAAGATAGACAACACATTGTTTATCTATAAGACAAATAATGATGTCATACTAGTACAAGTGTATGTTAATGACATCATCTTTGGCTCAACAAGTTTCAAACTTTGCAAACAATTTGAAAAACTTATGGCAAAGAAGTTTGAAATGAGCTTGATGGGAGAACTGACATACTTCCTTGGTCTACAGATCAAGCAGACTGATAGAGGAACCACTATCAGTCAAGAGAAGTATGTAAAGAATCTACTGAAGAAGTATGATCTCAGTGACTGTGCCTCAGTCAAAACTCCCATGGTCCCCCCAAACAACCTTGGTCCTGATCTCACTGGTAAACCAGTAAATCAAACTCTCTTTAGAGGAATGATAGGATCACTGATGTATCTACTTGCATCAAGGCCTGATATCCAATTCTCAGTATGTCTATGTGCCAGATATCAATCTGACCCAAGAGAATCTCATATCACTGCTGTGAAAAGGATATTCAGGTACCTAAAAGGCACTCCTAACCTTGGATTATACTATCCAAAGTGCTCAGGACTTGATCTTAAAGGATACCCAGACTCTGACTATGCTGGATGCAACATGGACAAAAAAAGCACCTCAGGCTCTTGCCAAATACTTGGTGGGAAACTAGTCTGTTGGAGTGCTAAGAAGCAACAATCAGTTGCCTTGTCCTCAGCTGAGGCTGAATATGTTGCAGCAGCTAGTTGTTGTGCAAATGTACTCTGGATGAAAAGTCAACTCAGTGACTATGGAATTCAGTATAAGATGGTACCCATCTTTTGTGATAACACAAGTGCAATTGCAATCTCAAACAACCCTGTTCTTCATCAGAGAACAAAACACATTGATATCAGATATCACTTCATCAGGGACCATGTCATGAATGGTGACATTGAATTACACTTCATCCCTACTGAATATCAGTTAGCTGATATCTTCACCAAACCTTTGGATGAACCAACTTTCACAAGGCTGAAAGCTGAATTAGGAATGTTGGATATAGAGAATCAGTCCACTGATTGAATCCTTCCAACTGAAGTATAATTCTTAAAACCTCAGGTCCCTGACTCAATGTGTACATCAGTGAAAACATCTCACTGAATCCTCAACCTCAGGAACTAAACCCAAGTTCCTGAAATCTTTAGGGTTCAGGAACTAAACCCAAGTTCCTGAATCCTTGTAACTCAGGAATCATTCCATATTCCTGAATAATCAGTGGCTAATCCCAAGTCCCTGAAAAACCATCACTGAATGAAAAGTCATTCAGGGCCCTGAAAAGAGACATTAAATACTGACTTAAATGCTCTAAGTATCTAGTTAGTAAATGTCCGAGGTTGGTAACTGAACTCATATTTAATTCAAGAATATTTGTTCTTTTTGCCTTTCTGGCTTCCACCTCTGGGCCACCACATTCCCACTTGGCATTAAATGCCTCTCTAATCACATTACAAATATGTGATGACTCATCTCTGCAAATTACACTTTTGCAGAACTGCTCAACTTTTCATTTCGACTGTTGCGCCAAACCAGGAAAGTGGAGTGTTGGCATTAAATGCGGATCCCAAAACATATTATTCAAAACAATTTCCAATAATTCTTTTTGAATAAATTAAGATCGCTCAAATGTCTAAAACACCCCCATCTCCACTTCCCTATAAATAACCCAACCAAAAGAAACACACACACGCGTTTTTATAGAACTTAAGCAAAACTCTGCCATTTTAATTCTCAAAAACAAATTGTGTGTGTATTCTTAAGCTTTAGAAACCCAGAAACCTTAATCAAACCCAGACTTACCCACAAATGGCTTCTTCTAATGCTATAGCATACGCCCCCAATGTGGAATTCCTCACTGGGAACGTTGACCTAACAAAGAACAATGTGGTAGGAAATTTCTCTTATCCACAAAACTACCCAGCCTACAAGAACGTTATGAAATTTCTTCGTAATTGTTTTCTTGCAAAGGCTTTCACCCACACCCCCTCTGTCATCTAGCATGACTATTTGAGGGAATTCTGGTGCACGGCTGTGGCTACCAGCCCCAAAGACACCAAAGAGTCAATCATCACCTTCACGGTGATGAATGGGAGCGGAACCCTCTCTTTTAACTACTCAACCTTCATCAAAGCCACAGGCGTTGACTTTGCTGAAGCGTTTGCACCCAACCCTACTGATCAGGACATAAAGAATGAACTGATCTTTTTAGCTCCCCATGAACCCAGACGTCCTACAACATCTGCGGGAGGCTTATTGGAGAAGGCTCCAGTAGTCAAAACATGGTTCCATCCTATCTGGAGGATACTGATGACATTTGTCATTCAGGTCCTTGGTGGAAATAAATCCTCTACGGAACAATTGAACTCATCACAACAATCGATGTTGTTCAGTCTCCTTGAGGGTACAAAAATTGACATCGGAGGAATAATCTTCCGAGACCTTGTTGCTAAGCTCTCAGGAAAACATAGGCAAAGGCATATGTCCTACCCTAGATTTGTTTCCTGTGTGCTTCAGGACCTACTTGGTTCTGACTACGTGAGGCCTGATGCAGAAGGTACGAATCCTGATGTCCTGCACAAGTCAAACTTCACTAGTAGCATCAGTGAGGTTACACATATTGCCCTGACTGAATACATGTAATCAGTCATTCAGGGTAACGACGCTATCTCACCAGTTCCTTCACCGACCAAAAAGGTGAAGAAGACAAAGAAGGGTCAGTCAAGCTAGGTGGTTAGACCCAAGCCACTCGCCACTGAGACTGATCCTCAAAACCAACTAAACCTTAAAAAGAGGTTGAAAAAGGCCGAGACCTCTGAGACACCCATTTCTGAGACCCTATTGACCTCAAAACAAAGGCCAACGGAGGTCACTGAGCAATCATCCTCAGTAACATCGGGCACACCCTTTCCACATGGTTCAACTGACATAAACAAGTCAGATGGATCAGGAAACATTCCCCCCTCACATCCCGATGAAGGTACTGATAAATCACAATCAGTGCCCAAGGGAGGAAAGGGTCCTGAATCCTCGGTAGGGCAGCACCACCTTACTGGGAAGAGGACCCACACCCCCTCACATCCCGATGAAGGAACTGTCAAAAAACAATCAGTTCCCAAGGGAGGAAAGGGTTCTAAATCCTCGGTAAGGCAGCACTACCTTACTGAGAAGGGGACCCACCAACATTCACATCCCGTTAACGTTCCTGAGCAATCACCCTCAGGATCTCAGGGAGAAAAGGATCCTAAATCCCCAAAAGGACAGCTCAATCCTGATGGGAAGGGGGTCCACCAACTTTCACAATCAGTACCTAGTGATACCACTGAAAAACACCCATCAGTGGTTGAAGGTGCTAAGGGGGACAAAGACTCAGAGGGAAAGAAACAACCCGCTGATACGGAACCCATAAACCCCTCAGGCGGTCCGATTCTCTCAGGAACTGCCCCCAAAAGTCAGGCTGGTGTTACCCCAGTTATTATGACTAGTCAGGCTGAGCAAACCCACTCAGTTATTATGACAACGGGGTCAGGACCTGGCCAAACCAAAGGAGAGTCTTTTTATAAAGAGGAGCCGGTTGAATTTTTGGGTATTGAGTCCATGGGGGACTTTCAGGCTCTTATCGAGTCTGATGAAGAGCTCAGGGAAGAGAGTGAGGAGGAAATGTTTGAGGCAGGTGAGGATATGGAAACTGATGAACAACCTGAACAATCACATCAGTCATCTCCACGCCAAAGTGAAGAGTCAGGTTCTCAATCTTCTGATTCTTCTGATACTGGGGACATCCTCCAAAAGTATGATGACTCTCTTCCCCTCACTGAAAGAAAATTGGTCAAATTCCTACTCAAGACCAATAGAGCTCTTTACAATGGTCTCACTGAAGAGATGTTCGATCATCACACTGAAGCTGCTGTTCACTATGCCAACCTGAAGGCAGATGTTGAAAGTTTTCATGATGATGTGATCGAGATACATTCTGACACCAATAACTCCCTGACAGCTATTGATCTTCATTTCCAGAAGTTCAATCTTACCCTTGAAGGCATCACCAAAAGCCTTGGAACTATTCAAACAGCTGTCAAGGATGACCCCGCACTCAACAAGAAGGTCCTTCAGGCTGCTGAGACCTACCAGAAGCAATCAGCTGAATTCAGTGATCTTCTCAACTTACTGAAGGATTCTAAGATTCAGGGTCTTACCTCTTCATTGGACTCAATCAGGACTTCCTTGGGTCTTCAGGAAAAACATCTGGGTACTTGGGCACAATCTTCAACATCTTTGGCATGGTCTCTTGGGTCAAGGATGTCAGGCATCGAAGCTTCTCAGGCATCTCTGGCGGATCAGATCTCAACTCTTCAGAAAGACACCTCGGACATCAAATCAATGATGACTGAGATCTATCAGGCTTTCAAGGGTCCTGCTGCTCCAGTGGCTCCAAATCTTGCTATCACCATGGCTCAAGCAACAGTTGAGGGGGAGAAAGACATTGGAGTCCCTGAAGCTTCCACAAGCCAGAAACCTCCTTCTCCTACTTCTCACACTGAGGGGGAGATTCCTGAAGCTTCTTCTACCCATCAAGAAAAAGGCAAAGGCATCCTCACTTATCCTGAGCCTCAACCAGCACCAATCTCGGTAGCAAAGGATCCTGAATCACCACCCAGGATCCCGTATGACATTGATGGAGTTCTTCACCACTTCTCAGCTGATGAACTCAGTGCTTTCCTAGAGGAAGAGGAAGCAAAGAAGAAGTTAAAGGAGGAAGAGAAGGTGAGCAAGCCTGCTATAATTAAGGTTGTTCATGAAGAAGCTGAGAAGATTGGTCTTGAGGCTAAGGATCTCTCAGGAAGAGAGGGTGGTATGACTTTTGTAAAGGCTTAGACTGAGGAAATGATCACTCTCAGGAAGAAAAGGGAGGAAAGGAATAAAAGGGCTGAAGAGATCAGGTAGAACATAATTAAGAAATATCAGTGGTATATGACTAACAGGTTGAAACCAGAACCAATCACTGATGTTCATATTCATCGAAACACCAATCCTGCTTCTGTTACTGTCTACAGAGGTGCTGACATGAGAAACTTTGATGTCCATACCCCATTCAGATTTGCTGACTTTGGGATCACAGAATTGGATGAGTTGGGTCCATTAATAGCAAAGAAATCAAATGTTGTGGTCCCTAGCCTGTTGAAGTCCTTGAGTCTGAGGTACGAAAGATTGGCAGCTGCACCTCAGGAACTTGGCACTCCATCTCTTCTTTCTGATTCAGCACAACCAGCTTCCTCTCAGTCTTCTTCAAGAAAAAGAAAGAAGATTGAAGCTGACCCTGAGATCAAGATTCCTGGTCTTGACTGCAACAGGGCTCTCCCTGAAGGTGTTCCTTTCAGGAACAATATGGTCATTGAACAACCTGAAAGAGGTTTGTTCTTCATTGATGAGTTCGGAGACAAAGCCTTCTAAAGGTGGAGTGACATCGATTTGTCAGGGATCAAAGCTATGCTTGGCTTTCTAATGATGGCCTCTCCACTCAAGAGTCCTGAAAATGTGAAGTTTTGTCAAGATCTGAAAAGGAAAATCAATGAGCATCCTGACCAACAAGAGCTGCAGTCAAAGAAGCCCAAGCTTGAGGCCCTTGGTATTAAGTTGAACTGATAGATCTGCCTGAATACCCACTATCCTTTTTGTACTTAGTTTGTTAGGACTTGTAATGATATCAATAAGATGATGTTTTTATTATTTCAGTGTCCTTATTTACATTCTAGTACATTCAGTATGAGTAGAAGTCATTAGCTCACTCATAACTGATCAAAACACTTAGGAATAATTTATATCCAAATAGGGGGAGATTGTTGGGTCATGAAAAACCCAAGAATACTTAAAACATGATTTGGACACAAATTAACTAAGTGTTAACTTAAACCAAGAACAATTCAAGTCACTGAGAGAACAACCTCTCAGTGAGTCATCTTCTGGATGCTTAAGGCGAATTCAAGAAGAAGGATTCACTACACAGGAAGGCGGTACTCCCTGAAGTAGCACTTAAGCCAAAGAAGAAGATGATGGTTCAGTGAGTGTTGGACAAGAACTTACTGAACCCCAGTCTCCTCAACAACAATGAAGTAATTATGAATGATAACTGAGAAGCGTATCCTGAAGAACTAAGTGCCTGAGAAGAAAGGCAGAAATATCTAGGAAGGATTTAAGATAAGATCAAATCTTATCTTGTCAGGAAGAAATCCTTCCTAAGACGGCTTAAAGTCTTGGAGTGTCAGACCAACCACTCCTAAAGACTTAATAGGCCATTTCTATTGGTTCTTGGAAATGACAATTACTGTTGTAATTGTCAGACACGCTTGCTCAACAACTTGTAATATTTTAATTACTTTTACTCAGATTACTTGTGTATAAATAGATTGAGAAGGAGAGAAGTTGAGTGTGTGTTTTTGTATAATTAAAGCTTAGACTTTTGCAAAACAACTTCTCTCCTACAAAGAGTAACGCATCCCTGAGATAGCTCAGAGAGGTCGCATTGTTACCACTCAAGCAAAACTTGAGTTTAGATAGGAGACACCACCATACCTTGTCTATTCAATCCCAAGTGTTTGTTCCGCAAAACACTTGGGTATAGATTCTTTGATTCATTTCTAATAAGAATTTAAACGTTGAAAATTACCTTGAGTTTATTATATTCATGTTTTATAACTGTTAGAATTAATCATAACATTGTATTAGTCATAAACACAAATAGATTAACTTTCTAGTTAACTCTAAGCGTGTAAAGGGACCAACAGCTTGTGCAAGATTTCAAGTAACTCCTAAGGTTTCTCACTTAACACCTGTCAAGAGGATCTTTAGATATCTTAAGGGTCAACCTAGGTTGGGTCTATGGTATTCTAGAGAATCACCTTTTGACTTGGTAGTATATTCAGACAGTGATTATGCAGGTGCAAGCTTGGATAGAAAGTCAAAAACTGGAGGATGTCAATTCCTTGGATATAGACTCATTTCATGGAAGTGTAAGAAGCAAACAATTGTGGCTACTTCAAAAACTGAAGCTGAATATGTAGCTGCTGCAAGTTGCTGTGGTCAAGTACTTTGGCTTCAAAATCAACTTCTTGACTATGGGCACAATTTCATGAACACTGTCATATATATTGATAATAGTAGTACAATTTGCATAATTAAAAATCCAGTGCAACACTCTAAAACAAAACACATTGAAATTAGACATCATTTTATTAGAGACTGCAATGAGAAAAAGTTGATTCAAGTTGTTAAAATTGATTCTGATCACAACTTTGCAGATCTTATTACAAAAGCTTTTGATGTTGGAAGGTTTCAATACTTGGTAGCAAGTATTGGGATGCTAAATTCTTAAAATTTTCAAACTCCGTGTTTTTGTACATAAAATTAAGTTTGTACTGCTAGCATTATCAATTACTACTGTTATTGAAAAGTTTGTACTGCTAGTACAAATTTGGATTGTTTTGTTCATACTGTTAGTCATATGATAATACTACTATAAGACAAATGCTTTGCATTTTGTTTTCTTGGTTTTGGACTAACAATTTCAGGTATGGACATTTGAGCACAAAGGAAGTTTCAAGTGAAATATATGAGCAGCAGAATGATGATACAATTTGCTAACATAATAGGTTCATGATGGACAGAGTTTGGGAATTCATTAACAAAGGTTTACACCTAAGTTAATTGATTCTTTAAAACTTCTTTCTTGAAACCTGATTATGATGTTTCACATTGACTTGATGGCTCAGTTGGTCAGATAGTAACTGACTCAACTCACTTTCTATCATTTTATACTTTAATTAGTATAATGAGCAAGTCTAAGGACATCTGATAGAAAGAACAGAGAGCAAAAGTGAATCTAACACTTGTGTTAGAGGCAACAATTGCCACGAGCTGGAAACCCTGTCAAGAAAGCCCTTTGAATGGGTTTATCTGTACACAGGCAATTATTTAAAACTGAAAATATTGGTTCTTACACAACCAGAGGTTAATTTAAACCAAAATCTTGATTAAGTGTCTGTTAACACTTAATCCCTTCAAAATGGTTGTAAGCAATATGATTTTTCATAATAAAATCATGTACATACTGCTAAGTTAAAAGTTTCTTAAAATCTTTTTGATTCATAATGGCTCAAAAACCAATCTAATGATGGATTATGAGTTATTGCCCCACGATTCTCCTCTCACAAGAGTTAACACACCTAGAAGTGATGAGGGCAGCAGAGTAGAATTTAAGGAATTGATGGTTTCATGTGCAACATTGTCTGATAAGCTGTCCTAATTGGAAGATGAACTTTTCATAGTTCATCAAAGTAGTCAAGTTCAGATGATAGTAAGAGATCTTCCAAATAAGGGAGGAAATAAAGACCTGAGGAGGAAGATTAACCAAACAGAGGATGAAAGACTGTGATTATGTATGCTCAGAATCAGGGGAGGAAGCCTAAATTGATCAAGTTCAAGAAGTGCATGAGTCTAGTAAAAGCATCATCATCTTGTATGCTCTTGTCTTTTCCCACACCTTGCTCAGCAGCAGTTGTTGTATCTCTCCCTACAATGAAAGCTTCGCCTTCAAAATCATCTCAATAAAAAGAACAAGCTCCAGTTTCAGTTGATGGATGCTGAAAATAAGCTCTTTCATCTCTCTTCTTCATGTTCAGACATCTTTGACTTAAAATGATAAAGCTCTGTCTTTAGATCATATTGGAAACTTGGACAAGATTTTAGAGTATTATATATATTCAGAAGGGATGAAGCAATTCAGTTTCAATTTCAGTTCACTACGTTTGTTCATCACTTGCTTGGGCTTGCTGAGAGATGACTTGGCTTCTTGGACTTCTTGAAGATAACAAGGAAATTGCACCATCTTTTAGGCAATGAATGGAGCCTAAGCAAGGTTCTGTTAATGTTCAAGACAAAGAAGATGATGTTATTGCTGAATGTGATTCACATATGGCAGAAGAGTTAGTCAGAAAGGTATTTAATCTTTCAGAACAGAGGAAAGCTCAGATCAAGAGTCTAACTATGTAGTGTTTGGAAGATCTTCACAATCCTCATTTAATTCAAAAGAAACTTGTTGATTTAGGATAAATCACAAGTTTAGGGGAGGATTGTTGGGAATTAAATGTTCTGAAGATTAGTATTGGGAATTAAATATTCACAAGGTTAGTACTACTCAAGGAAATACACTAAGTGTCATACTACTGCTAGTGTATTCCATTCTACTGCTAGTGTTGGAGATTCTACTGCTGCAAGAATACTACTGCTAGAGTATCAGATACTGCTGTTGGAGTGACTCATCCTACTGCTTAATGGATAAGTATCGCGTATTCTACTGCTGAGTAGATATGTATGTATAAGATATTCGTGTATAAAAGTCAAATATATACGGTAGATAATATCTTAGATATGTGTTCAGTCAACATGTTGAATACACAGAACAAGTTGTATCTTAGGGGCTGACACACATAACATGCAAGTAGTTCGACAAGACTTATCATTATTGTAAAGATCTCCTTTGTTGTATAAAAGGGAGATCTTAGCTTAGATGTTTATGTGACTAACCAAGTGCTTAATAGAAAATATACAGAGTCTAAGTGAGTTAAAATAGTGAACGAGTTAGAAAAACATATCAGTCATTGTTTTTATTTATAACAAAGATTCAAGGTTTGTAACCCTAGTGATAGTGAAGATCACTCGTATTATTCTCAATAATATTGAATCGTTTGGTGTTAACATTGTATGTTCATTATCAAATTCAACAACCACCACTGTTCCATTTCCAATAACAATATCCTTCTAAGTGTGGTTAAGTAGATTCCGCATACTTAATCATATTCACTCAAAGTATCACATACACACGTTATAAAGGACTAACATCCTACAAAGTGTATTACATCCTCTCAGGGTCTCACTAAAAGGAGTTGATCCTAACAATGATTGTTCAATAGAAGTCACACATGCATAAAATTCATCCAACCCATCTAACTTTACTCCCATTTCCTCTTGGATATCTTTAAGATCACTAAAAAATTTATTGGAACAACAAAAAGCAAATCTATTCGCGTAATACAGTTGTTCCTCTATTGTTAATGATTCAAATAGAATTCATCCGCCATGGTGACGAATGAAAAGGGTTTCACAAACAAAAGTAACAAAGAAAAAGATAGACTAAAAGAAAGCTACAAAAGAAAAACAAAAATCTCACTTGATAGGAATCTAGTGAGTAGACCTAAACAAAATAGAAATCAAAACCTAACCTATTTCGCGAAAACGGCGCCAAAAACTTGATGCGGATGGTTTCAAACACACTAATTTTTACAATCCTCCTAGGCAGAGTACCTAACAGTTGTAGTGTAGTATAGGTAAGACACGGGGATTGATCGTTCTCTAGAGGAATAGTGAGATAGGCTCGAAGTGTATATCGAATTAAGTCTAAGGGTTGATGGAAGATTATTTTTGGTTTTTATTATTTATTGGAAAGCAAGTAAAATCTCGGGTTTGAAGAGTTTGGTTTTTAAACTACTAATTAAACTAAATCTAAACTAACTGCAAGGAAAAGTAAATTGGTGAACTTCAAGTATGATGAAAATGTATTCACTTAGAATTCCATTACTCCCTAGTTATTTTTTATTGATTAGTCGAATTGTCATGTCCTTGTCTAATTAGTGTAGTTGTATTCCTTATTACCAATCGAGGGGTGGTCAAGCCCTAACTCCTATGAACTATGTCTAATTGAGTGGTGCCGAAGAATGTCCTTTTATCTCAATTTCCACAATACGATCAAAGTTCACGCATTAAATACAACGATATCAAGTTAATTAATTATTAACTACGCGTTTAATTGGATGTTCAAGCTAGTATAATTTAACCTAGCAAGTTTCTAACTCCTAACGCAAAACACTAATCAACAAGAGACAACACACGATAGTCAACAACTAGGTTTCATGCAATACTAAGTAAATACTATTAAAAGTTTAGCCTAGGAAAGCATTGAAAAGAAAAACAATTAAGAAAATCAAACAATCACAAGTAAATATAATTGAATAATTAATTAAATAACTTACCTTTTCAATACATTGAAGTACTTGGGGCCAAAATGCCTGAAAAAACACCTAAAACTGCTAGGGTTCGGACCTTCAAAGTTATACCAAAGTTGCACACTCTATTCAATGAAAACAATGTGAAAATATATATAGATGTACAATTGTGACGATGTCACTTGTTAAGTGTGACGCCGACAGCTCGCCGTCATCTAGGGTTTGTTTGTTGCACCGACTTAGTTGTGACGGTGTCACTTTGGAGTTATGACGCCGTCAACCTTCATAAACTTGGTCTTGACACCGTGATCTTGAGGGCGTCACAGGAGATTATATGGTTACCCTCACCTAGGTGACGACTTCACACATTTGGCCGTAACATCGTCACGAAGCTTTTTCGTGACGTTTTTCCCGGTGTTGTCGTTTTCTTTGTTTTCCCGTCCAATCGAGCTCAAAATGCTTCTTTTTCTCGTATTTGCTTCCCAAGTACCTAAAACTCAAATAGAAACGATTTAGGGCAATAATTGATCAAATATATACAAGTTTAGAGGCCAAATGACCGCTTAAAAATGTATAAAATTACACCTCATCATCTTTGCTTGCAAAGTAGGGAACTATTCATCAAATTCTTTTTGTCTGCCATGATCTTTATTTTGTTGTCCTTAAGAAGGCTTCCTACTCCTTTTCTTTTTTAGTTGCCATGAATTTACATTTGGTACACCATTAGCCATATTAGGCCAGTTTGGCATACCAATGTTTGTAGCAACATCAGCTTTGTTTTTATCATTTCTACCATTATTTCTACTCCTGACCTCTATAAATTCTCCTTCCATCTGCTCCACCACTTTATTTCTTTGTTCCTACATAATTACCTTTTCTGTCTCAATTCTTTCTCTCTTGGTACATCCCTCATAATCATGTTAAAAAATATGACATAGAGTACATACTTTAGGCTTTCAATCATAATCAACCTTAACCATTTTTGTTCCCTTCACTTATTGCTTGCTCTCTGTATTGTAACTCAACAAATTCCTTAAACCCCTTATTAACATCCATTTCAACTAGAACTCTAGCAAACTCAGTTCTACCAATGACACTTTTACAGACATAAGTAGTCATATAGTCCATTATCAAGGGATTCTCGATAGTACTAGCAATTGCGCTAATACCATCAGTACTCCAAGCTTCCATAGGCACTTTTGATAGTTTTACCCATAATGGTACCTTAGTAGGCTTAGTTCTTTCCATCCCAATTATAGGGTCCCATTTGTAAACTGTTAAGGTTTCCCATTAACCATCCAAGGCCCTAGTTCAAGCACTTTCCGCATTCCATCTTCATCATTAAATTTGAATGACCAATTACCATTCCCATTTTTGATCACATCTTTTAACCCACACTTATCCTACATTATTCTTAAATGGTACCTTAAAGTACGTAAACTCATAGAATGACCCACAAAATAACCACACACAATTAACTGGCATTTTTTACTACCAATGCTAACCAATTCATCATCAAATATCACTACTTCCTTCCCTATCTCATTTAACACAGTAGGAATAAACTTCAATTTGTTACTCAAACGATCACTATTTTTCTTAGCAGCATTAGCATAAGACACATTTTTTAAGTTTACCTTTTCCTGCACAATATCTGTTCCATTCTCATGCTCTTTTCCTCTAATATCATCCCCTTTCCCTTTACTACTTGTTTTATTGTTATTTTCATTGTGCATCATACTTTCATCCTTTTTTTTCAACACTTATACTTTTATTCACATATATACTATTATCAACACATTCATTGTTATCAACAGGTATACTATCAACAATTGTACAACTATTAGCCACAATATTACTAACAATAGATTCAACACAAGCATTCATGACCTTATCTGTATTACCAAACACTCCCCTATCCTCTTCCTTATCATTTCCCCCAATTGCTTCAATTGACTCTTCCTTCTGAACCCTAATTTCCTCTATTACTTCATCCGTAAGATCTTCGTTCCTTGTTTGACTGAAATTACCCACCACATGATCACTGTACTTCATAAGAACCTTTACTTGCCTCTTTATCGATCATTTTTTGATCGACATTATGATCAAATTGAATTCCCACAAATCTAGGGTTTACAAAATTCGATAAAAACAAAATTAAAATGAATAGAACTGTGAATTCTAATCTATTAATGCAAATATATGGTTTAGAAATGAAATTTGAAGCAGAATTAAAGATTTTTTGTGTATTTCCATTGTGAAATTAAGGCACCCGAACCCAACTAACCTGAATTAAAATAGAGTCGGGTTCAAGTATGTTATTTTTAGCCTTGACCCGAACCCAACCAACCCGACACGATTAACACCCCTACTCATAAGTGACAAAACTTGCTTAGGGACAACGATACATTCGTATTTGACTTGCGTAACTCAAAAGATGTTGTCACGTATATGTGCTATCATTACACTTCAATGAAATATGATAATTCTTATCAACTGAATAGGAAGACACTTGGTTAGTACCACTCACTCGATCATCACTTGAATACTCTCGAAAGTGATATATAAGACTGATTACTTAGGAACAACGATACTTTCGTATTTGAATTGTTTAACTCAAAAGATGTTATCGCGTATATGCGCTATCAATATAAATTAATGAAATCTTGATTAAATAAGAAGACACTTGGTTCATACAACTCGAACACGTGAATATACTCGTAAATAATAAGACTTGCTTAGGGACTACGATACATTCGTATTTGACTTGCGTAACTCAAAGATGTTGTTGCGTATATGTGTTATTATTAAAATTTAAATGAAATGTGACAATTCTTATCTATTGAATAGGAAGACACTTGGTTGGTACCGCTCGCTCGATCATCACTTGAATACTCTCGAGAGTGATATGTAAGAATAATTGCTTAGGAATAATGGTACTTCATATTTGACTTATGTAACTCAATAGGTGTTGCCGCGTGCGCTATTGAATATAATTTAATGAATTGCGATGATTCCTCTCGATTGAATAAGAAGACACTTGGTTCATACAACTCGGGCACTTGAATATACTCGTAAATGAAAAGACTAACTTAGGGACATCGATACATTCGTATTTGACTTGCGTAACTCAAAATATGTTGTCGCGTATATGCGCTCTCAATAGAATTTAATGAATTGTGATGATTCTTATCGATTGAATAGAAAGACCTTTGGTTCATACCACTCGCTCGATTCTTATCAATATATTTTCACCTACTTTTCATATTTAAAAAGAATGCAAATAAATTTTCTTATATCTATTCAAATTTATATGTTTTTATAACTTAAATAATGTTTACAATTAAATTTATATCAAATTTAACATAATTTATATCAATTTCAAATAATTTAAAGAGTATTTTAACGGTTTTTTTACATGTGGCGACGTCATGTTCTCGCCAATGACAAAAGCAGTCAATTTCATTTCATTACATACTAAGCTGTTAAATAGATACATAATAAAGTAGTCAATCTTTTGGCGAGGACATATCCTCACCGAAATATTGGCGGGAAAAATGAAAGGTAAATGAATAAAGAATAACAAATGGTCAAAAAAAATCAACAATAGTCAACCTTTTTGGCGAGGACATGTCCTTGCCAATGGGTTTGGTCAAAATTTCTTACTTTTATTTTGACAAAGTTAAAGTCTGGAACCGAAATATTTCGTCGTTTAGTGAACTTCGGCGAGGCCATCGTGTCCTCGCCAATTCCTTCGTTGCCCGTTCTACTTATTGTTGTAGACTTGTAGTGCGTCATTTGAGCCAGTTTCGTTGCACTAATGGATCATTTGCAAGTCATTTGCTATAACTTCAAAGGATGCAAGCTCTTTGTATTAGTAACAAATCAAAACTTTAAGTCTAACAATTCTAAAATATCAATTGATGAAGATGCAAGGATACTTAAAAAGAAGAATCACCCACTGCAGAAAAGTCAATTCTTATCTTGATGATGATACAAAAAAATATGATTATAAACAAGAAAAAGTCATATAATTAGGTAAAATATCAATAATGGTAGGTTGAAGAAAAAGGCTTCCATAGAAAAAAGATGCAAGGAAGAATTTATCAATGGTTCATGTGGAAAGATATGATATGATAATATAAAGTTCACATTCACACACACAAAGGTGAGAAAAGCGTGTGTATTTGGTTGCCATAATGAGTGTGTCCCTTATCTTGTTGTTAGTAGGGAATTGAAGAAGTTGTTTATGACGTTTTGGTGTTTCATTATATGGTTATTGGAACACTACTTACGTGTGTGGCAAAAGTGTTTTCTCTTTTTCTCCTTAAAGACAACCTACAAGTTACATTGAAACTTTTGAAATAAGACCAAATAGCATTATTTATACTTTGTGATATAGAAAATATATGAAGATCGATAATGATTCAGAGACCTAATATGGAGGAATATTAGATGGTGTTTTAATTTGAAGCCGCCGTGGAAAGATATACTTACCGATGAAAGCATAACTCTATCTCGCTCATGGATTTCTCATATAAATTCTAAACGTAGTCCTAATTGGAATGTTTGGGTATGTGATCCTATTGATGCATGAAAATCTCTTGGTAAAAATTTTATTGTCGCGTTGCTTGCTTGAGTTATAATGTAACCTGCCAATCTGGCAATCTAACCTGAAAATTATGTAAAGTTGTTTGAAGTTGTGATAAACATTTTAAATTGTTAATATGGAAGAATACTTTTGTTATTTGAGATGGTGGTGGGAAGAAAGATGGCAACATTGTCACTAGGCCAAGGAAAATGGAGGATGCAACTTGTAGCTAGTGTAAGTTTTTTATTCTTACACGACAATTCTACATAAGAGATCTAGCAAGGAGCTAGGAAAAATTACAAATTACAAAGCGGTTGGAAGAGTGGATGAGTGTATTACACGGTTTATCAAACCACTCAATCCAAGTTATATGGAAATTCTTATGCTTGCTGCTAATCCAGCTAAAAGAGAGAAGCTTAACGTCGTTAAAAAGAAGCTCGGTCTTGGGTCTATTAATAGCAAAAGTTAATTCATTTTGACACCTCCAAAGAAGCGAAAGGTTAGTTTGAACTACCGCATCAAAAAGAGTGTGCGATGGCGCTAATCTTAGCTTTGCACGCACGCTAGATTGATGACATCTTCAATGCTTGACAGATCGACAGTTGGGAGGTTCCATCACTTGAGAATGCCAGTGTAAGTTATTGCATAAGTTATCGATTTCTAAATTGAATCTTTTTAGATGAATTTCCAATTGTCATATCAGTATCCTAAAGATTCAACAATACAAGAGCCTCGTCTGGCTAAACCCTGTGTTAGTTACAAAACATTAGTTAAATATTTTATTGGTTTTATAATAACTTTTAGTTTATCATATTCTCACATTTTTGTATTAGGTTTAGCACCATTGCACAACCCTGCCTATAGTTTAAAGATTGTTATAAAACTATTTATGCCATCCATATATGTCTCTCCCTTGCTTGTTTCATCACACATTTACAATTCAAGAATTAAACCTCTTCCTTTTTAGCCATGTTACGTACATTGTACTATTTACGCACCAATATCTCAGATAATAAAACTGATTATAAATTGTAAAAAGGCAAAGGCATATCAAAAGGAGGAGAAAAAGTTGTAGAAAGAAAAGTTTTTATATTACCCACAAAGGGGTTTAAAAAGTGACTAACTTTTGTTTTAAAAGGGCTGTCCACTTTGTACATTTAATTAACAGTTTTCTATTTTTAATACGAGTACTATAGACTAATTAACGTTTTGATGCTCATGGAGTATCTTCCTTCATCCTTTTAAGGGAAATTAGATTCCATAACTCATCACTTCACATTTTAAAGAACCACTCATACCTTTACTTCAACTCCCACCATTATTCTTCTTTACTAGGGAAGAAAGGTTAGGTAATTTAACCAAATATCTCAAATTTGACAATATGTAAAATGAGAAAGTTTAAGTTTACTTGAATTACTAGCTTAAAGCTTGAGTATGATAAATGGTCTGATTTGGAACGTAACTAAACCGTCATCGTATTCAATCTTAATGTTAATCATGGCCTTCAAATTATTTTACATCTATTTGTGCTTATACCGCACGTAGTATCATATACCTTCAAGATATTCTGACAGTCACACTTTAACAAATGTCGTGTACTTTTTGTTCTAGAACGGGGTGCAAAACGGGTCAAGCAAGGTTCGAGTACGGGGCATAAATGGGTCGATCCACCCATGACTATCTATTTGTATGAACATGTTAAGTATTTCAATTTGAGGTTAAGTTTTACAAGAAACAATCTAGCTATATGGTGTTAAAAAATAATGATTACACTCACCACGCTTACAATTTGTCTTTTCGATCAATTGGATATGAAAAAGCCCAAATTTGACATATTGTCATTTAGGGGATACGTTAAATATTACAAGAGTATTTTATTATCATGTTTTTAGTTTTTAGCACCACACGTTCAACTTGGACCATATGTTGTATGTTATATATCTTTGTCATTTGTGCATGGCTCCCTCATGGTAGTTTACCACTAATTACCACATGAAATCTATTCGTTGTTTTTTATTAAATGCAATCAAATTTGTTTTGCCTTTCGAAACTCTTTCTAGAAACTTTGTTAAAAAATGGACTCATGTTCAATTTTTTTAAAAACAACTAAATTCATTTCATAAAAATAAAATAAAATTCATTTCAAAATAAAAAGGTGAAGATTATTTGTTAATCAAAACCAAAAACTACATGACAGAAAAAGGTGGATCAAGTCGTTCCTTTATTAATGATGTTTTGATTTGATATCAAACCAAAGTAACTTGTCATATAAGATTTAAATTGTATGCTTTTAGATAATTTGAATGTCTTAACTCCTAACTTCTAAAAATGGTGTGGATATGTGTTTATTACCATATGAAGTAATAATAATATATTTATTTTAAGGGGCATTTTATTGACTTTTTTTTTTAGTTCTTTATTAAGATTTGATATGTTAACGTTTCACTCCAAGCGAGGTTTATTCCCTTTTTGGGCGTGGGCACGACTAGCAACCATGCAGAATCCCCACATGCATCAACAGATTATGGAGATCATTTCAGCTAGAGTCACACAAATTAATTATGTATAAAATTTGAAGTTCACATACGGTTTAGCATACTTCAATCTATCCAATAAATGCTTTTAATCTTATTTTGTGACTCTCATTTTTGCTCTAACGTCTACCTAGAGTTATAATAAAATCATTGTCGTTCAAAAAAAGCATATGGTATGAAGTCAAGAGCGATATAAACTTACAAATGCAAGTCGACACTACAAGAAAAACTGGATTTAGTGACAAAACGAATATGGTCACTATCTGTATAAAATCGGTCACTAACACTGTTTAGTGACCAAAACCTGGGTGGTCACTTTTCGTCACTATAGCTCCGTCACTATTTTTATTAGAGACCAAAAATTAAAATCCGTCTCTAACCATTGACCATAATATGGTGGTCACTATATTTGTGACGATATTTTCGGTCACTAATTTTGGTCACTAAGAGTCGAAGGTGGTCACTGAATTGATAGATAGTGACCGATAACGATGGTCATAAAAGTGGTCACTGATTTGTTAAATATAACGAACCCGTTAACTCACCGTTAACCCCCATTAGTGACGATATGTGTGGTCACTTTGTGTTAAATTTAGAGACCAACTGGTGGTCACCACCTATTTACGCTCAAAAGCAAAATGGCGGTCACTTATTCAAACATAATTGCATTACGATAAATTGAAACCTACGAATTTTAACAACAAAGATATTTGGAACCGATATTTTGTTTATGCATCTATTGAAACCAAGAAGAAATAATGTTACAAGAAAGCAATCACCAGGTTTATGACATTACATGTTTGTGTACAGTAGAGTAATTTGTGCATCTATTGAAACAAAGAAGAAATAATGTTTGTGTACAGTAGAGTAATGGTAAACCAGCATACAGATTGCCATCACCAAATTGTGAGTTCATGTCTTCCATGAGTCCGTCTACCACATTTCAGAACTGCAAAAGAGAGAATCAACAACAATAATTTTAAAATTCAACCGAAGTCAAATAAGAAGATACCTAATGTTTAAAAAAACCACTACAGGAACTAATGTTAAGTAAGCTGATTTCAAGTATAATCTCTTTACTGCATTTCAGTTATTTTCTGAAACAGTTTGCAGAAAATCATGTATGCAAAGTAATGTACTAACAAAACGGATCAAGAAACTTACTTGCCGATAACGAAAGACTCGTTCTTTTATCTTGTTGCAAAGTTATTTGTCAATGATTAGTTGGGTCTTTTGGATCAAGAAACTAATTACTGTGACTGATCTAATTAGACTGATTGTCGAACAAGAAATACTCTTTTAGACCAGGTTTTCCCTCTGGATGAATCATCTTGGAGCTCAGTTGAACTCTGTTCTAAACTCAAGATTTGGTATGTACTATCAAAAACAATGGCTGAAAAGGCAGCATGGGAGTTCTGTAACGAAAATGGGATCAATCTAGTGACAGTTAGCCCCTCATTTTTTGTGGGACCGAGCTTACCACCTACTTTAAGCTCTACAGCATCAGATATCTTGGGCTTGCTTCAAGGTCAGTTTTCTAAAACTTACAACTATGTATCGTGGAAACTATGTATGGTATAGCTAAATACTTGTGTTGAAATCGTGAATGAAACAGGGGAAACAGAGCGGTTCTATTGGCATGGAAGGATGGGATATGTTCATATAGATGATGTTGCTCTATGTCATATTCTAGTTTATGAACGTGAAGAAGCTAAAGGACGATATCTATGCAGCTCGACTGTTGTTGATAATGATGAACTTGTGTCCATTCTGTCAGCACGCTATCCTACACTACCAATACCAAAGAGGTACTAAAACTATATACATAAAAAACTGAAATGAACACAAAGTATTAGTGGACTGATCCAACCCGACCATTCCGTTTCCATCTGTTACACTTCTCATCATCTTGCCACCTCTAACTTAAATTTTCAGTTAAAGGCTAAGGTTACCATAATTATGCAAAGACTAAATGAAGGCTATTATACAGGTTTGAGCAGATTCTGCAGATATTAATAAGCAAGTCCTAAACAGCCCTATAAGTCTATAACTCAAACAAATAGCCAATATTAACGTAAGATTCAGTATATTATGTTAACTTACAGAATTTTGTGGTGCCAATCCAGACAAACGTTTTATCTCTAGCATCATTAATCCCATATTCTTCTTCATTTCGTCTTGCTCCACTTTAAAGCTAGCTTGCTCCTTTTGATGTTTGACTTGCTCCTCTTTGAGTACTCGCACCTCTTCCTCTAAAGCTGCTGATTTCTTCTTTTCTAATTCGACAGTTGTCCTTAAATTTTCCACAGCCAGAATCTCTTTCTTTGGAGCTGAACGTCCTCTTAGATGTCCCGGAACATGTTTCAGCACTTTTAAACATATTTCCACTGGTGTACCCGAACCAACAGCTTCTTCACTTCGTAAGTTTTTCTGTATATAATATCAATTAATTAGTGAAAACAAGTAAAGATATTTCTCATGGCTGCCCATTCTATTGAAGTACATAGTGGCAGAGCGTACCAAAATAGCATCAGCTTCCTCATTAACCATTTTATTTTTCTTCTCACAATAATGTGCAATTTCAAAGCCATCAATTGCAGTCACTTCTTCACCTTGTCTCCTTTTCTGTTTCATATAGAAACCATAATTCAGATATACATGAAAAACAGAAGAAAAATTATCCCACATGAATAAGAAATAAAAACGTTTTATAGTACCTACTCACCGTATCAATTCTTCTTGTAGTGGATTTTGTACCGACAGCGGGTGGAATCACATTGAATGACCGGTTCTTCTTATTTTGGGCGCTTAACTTCTGCAAAATTTAAAGGATTACAGTTTAAAAGTATTTTCATAAACAAAATACTACAAATTGTAGAAAAATGAACTTTATACCTGAAACTTCTCACTCGCAAACTTTTGACAAAGCTTAACCCAGTCAGGAAGTTCAATGCCTCTTGGGGGATCCACCATTGCCTCCTCATGTGTAGGAAACTCCTTGTATTGAACATGCAACTTATACTGCCGATTTTTGTGTTGATTCCCTAACTGTGAATATATCGCACGAACTGACCTCTCACATTTCCGATTGAAGGTTGAATTTTCCTGATTTATAATGAAAGGAAAAAACCTTCATCAAATTAAAAAGCAATATAATTCCCAAACTGTGACTCTAAAACTATGGGTCATTTGGAAGAATGGGTCAGACGAGTCACGGGTTGGGTTGACCCATTATATTACTCGTGAAAAAACAAAACAGAAACATTACTACAATCTACATTCAACAATTTACCGCGCATTTGGAGATAATATCCGTCTTTAAGAAATCTGGTTGTTTTTTCCATGTAGTGCCATCAAACATTGCATATTCACGCACTAAACACCCGCCCTTGGTGATAAAACGTTGGCTATCCTTGCCAATTATCCGGCCTGCACATTCATCAATTTCGAAGACCAGCTTCCCCTTGTCCAATCGCCTCTTCTTTGCTTCATTCAAGGCTCTCGATTCTTTTCGAGTAACTGATGTGCCTAACATTATGTAATCAACACAATAATAGATTATTAATACAATTAAAAGAACAACAATATGCGCATGCAAAAACAATATTTCTACCATGTGAAGTTGAACCAATATCGGTCTCAGTTTGAACAGAATTAACTTCACGATCATCCTCCGAATAATCTTCGTGATCTCCCGACTCAGTTTGCTCCTCTTCTTGCACCTCTTCTTGCACCTCTTCATCTTCCAATCTCATATAAGCTTGTCTCTTTCGTGGTATATTAGGCTGAGTTTGCACCTCTTCATCTTCCAATCTCGTATAAGCTTGTCTCTTTCGTGGTATATTAGGCTGAGTTTGCACCTCTTCTTGCACCTCTTCATCTTCCAATCTCGTATAAGCTTGTCTCTTTCGTGGTACATCAGATTTGTGAGGGTGTGACACATCTTGACTCTTACTCAACTTAAAAGGTTTTGAAACTTCATGACTGGTACTTAACTTGTACGGTTGTGGTACAATTCGACTTTTACTTGAGTTATAGGGTTTTGAAACTTCTTGGCTACTGCTTGAATTCTTAAAAGCAACCCTTTTTTATACTCCTTTTCCGGGACCAGCCATCTACGTATTTAATTAGCATCTCCCTTACTTTCTAAAAGAAGAATTGGGGTAGTTATTACAGAAATGTTAACAAGTAAAAAAGTTAGAAACATCAATGTCAATTTCATGTAATATGTGCATATTCTACACCAATTCTAACTGAATACTTGCTACTGCTTTAAAACTAACGTCACACAAGTAAAAAAGTTAGAAACATCAATGTCAATTTCACATGTTAAACGGACTGCACTTATACTAGTGGTGTCATAACATGAACAATAAACTGTTCAGTATGGACAGACAAAATGATCACTTATATCCATCTTTTCTGGGTATCAGATAGGCGTTCTATTGTTCTAACAACCAGAATCGTGGTAGTTCAAGTAAGTGTATTTCAGTTTACATTAATAAGTCATTCACATTCAGTTTTATAAAACTCAGATTACAAAGGCATAATAACTCTTTTCAACTTATATATAAAAACAATAACAATAAAGAGAGAAAAACTACGCATAATAACTCTTTTTTCTCTCTTTATTGCATTTTAAATTAAGCAACCAGCAGATAAGTTTTAATGCAACTGGCACTAGATTTTTTAAATAACCTAAGCAACAATTTAATCCTTTCATAACAAGTCAAGGCAGCATAAAAAAGCGACCAAACAGCATTAAACATAAAACCATATTATCATTTAACCATCAATCATAAGTGTCACTGTTTGATATTAAAAGCCAGCAAAGCTAGCCAATATTACCTGACTACAATATTACCAGCAAGGATGTAATAAACTAACAAAATAAAGGTACCTGATAAATGTTGTGATTATGACCAGAAGGCTTGGAAAGAGCATTAGTTTTAACTTGTATCTCAGAAGAACGCTGTTTCTATTCAAGAACTTGTTTGGCATTCATTCTGAAAACTGTATGACAAAGAATATACCATGATCAGAATCTATAAGCAGGGATTGTACATGATAGAAATGTTAATTTAAAGGCTACAAACAATGTGCAGATTCAGAATCATTTGAGATTAAAACAACGTGCAGGTTCAGAAGCAATGCAATAGTCAAAATCAATGAGAACAGAGTGTTTGGTAAGTAAATATTTATTTGATCAGCAAATACTAAAGAACTAAGGCACCTTAACTTATAAGATACTGCAGTAACATCTTGGCTAAATTATACATTCTGTCACGCAAACTCACACTACAGATCTGTATTTCTTCTAGCCTCAATATTCCAGCAATCATGTTCTGATGAATGCTCATTTTCAGAATAATCTGAACAAGTTGGGTCTATGTCGTCCTCCTCATCATAATCGTCAATAAATTCTTCATCCATGAGATGCACGTTTTGAGTTGATTTTTTACTAGAGTTATCACCAATAGTCAAGCCATCCACCACTTCCAATGGGACATCACCTCGTGCAAGGGATGGTAGCTCCATATTCAAATCATCAATTAAATCTAAATGTAGTTCTTGATCTTGATAAACTTCCTCATCAGGTAGCGGAACATCAAAAAGAGCGCGAGGGGCATTACTATCCACCACAAGCCAACCCTTACCAAACTTTATATCAGGTGCATAAAAAACTTGTTTAGCTTGTGATGCAAGTATGTAAGGTTGATCTTGGTACCATTTACGGGATGCATTTATGCTGATGACTTTAGATTCTTTGTCAATTCGTAGTCCGTTTTGATCATCAACTCTAAACCAATCACATTTAAAAACCAACACTCTTTTATTTTCTCCTAAGTATTCCAACTCTAGCACTTCTTGCAATATCCCATAAAAATCTATCATGTTCTCCCCATGACTACCTTTCACTACAACCCCACTATTTTGACTTTTCTTGTTCATTTCACGATGACTTCAAGAATTAAAAAGATAAAATTTCATGGATCTAGGATAATTAGCATGTGGTTGTGTAACACCCCCAAAATTTGGTACAGCGGAAGACTAATCAAGCTTTCGGGGTGCTACAGGGATTGGTACACAACAAAGGCATAAGAAAACGGAAATACATTATCCGTTCAAACAAAAAAATTTCAAGCCAAATATTTAGCGTTTACATTTATTTAAAAGTGTGGAATTAAGCCCAAACAAAATAAAGATAGGTCCCAATTAAATTATCAGAGTCTGAAATTGATCCATAAACCGCGCCACTTGCTGAGCGCCTCCAAAAGTCAACAACAACCAGAAGAATCACACACCTGATAAATACATGCTAAAAGTGTCAACACAAAGGTTGGTGAGTTCATGGTTTTAGTGTAAAAGTAAAAATGGACACCCTTTTTCAAGTAAAATCTCGTGACACGTATATGCTAACCTAATCATGTTACAAGTCCCGCTCACGCAAAACTTGTAACATCTTAGGTCCACATATAAGTTCATACTGAGACGTAGTTATGTAATAGTCAAGTATGGAACACAAGTTAAAATATTTGTTTTGACCGTTACATTCGGTCGTGAACACACATGGATTGACCGGTACATTCGGTCATGTATGTACATAGCAGTTGAGCCAGTTCATTCGGTTATGCAGGCATAAATGATTGAAGTACTTGTGTCCATGAGAAATAAGGTAAACACATAATGCATTCGGGTAATCCAAATTAAGTATTTCAGCCAAACAGCAAAAATTTGAGTAAACAATTCACGTATCCAAATAAACAAGCACTGAGTTTAGTTAAAGGCGAGCATGTATTATCCCCCAAAACATTTATGAAACAAGTAAAAGTAGGGGTCATGAACTCACCTCAGTCCAGCAATTCAATATCACAACAATATCAGTGGGTAGAACAGCGCAATAAACCAAACAGTAGCACAGCACAACAGCTCAAGGGTAGTATAGCACAACGACAACTATGAAAACACGGCACAACGGACTCGGCACAACCTAATAATATAAAACTGGTCTTAACGTATATCCCAAAAAGTGTAAAAGTTTCAAAAAGTTAACTATTCCCATTCCCAAATATTATTCCAGTTTCACTTCCAAAATATTCTTGTTATATCTGTTTACTAGTGTTTGGTATCATCGTTCGTGTAGTGGTGAAAAGTCGCTGACTCAAGTGTACACACGCCAAAAAAAGTGACGATAACGGAATTGTCGCGGAAAACATGACAAAAATCAGGGAGTGACGACGGAAATGATTTAATATTTTAGTTTCCAAAGGAAAAGGCAACGAATGCGTTTTCCCCGGGTCGTGTCCCAACGAAGGTCGAATATCGAGTTGTCGTTAACGTTGTCGAATACGTGTGGTGAATGTGTGTGAAAAAAAGTGATTGATTGGTGATTTTACACTACGAACAATGAAATATGAAATAAAAACAACTAATTATGCTAAGAAAACAACTAAGCTAAGCATACGAACCTAAAAACGAAAATTAGAATTTAAAAACGTTACACGACGAATTTTAAAACGTAAATAAAAATGATTTTCTAAAATTTAAAACCTAAAAATATAAAAATAATTTTCCTATATTAAAACTGATAAAAGAAAATTTTTGGAAAAAGAAAAATATTTTTCTGACTTTTTAATAATTTTTTATGAATTAAAAACTAATTAAAACAATTTAAATGATTTAAAAATAGTAAAACAGCTAGGAAAAATCTGAAAATTTTTGAGTAATTTTAAAATTGAATTCTAAATCTAGGAAAAATAAATTCAAGAACTGAATTAACCCTAATAAGCAGAACAGCTGAAATAAGCAGTTTACAATAAGCCAAAATTAAGCTAAACTGAACTAGAAATTTCAAGAAGTTCAAAACCCAGCAAACACACTTTATTAAGCTCAAATCAACTTATGGAGACCAAAATAGCACTCAGAATTAGCAGAAAAGCACTTAAACAGTATTGATGGTGAGACAGAAAAGATGGTTAAACAGCCCACTTCACACCCCAATTAAGCAGTCCAATTAAGCAGTAAACTGAAACCTAATGGGGGCAAAAGACTCCCAATACTACTAGCTACCCAAAAACACTTTAAAATCCAAATTCTAACCTCAATTGCATATCTAAATTGACCCTTGAAAAAGTGCTTATAGGCTGAATTTGAAACAAGCTATTTAGCAGTCCTGATGAAGGGTATTTCAGCCCTAGAAAAAGCTATCCAAATAAGCTTAAAATGTGGATCCCAGATTATGAGCTTCAAGCTTGTTGTATCAACTAGCTACAAACCAGATTTCAAGTTCTAAGCTTAATCTAATAAGCCACAAGACAGGCTAGATCAGCAGCAGAAATAAGTGCAGGTCTGCACTTGTTGTCCTGGTGTAGCAGCCAAGAATTTTTGGCGAAAACTAGTGCAAAACTTGACCAATGCAATCCAAACTTTGAAATCTCACTTAATACACTATATTGCAACTTAAAACTACCAAAGCTAAGGTCTGAACAGCTTAAGCTTATACTAAGCTTAATGAGATCAGTAGAGCATTCAAAATCTTACCTAAGTGTCCAAAACATCCAAACCATGCATAATCAACTTATAAACTCCTATTAATAGTTAATATTACTAATTTTAAGCAAATCCAAAGCACCTAAATAAGAAAGTCTACAGTAAACAAATCAGAATAGCTCTTACTGCTATAAATCCAAACACCCCTACTCAACTGAAAAAGCAATTCTATCCTAATAACCAACTGATTAAAGCAATTACCTATTCTATACTATGATAAACTAAGTTAATAATAATCTATAAAAGCAGAAACAAGTAATTAATAAGCAGAAATTTAAGCTAAACAGAAATAAGCAATTAACAAGCTAAAATGAGGATTTGAAACTCACAAGGTTAAACAAGATGGAAATCAATGAACAAAGAACTATTTCACAACCCAGGCTCATCAATAAGCCAATAAAATAACCCCAGGACAACATAATACCCTCAGCTTATCAACAGCTTATTTTTAGCTTGTACAGTTGACTTTTCAGTTGACTTTTTGGATTTTGTGAGATAAGAGCTGAATTGAAATGAACAATCACTCACAGCAAGCTATTAAGCTTGTATGAGCTTATAAACAATAGAAATCAGCTTATTGAAGCTGGTAATTCAATAATTTTTGTATTTTTTCAATATTTTTGGAATTATTTTTGGATTTTCAAAAGAGATTTAACAAAAGTTTGAGATTAAAACAGAAATAAGCTTGAATTGATTTAAATCAACAAATAACTACTTTAATAAGCTAAATTCAGATAAACAATTTAACTAAAACAGGATCAAAGTAAATCTAAAATTAAAATTTCATTAACAAAATTCAAAAGTTACAATAAGAAATTTAAAATTACAAAGCAGTAAATAAATTTTGACAGAGTAACATTACACTAAAAACTAACTCCCAAAACATGAAGATCGACCTCCTATTTATAGCCGAGTGAGGAGCATTCTAGACCTACTTGACATGCTGGCAATCCGAGGGACTTGTGCTTTCTCTGGATCATCTTCAGCCCTCAGATCATCTCTAATCATCAATCTTTCAATAACGACCCTTGGATTAGCTTTGGTGAGGTGTTCGGTCCAATGAGATGCTGCCATGTGGCCATTCGTGTGCTCTGCTGCTTCCTGACACCTCTGACACCTTCTAGAAACCAAGCAATTGTACGGATTTGCCCTTACTTTCGGTGAATTTTGTACGGTTATTATTTAGGGTTCATAGCTGGCTAACTTTTGGGGATAGAACAAATGGGCGGGTAAATGATTGCGTGGGTTTTTTTATTTTTCTTTGACTATCTTTTAAGGGTTGACCGGGTATACTATTTGGGTTGGGTGGATCGGGTAGAGTTAAAAGAAGTAGTGGGCTCGGGTTGGGTAAAGGTTGGGCTGATTGTGTAGGATTGGGTTTGTGTGTTATTGGATTTAAGGTGTATGTATTATTGGGTTGGATATTAGATCCGGATTTTAAACATAAGTATAGTTTAAAACCAAGGACCAAATATGTAAACTCTGAAACTCAAGGGTATTTTCTGCTATGCTCAAAAGTATAATCCAAGGGCTAGTTTTGTCAATTGATGAACTTCAAGGGTTGAATTTGACTTTATTGCTTCCCGGCATCGGCTAAAAATAACACTTCCATATCTCGTGCTTGGTTTCCCGGTATTTGCTTGATTTTTGTCCCTTTCTTCGATATCCGTGCCTGCATATGTAAAAACACAAAAACACAATATATTTGGCATTTTGGTCGGGTTTTTGGTCTATTTGGGTCCGGTTTTGGTCAAGAAAAGGTATGTGTTTAAGCACATACCAATGACGGAAATGACTCACAAGGATCACACATAACAAACACACCAAGTAGGTGACGGATTGGTAGTCGTCGGTATATTCCCATAATCCCATTTGATTTCGTGAAATATCCTTGTTTATATTTTAAAACAAACATTCGTCATGGCTCGTTTGTTTTTAAAGCGTTCCAAGTTGAACGACTTCATTACTTCCCAAATAAGTTTATATAACAAAAGTTGTAAATATTATTGTTCACGTTTCAATTTTGGTGTTGCAAAAATCTCAAGTTACCCGACTACCAATCAATCATTAAATAATCTAACACGTAATACAATAAATCCACATATGGTATCTTCCGGTTAACGTACCTCAAAACGTCCGATATCTTCCGTGTTTCCTAAATATATTAACTTGTATACTTCAAAAGTTTACTTTCGTTATTAATATGTTAAATAACAAATTAAAATTTGTTAGTTACTATTCCTTAATGGAAAATTTATTATCTCTTTCTTCGGGTCAAAACATAAGTAAAGTCACCAAGTATTATCCGTTTCGAGTCGCATTTCCTTATTAATACCCTCGGGTCAATAATAATGAACCCGATCCAAGGTCATTCCAAACAATTCGAATATGTTATCCTAGGATAAATGTGCCTCGGTACACCTAATAACCTCGTGTGTTTCCGTTTTTATCCAAATTAATTAATCATGATTTTTATACTTCCGTTTTTGTTATAATATATTAAGTAACAAATTAAATTGCTAGTTAATATACTTAACGTCTATTTTATTTCGCCATTTTTCCTTTTTGTTTTTAAACACGTCACGAGGGTTATTATTGTAACGAGTCACATTTTCGTCATAATTCCACGGTCATAAGCCGGGTCAACAAGTCTATTCTACTAATAAGTCCAAGTTATATATTCGTTTTAGGCTATCGTGGTCATACCGAGACCACGGGTTCTCGGCTAACCACGACGTGGCCAAACATCACAGTTAACTTCCAAGTTCAAGTCATAATCAAACCATAACCACAAAAACTTCACAATATCCACAATACTCGGCCAGAATCTATGCCTATGGCTCGAGTTCCACAACCTCATTAAACCAACATAATCACCAAATTCATCATAACCATTCGGACCAAACATCTTACCTCGCCAATACCAAAGAGTCTCGGCTGTGAATCCAAGCCGCACACCATACTTAGCCAAACAGACCAACATATAACTTTACCGAGACCAATAGGGTCTCGGCTACACTTAACCGTGAGCCACTATGAACCAATCGGATCCAAAATAAACATATTGCAAACACAACCAACACCAAAAATAACATAAGCTCGAAATAAGCTCGGGTTGAGCTTATCTCTTCACGTACGCACACCCAACACAAGACTCAACACTATAACGTGACCACAAGATCGATGCCAAACGTTTTTACAAGTTTTTGTTGTGTTTTAAACTCGTTTCCCACTTGTTTCAACCCGAACAAACTGTAAAACAACAAAACCCACTCGTCCAAAATGAGTTTTGACTCACACCGTGTCACACGAGTGTGAAACGGTGTGTCTCACCTTTTATACCTCCGGATCTTCTAGGGACAAGTAAAAACAATTCAAAAATGATGGCGCGTGAGTGACGGTGGTGGTCTTCGAAGCGCGTGCACCACGGATTCGTGGTGTACGTGGGGTGGTGATGACAATGGAGTGTTTATTTGGTGGTGGTGGAGGGCGGTGACGGCGGTGGTGAAGTGGTGGTGCTAGGGTTTTCTTTTGGGAGGCTGTTAACTCAAGAGAGAGAGAGAAAGAAATATATGTTAATGTTTGGTGGAAATGGGGGAAGCGCGTGCACCACGGATACGTGGTGTACGTGGGGTGGTGATGACAATGGAGTGTTTATTTGGTGGTGGTGGAGGGCGGTGACGACGGTGGTGAAGTGGTGGTGCTAGGGTTTTCTTTTGGGAGGTTGTTAACTCAAGAGAGAGAGAGAAAGAAATATATGTTAATGTTTGGTAGAAATGGGGGAAGTAAGGAGGGTGGGGTTTTATAATTCCCAGGGACCATTTCCGTCATTTGTTTAAACTCAGAGGGGCGCGGGTTAAATGTTGCAAGGGGGTCCTAATGTGGCAGTTTTTATTAAACTTCCATAATAACGTGTTTCGGGGTCGTTTAACACAGTAAAAATTCTCGTGATCCGTTTTGACTTGCGCCAATATTTTTAAAATCATTTTTCTGTTAAAAATGACTATAAATACGTCTATATCCGTTTAACTCGTCAAAATCAAATATTTCTCGTATTCTTAGGTTAAACTGTGCCGACTCGCGTTGTGCTAAAACTCAAGGTCTACGGGGAAATTTCATATATCACGGAACATCATTCCAATAAAATTCCATATATTCCAAAACAAATCCCCAAAAATTACCCATTGTCACAACCTCCCAGCCTCAGAAGAAACTCGTCCCGGGTTTCAGTTCAAGTTACCCGTTAAGGTTGAAAAGAAATGAGGACAGATTTGCTCTATTTCATCCTCAAACCAAATTGGGGGGTGTTACACGTTTTGTAAGATCCAACGTGATTTCGAGATTTTTTCGGGATTTACAACAAGTTCTAACAACAGGAATGCAACTTGGCTTAAGTTTCTTGATTTCATAATTCACGATTTCAATAGGTTCCTCAGCAGAATTCTACGTTCATCAAGCTTGATAAAACCCAGGGATTACTGTAGTAGTTTCTTCCAAAAACATTTCTTCAGATTTCGCACGTCAAGAGTATTGTGGACTTCACAAAGTCCTGGTGGTAGTACGAGTCTCGTGAGCTACCAGTCTGTTTTCTAGCAAGAATTTTGAAAGGAGTAGTATAGCGGGGGTCAAGCTTCCCACGTTTACTAAACGTATCGCACCTTTCCATGGTGAGGCCTTAAGCATCACCTTGCCTTCGCTTGGAATCCAAGAGGATCACGCCATTCATCAGTATAGCTCTTCTGATGATTGCAAACGATTCGCATTTCACTTTTGATCCAAATGATCTTTTCAGAAGTTTCATGAATGAGTTCAGGACTAGTGAGTTGGCTATTTCCAATTTCGTTCCATCAGATAGAAAGTCGGCACTTTCGACCATAAAGTGCCTCAAGCGGTACAGCCTCAATGCTGGTGGGATTTCTATTATCTTAGGAAAGTTTGGGTAAAGGCGGATGTCTCTCCCAGCCTCTTTCCAAAATAACGCAGGCTAGAAGCATATCTTCCAACGTTTGAATGATGCTCTTACTCTGACCATCTGTTTGGGGATGTTATGCAGTACTCATGTCGAGAACCGTCTCCAAGGTCAGACATCTGTCTCGATCAAAGATGATAGGCATCGGCACTACATCCCGGGGAGGTAATTTCTTCCAAGTATAGACGTTCAAGTTTGTCCATACTATCGCTCTCACTGATAATGAGGAGATGAGCAGGTTTGGTAAGGCGGTTAGCAATTACCGAGATGGTATTACAACCACCATATGTTCTTGGGAATCTGGTGACAAGCCCATAGTGCTTTATTCCCACTTCAGAACAGGAAGTTCGGATCGCACCAATATCTCTCATGGTTTCTGATGTTCGGCTTTCGCTTTTGAACAAGTTAAACATTTGTAGACATATATCGCAATGTCGGCCTCTATGTTAGGTTAATCCGCACAGTTTCTTTAGATCTTGATATATCTTAACAGGTTCGAGGTGGATGGAAAGTTTTGACCTTTGTGACTTATGCATAATCAAATCACGAATAACTCGTTGGGGTATTCAACTTCTATCCCCAAAGCATCAAGTTCCCTCGGAACGCTTTAAGAAGCCGCTTTTCATTTTTCCAACATACTATAGAGGTTCTCATAACGTCGATTCTCTTCAAGCCAATCTGGTTCAAGGCTTCGCTACCTTGAAACACCTTTGATAAATCTCCGGTAACATCCAACAAGTCCTAAGAATTGACGTATCACAATCGGAGTTATAGGGGTAGCCCAATCCTTAATAGGCTCGATCTTGGCAAGATCCATGTGAATACAATTCACGTGACCAAGAAATCACACGGTCAAAATTCAAAATTCGTACTCAAAGATATTGGTCTACTGTTACTCCTTCTCAAGCAGCCGTAAAGTTAATCCCAGGTGTTCTTCGTGTTTCTCCTTACTCTTCCGAGTAGTTTAGGTTATCGTCGTTGAATACTATCACAACTTGACCAATTAGGGTTCACACACAAAGTTCATAAGGTTCATGAAGGTGGTCGGGGTGTCGGCTAACCAACAGGCCTAACTAGGGATTTATATCAGTTACAACAGGTGTAAACGCAGCCTTCGGAGTTTTTCTCTTCCCGAACCATCACTGATGGTAGTATCCGGATCCCGGACCGATCCTTAACTAGTTACTCGAACCTTGGAGCTGATCGAAAGATTGTCGATTCTCTATAGAGGGCATCGGTTCTTCACAGTGGTCGGTTCATTGTCATATACTAGGTCTATACAGTTTAGGTCTTATCAAACAGAGGTCTAAGATTAATTGATACAAAATTTCCGTTGGCTCTTTCATCAAACTAAGAATTTGTACATTGGTTCCTACTAACAGTCGACTAGAATCAATGGTATACTTACTTCTTAACGTTAAAGATAGAATCTGGAAGATCTGTGTTGATTGCTACCAGCAATCGGTTGGTCAAATCGGTAACGTTCTAGTGCAGCAGGTATGACTTTGATTAGGGACCTGAATATAACCGTCGTAGTGGTTTGCATAAATGCCTTAAGCAGTATATGTCTTAGTCACACATGAGGCTATGAATCATCAGGCAGTTGTCCAACTCAGAAATTTGTCAAATCGACACGAAGGTTCTCGGAACAGAAAAGGGTAGGGTAACGTACAATCGTTCTATGACTGTAGATGATATAACGTATCCTTTTGGATTAGAGTATCACGCTAGGTAAGGCTAGATTTATGGAATGGAAGAGAGGTAGAATTGATCGGGTCGCGATCTTTCAAACATAGAATGAGAAATTTAATTCTCGGTGGAGGTTTAAGCAACCATACCTAGCATAACATGATTCCTACCAGAATTATACATAGGTGGCCAGTCTTTGTATAATTAAGGTCGAATGATGTAATGCCAGGTTTAGTTACTAGGGAATATTGATTTGTTCACTTGAGGGTTGAGATTAACGCAATAGTTAGTTCATCACGAGGTAGTAACATAACGACCGGTTGGTGATATGAATACAAACAATCGAGAGATAACAACAAGTAATTCATTAGATAACAGCGGAGATGAAAGGTGTAACGGTAGAGAAACATACATCTAATCAATACCAGATTGCGGATACTGATGAGTCAAATAAGCTTACATCTCAAAATAACGTACACCAAAAACCATACAATTACTAGATTCTTAGGAAATACTTAGGAAGTCTTACACAATCATAAATTAAGAAATCCGAACTTAGGTCTCATTACATAGGACAGTCATTCCTTGGCATCATGTTTTATTCTTGGTTTCCTCCTACTTCTCGGTTCATTCAGTTGTTCCCAATTCCTTAGTTCCTTGGTTTCTAGAAAGCTCCTTCAGCATTTTAACTCCCCAGCTCTAGGCAATCACTCCTGAAGTGCCCAACCACTCCACACTCAAAACATGTGACAGTGACTTCCGGGTTTATCACGAGAGTATGAGCTTTGCATTCCTTGGCTCGGTGACCGACCTTCCTGCAGTTCCCACACTGAATGGAGCAAGGTCCATGGTGATGAAACAGGCACGTGTTGCACTTGGGTAACGTTCCAGCATAACCTTTCTTCTCACAG